>CAUJNA010000147.1:122112-379612 GCA_963377175.1 Effrenium voratum
CTTGTTTAAAAGTTTCCTTGTGTCCTCTCCCCTTGTCCTCCTCCTGAACGCAAGTGTGATGGCCTCGATCCTCAGGTGCTGTCCTTGGCTGGCAAGGCTTCATGACCCCACCCCCTTTTATTGGTCCCTTTTTTTTGACAAGGTGCCTACATCCTGCCTCATCTCCTCCAAAAAAGCGATGTTGGTGTCCAGGAGGGGGTGCCTTAGTTAGAAGGGTTTCAAGTTTTCCCTACAAGTTTCCCCCTTCAGTTAAACTAGTTTACAAACACCTGCAAGTGGACAACCTTTGAAACCAAAAGGGAACTAAAAGTTTACCCTACCAGATTTTAGCTAAGCCACCTTTCAAACACCTGCAAGTTGTCAACCTTAGCCAAGAAGACCTCCTCGGGCAGCCTCCCTTCCTCAGTCCTTGGCAAAGTGACTCTTCCCTTTTCTTCCCTTTCCCTGACTGCCAGGTGTCCCTGTGTTTCCCCTCTTTCTAACCATTTTCCATTTTCTTCCCTTTTCTGACTGGTTTCCATAGTTTCCCTGTTTCTGACCAAAGCTCTGCCCCTCCACCCTCTCTGCCACCGCCTCTGCCCAAAGCTCGAGCATGGCCATGGTGCCTGGGCAGAGGCAAACCTTACCTTTCCTCTTTCCTAAACCTAAACTAGCCAAAGGTGCACAGGTGAGACCACCTTCTCACCTGGCTGCACTGGCCTCGCTCCCTCACTGTGGCAGCATAGATGAGCTCCCTGGCCTCCCTCACTCCTTGGCAAAAGCTCTGAATCCCGCCCTGCAACCTCTCCACTTTGCTCCAGCCAAGACACCAACTGACCAGGACCTCACCTCCCTGGGCACTTTCTTCAAGAAGTTCAGCTGCTCTTCCCAACCTCATGCAAACACTTGTTTTTTCTCTCCTTCTCCTGCTAAAAATTCTCTGTCAAGCTGCTGCCAGATGCCCTGGCCAACCTCACCTCTATCTCCTGCAGCTTCTGGTAGATGGCCTTCAACCTCAACTTGCAAAGCCTACCTCTACCAAGGCCAGCTTGCATGCACTTCTTCAGTCAAGGCTCAAGACTTGCTCTCCCTGATGCGCTGTCCCCTCCACCTTCTCTTTCTTGCCCACCTTCTCCACAGCCTGACCCAGCCTCAGATCATGCAGTTTGAGAACAAACCTCCCTTCACCTTTCAGTCCAAGCCTCAAGTACCCAACCACCAGTGCCAAGCACATTGGCACTACCTTCTCCATGACCTCAGCTCTCCTCCAATCTTACACTTCAAACTCGATCCCTCAGCAAATGCTGGCAAAACGATCTCCCTTGCTGTCAAGCCGCTTGACCTTGCCTTAAACTGTGCGCCCTCTGCTAAACAGCTGCGGCTGTCTCAAACCTCACCTCTTCCCTCAACTCCTGTCTCTTCCCTTCAGGCCACCCCCCCTTGCCTGGGGAACTTGATCCCATAGAAGGAAGTGTGGCCCTGGATCTATTTCAGTAGGATCCTTTGATGTACACCGAGTGGATGTGCTGATCAAAGGATGTCCCTGGTAAATAGTCTTGCAAATAGCATACCACAGAAAGATGTACACCGATGGATGTACTGATCACAGGATGTTTCTGGTGGATTGGCTTGTGCGTAATATGACAGGTGCAGTGGATCTATTTCAGCAGGATCCTTTGAAGTACACCGAATGGATGTACTGATCACAGGATGTTTCTGGTGGATTGGTTTGTGCATAATATGACAGGTGCAGTGGATCTATTTCAGCAGGATCCTTTGATGTACACCGAATGGATGTACTGATCACAGGATGTTTCTGGTGGATTGGCTTGTGCATAATATGACAGGTGCAGTGGATCTATTTCAGCAGGATCCTTTGATGTACACCGAATGGATGTACTGATCACAGGATGTTTCTGGTGGATTGGCTTGTGCATAATATACAGGTGCAGGTGGATTCCTATTTTTCAGCAGGGATCCTTTGATGTACAAACCGAAATGGATGTAACTGATCACAGGATGTTTTCTGGTGGATTTGGGCTTGTTGGGCATAATATGACAAGTTTGCAGTGGATTCTATTCAGCAGATATCCTTTGATGTACACCGAATGGATGTACTGATCACAGGATGTTTCTGGTGGATTGGCTTGTGCATAATATGACAGGTGCAGTGGATCTATTTCAGCAGGATCCTTTGATGTACACCGAATGGATGTACTGATCACAGGATGGTTCTGGTGGATTGGCTTGTGCATAATATGACAGGTGCAGTGGATCTATTTCAGCAGGATCCTTTGATGTACACCGAATGGATGTACTGATCACAGGATGTTTCTGGTGGATTGGCTTGTGCATAATATGACAGGTGCAGTGGATCTATTTCAGCAGGATCCTTTGATGTACACCGAATGGATGTACTGATCACAGGATGTTTCTGGTGGATTGGCTTGTGCATAATATGACAGGTGCAGTGGAACAAGCTGGGCTACTAAACCAAAGATTTCTTGGCATATCTTTGTTTCAAAAAACAAGTTATGAAGTTCACAAAAAGTACCCACCTTCAAGCCCCCTCTCCCAGCTAATAACCACAGCCCCCCCCTGGTTAATCAAGTGGGTTGCCTGCCCCCCTTGCCCAAACACTTTCTTTTGAAAGCCCCCCCCCCTTGACTCAAAGCCCTGAAAGAACACCCAACTAAGCAAACCACAAGTTTCAACCCCCCCACTAAATGCCACCCCTCCACCAAAAGTCCTCAATCCCAACCAGAAGTTTCAACCCTCTTGCAAAAAAATCTTCATAAATCCTACACAAGAAAAGAAACCCAAAAGTTTCAACCCCACCAAAAGGGAACCCACCCCATGCCAAACTACCCTTCAAACCTCAAATCCTACATGTCTCATCTGCCCCACCTACACAAATCCTAAAGCAACGTTTCCTGACCCTCCCCTTTTCAGGCAACATACACCCAGAAACAAAAAAACCCAAGCCCTCAACCCTCAAATCCTGAAAGCCTCTTGGACCCCTAAAGCCCCAACCCCTCCTAATTACCGTCAACCCTCAAACATGAAAGCCTCACCTCCTCCTACCCTCAACCCTCAAGCCTCCTACCCTCAGAAAGCCTCAACTCCTCCTACCTGTACTCATGAAAGCTTCAACTCCTCCTACCCCTCCTGGCCTCAAGCCCCCATCTGTTTCAACCCCCAGCCCCAAGAAACCCCAAAAGTTTCAACCCCACCAAAAGGGGAACCCCCCCCATGCCAAACTACCCTTCAAACCTCAAATCCTACCTGTCTCATCTGCCCCACCTACACAAATCCTAAAGCAATGTTTCTTAACCCTCCCCTTTTCAGGCAACATACACCCAGAAACAAAAAGGGGAACCCCCTCAAACCTCAACCCCTCAAACCCTCAACCTCAAATCCTGAAAGCCTCTTGGGCCCCTAAAGCCTCAACCTCTCCTACCCTCAACCCTCAAACATCTACTGAAAGCCTCACCTCCTCCTACCCTCAGCCCTCAAACCTCTACTCCTAAAAGCCTCAACCCCTCCTACCCTCAAACCTCTGCCCATGAAAGCCTCAACTCCTCCTACCCTCAACCCTGAAAGCCTCAACCCTCAACCCTCAAATCCTGAAAGCCTCTTGGGCCCCTAAAGCCTCAACCCCTCCTACCCTCAACCCTCAAAAATCCTGAAAGCCTCAACTCCTCCTACCTGTACTCATGAAAGCCTCAACTCCTCCTACCCCTCCTGGCCTCAACCCTCAAACCTCTACCCCTGAGAGCCTCAACCCCTCCTACCCTCAACCCTGAAAGCCTCAACCCCTCCTACCCTCAACCCTCAAACATCCTAAAAGCATCAACTGCTCCTAAACCTCAACTCCATGAAAGCCTCAAGCCCTCCTATACCAAAAGGCCTTAGTCCTACATAAGCAAACCACCCCCACACGTTTCAACCCCCAACCCCAAGCAACCAAAAATTGGAACCCTCAAATCAAGCCCTGCCCTCCTCAGCCTTTTTTTCCACTCACTGAAGAGGTAAAATGTATTTGGGCAGTGCCCGGCCCCTGACCAAAACCCAGGATGGACTTACCTGTCCTGCAATTAGCCAACCTACCCTGTTTCAAGCTGAAGGGGTACCTTCTTTGCACCTTCCTGGGCTTTGGCTGGCCTCACCTCCCCTCACCTACCAGAGGCTGCGCAGGGCCTCAGCCATGAGCTTTGCCCCTGGCTGCTCAGCCAGCAGCTTCATGGCCTGTACACTCTGCCCAAGCTGCATGCTCAGACCTGGGCTAGACACCACCCCTTGTTAATCAACTGCCCCTCAAACCTCAAATCCAAAAGGCCTCAACTGCCCCACCTTGAAAATCTAAAGGTTTCCTGACCCTCCCCTTTTTAAGGCAGACACTCAGAAATACAAGAAAACCCCATTGGTCAACTAATCCCTCCAACTCTTCAAAGCCTCAACCCCTCCTATCCCCAACCCTCAAACTTCCTGAAAGCCTCGACCCCTCCTACCCTCAACTCTCAAACCTCTACCCCTGAAAGCCTCAACTCCTCCTACCCTCAGCCCTCAAACCTCAAATCCTAAAAGCCTCAACCCCTCCTACCCTCAAACCTCTACCCCTGAAACCCCTCCTACCCTCAACTCCCAAACCTCTACCCCTGAAAGCCTCAACTCCTCCTACCTTCAACCCTCAAACCTCTACTCCTGAAACCTCAACTCCTCCTACCCTCAACCCTCAAACATCAACTCCTCAATCCCTCAACCCTCAAAACTCTTAAAAGCCTCAGCCCAACCCTCAAGCCTCCTAAAAGCCTCAACCCCTTCTACCCTGAAACCTCTACCCCTGAAAGCCTCAACTCCTCCTACTCTCAACCTCAAGACTCTTGAAAGCCTCAACCCCTCCTACCCTCAACCTCAAAACTCTTGAAAGCCTCAACTCCTCCTACCCTCAACCCTCAAACCTCTACTCCTTCCTGAAAGCCTCAACCCCTCCTACCCTCAACCCTCAAACCTCCTGAAAGCCTCAACCCCTCCTACCCTCAAACCTCTACTCATGAAAGTCTCAACTCCTCCTACCCTCAACCCTCAACCCTCAACTCCTGAAAGCCTCAACCCCTCCTACCCTCAACCCTCAAAACTTTTCAAAGCCTCAACCCCTCCTACCCTCAACTCTCAACCCTCAACCCTCAAACTTCAACCCCTGAAAGCCTCAACCCCTCCTACCCTCAACCCTCCAACTCCTGAAAGCCTCAACTCCTCCTACCCTCAACCCTCAAACCTCTACTCCTGAAAGCCTCAACTCCTCCTACCCTCAACCCTTAAACCTCTACTCCTGAAAGCCTCAACTCCTCCTACCCTCAACCTTCAAACCTTCAAACCATCAAATGTGTTGTTCCCCCTTTCCCTTGCCTTTCCTGTTGTGGCAGCCCCTGAAAACCTTAATTGCCCTTTCCCTGAATCCTCACCCTCACCCTTACCCTCAGTCTGCCAAGCTTCGGGGGTGGCTCATCACCTCGCTCACCTTCTCCTGCACCAGGTTGCTTGCAACCAGAGGATGCCTGAGCTGCCATCACACAGGGAACCCTCAACCAGCCTGAAAGCCTCAAAACCCTCAAACCTGCATCTGAAAGCCTCAAACAATTCTTCCTACCTTCCTCAACTCCTGAAGCCTCTTAATTAAAGCCTTCTTACCTGACCTCCTCCTACAAGCCAAGCTGCTTTTGCCACACCTCTGTGATGTAGAGGAGCTTCTGGTCCTGGGGCCTCAGACAGACAGGAAACATCTCGAATTGACCTTTCTATCCTCAACTCCTGAAAGCCTCAAACCTCAATTCCTCCTACTCTCAAACCTCAACCCCTGCAAGCTTCAAACCTCAATTCCTCCTACTCTCAAACCTCAACTCCTGACAGCTTCAAACCTCAATTCCTCCTACTCTCAAACCTCAACTCCTGCAAGCTTCAAACCTCAATTCCTCCTACTCTCGAACCTCAACTCCTGCAAGCTTCAAACCTCAACCCCTCCTAGTCTCAAACCTCAACTCCTGCAAGCTTCAAACCTCAATTCCTCCTACTCTCAAACCTCAACTCCTGCAAGCTTCAAACCTCAACCCCTCCTAGTCTCAAACCTCAACTCCTGCAAGCTTCAAACCTCAATTCCTCCTACTCTCAAACCTCAATCCCTGCAAGCTTCAAACCTCAACCCCTCCTACCCTCAACCAGCCTGAAAGCCTCAAAACCCTCAAACCTGCATCTGAAAGCCTCAAACAATTCTTCCTACCTTCCTCAACTGCTACCCCTCAGGCCTCAACTGAAGCCTCTTACCACCAAGCCTCAAACCCCAACCCTTCACTTCTGCCAAGTAGCTGCCTCAAGCTGCTCTGCAAGAAGTCCCTCCAGAGCTCCAAGCCGGCCAGCACACCTCAGCTGCACTCTCCTCAAACGCCAGCTTCTCCCAAATCTACTCCCTACTCCCTCCAACCACCTCAACTCCTCAACTCTGACATCTCAAACCTCAAACCTCAACCTAAATGAAACCCTCAGCCAAGGCTCAAAGAGCACCCCAAGAGTGCACCTTGCCCACTGCACAGACCTCAAAGATCTCGTGCTCCCTGCTCACCTCCTCAAAGGTCGAGGCCTGGGTCATGTGCCTGACCCGGTCGTTGAAGCCTCAACTCAAGTCTCTCCATGAAAGACTCAACTGCCCCTGCCCTCAACCCTCAAGCCTCAAAGTCAACTCCTCCTATCCTCAACTCTGCCTCAACTCCTAATACCTCACATCAGTTGAAATCCAATGTGCCAACATGACCCCTCAAACCTTAAATCCTCAAAGCCTCAAGCCCCTTAACCTAAATTCCTAAAGGTCTCAATTGCCACACCTTCAACATCCTAGAGCAACCCTCCCCCTCCAAACCCTCAACCCTTCACAGCTCCAACCCTCAACTCTTACAACCCTAAATCCTTTGATCGGCTTACACAAATTAACTTGTTCACATTGGTGCCATCAATGTTTCCTGACCCTCCCCCTCTTAGGGCAACACCCCAGTAATAAAAGGGACACCCCCCCTATTAGTCAACTACCACTCAAACCTCAACTCCTCAAAGCCTCAAGCCCCTTAACCTAAATTCCTAAAGGTCTCAACTGCCCCCTCAAACTCTGAACCCTCTAATCCTGAAAGCCTCTTGAAACCCTAAAACCTCACCCCCCAGCCCTCAGCCAAGCAGCCCCCCCAGCTGGAGTCCATGCGCAGCTCAATGTGGCCCAAGCGCAGGCTGATGTGGGTGAGCCTGGGCAACCAAGGAACCAACCCTCATCTTTCCCAACAGCCTTAACTCTTAGAACCCCAAACCCAACCTCAACTCCTAAGACCCTCAAACCTTGGAACCCTCAAACCTCAACTCCTGCCACCCCCTCAACTCTTACAACCCTCAAACCTAAATCCCTCCTACCTCCAAACCTGACACCTCACCACTCCTAAAACCCTCAACTCCTAGAACCCTCAAACCTCAGCCTCGAGTCCTGAATGCCAAATCTCTTAGAAATCAAACCTCAAGTCATCCTATCCTCAATGCAAACCCTCAAGCCTCAACTCCTGACCCTACCCCCACTTGTTCTGCCAAGGCTCCACTCAACTATCTCCTTCCCATGCCTCAGCAAGGAGTTGGTCCAAAAAAGAAACCTAATCAAGCCCACTAACATAAAAAGAAAACTGCCAGCTCCAAAGGCAAGCTGCCTTTTGCTCACCTCTCCTTCCTCCTTCTCCTCCTCCTTCTTCTCCCCTTTCACCACCTTCCTGTGAAGGTGCCCGATCCTTGGCTGCCACTGCAACTCCTGCACCTCAACCCTACCTCAATTCCAAACCTTTCTTTTGTTTACTGTTACTCCAACTTTTTGAAATTATTAAGTTCAACAATGTGTTCTGACCTTTTCCCTTCATATCCTAGCCCCCCATAACTCCCCCATACATTAAACAGAAACAACAACAAAAAAACCACAAAAAATAAAACCCCCAAAACACCCCCCCCCAAACCCCCCCCCCCCCCCCCCCCCAAAAAACAAAAAACCCCCCCCCCCCCCCCCCCCCCCAACTTTTCATGGGAGCAGCTCCCTGTTAATCAACTGACCTTGGCAATTCCAAAAGCCTCAACTCTCTCAGCCCTCAATCTTTACTTACACATCTTCACCCCTACCCTCTCAACTCCCAACCAGGCAAACCCTCCCCCCAATTGCCAGCCAAAGCTGCAGCACCCCCACAGCCAGCACGCTTAGGAGCGCGGCCTTGTTCCATTCCTGCCTCAGGCACTCCCTCCCTTTCACTTAGTAAACCCCCCCCCTCAAATTGGCATCCCTCTCTCCCCCTCAACCTTGCACCACTCTCTCCCCTCAACCTTGCAACCCCCACTCTCTCCCCTCAACCTTGCAACCCCCACTCTCTCCCCTCAACCTTGCAACCAAGGCACATCATGATGCCTGACCTCACCTTACAAACCTCACCTGGCCTCTGCTGGCTTGGTCCGGCTGAAACGGTCAGCGGTGTCCACTTCCTCAAGATCCCTCTCCTTTTACCTTTCAACAAGCTCCCTATTATTGATCAACCATGTGTTTGTTGGTCCCAGTTTCCATCACACCAAAAAGCCCCCCTACCTGTTCAACAAGTTAATTCCCTTTTCCACTCACACCTTTGAGCAAGGCCCCCCATTAATCAACCCTGTGCTCATGGGTCCTGGCTCCTGCCCCTACACCTCAACCAGCTTCCCTCCTAAAAGTAAAGGCCCTTCTTTCATTGTATTGATCAACCCTGTGTAAAATGACCCTATGTTTCAACTAATTGACCAGAACCTTTCAGAAGGACTGACCTTTTCAATCCCTGCTCTCCTTCCCTGCCTTTTTCCTTCTCACTTAAGAGGTCAAACGGTTTCTGGGCTTTGCCCTGGTCAAACCTGGGCTTTCCTCACCTCATCCTCTCCTGAAGTTCACTGGCCTCACCTACTGCCCAGGTTTGATCCTGCCCTCACCTCAGACCGCCTGAATGAGGGCCTGCAGCCCTGGAGCCATTTGCTCTGCCCCTGGCTGCTGCATGAAGGGCCTAACCTCCCTCACCAGCTGCTCCACCTCCAGCCAAATGCCTCGGCCCACAATCTGAAAGCCTCAACTTCTCACCCCCAATGAAAGCCTCTTTAAAATCTCAAACCTTAACTCCTACACCTGAACCCTCAAACCCTGAGAGCCTCTTAGAACCCTCAAACCTCAACTCCTCCTACAGCAAGCCTCAAACCCTCACCTCCTCCTACACCCAACCCTCAAACCTCAACTCCCTCAACCCTAAGCTCCCCCTAGGCCCTGAAACCTCAACTCCTGAACGCCTCAGCTACCCTCAACCTTCAAACCTCAACTCCTGAAAGCCGCAACTCCTCCTACCCTCAACCCTCAAACCTCTAATTACTCCTGAAAGCCTGAACTCCTCCTACCCCCAACCTTCAAACCTCAACTCCTGAAAGCCTCAGCTACCCTCAACCTTCAAACCTCAACTCCTGAACGCCTCAGCTACCCTCAACCCTCAAACCTCTACTCCTGAAAGCCTGAACTCCTCCTACCCTCAACCCTCAAACCTCTACTCCTGAAAGCCTCAACTCCTCCTACCCTCAACCTTCAAACCTCTACTCCTGAAAGCCTCAACTCCTCCTACCCTCAACCTTCAAACCTTCAACCTTCAAATGTTTGTTCCCCCCTTTTTCTTGCCTTTCCTGTTGTGGCAGCCCCTGAAAACCTTAAGGTTTCATGTTTGCCCTTTCCCTTAATCCTCACCCTCAACCCTTACCCTCAGTCTGCCAAGCTTCGGGGGTGTGCCCTCACCTCCTCCACCTTCTCCTCCAGGATCGCCCCTGCAACCAGAGGGTGCCTGAGCAGTGGATGGCCCAGAAAAAGTCCAAACTTTATATTTACCACTAAATCTTCCCAAAAAGTCTAAAGTTCATAAACTCAGGAAGTGAGTGTTAACCTGATGGCTGGGCCTCCCCTTAAATATTACTAATTAGCAAGCCAAGCTGCACCTGCCACACCTGGGCGATGTACCCCAGCTTCTCCTCCTGTGGCCTCAAGAGGCAACATCTCGAATTGACCTTCCTAACCTCATCTCCTGAAAGCCTCAAACCTCAATTCGTCCTACCCTCATCAACTCCTGCAAGCTTCAAACCTCAACCCCTCCTACCCTCAACCAGCCTGAAAGCCTCCAAACACTAAAAACCACAACTTCAATCCCTTCCTACCCTCACACCTCCTTTCCCTGAAAACCCTCAAAACCCCAACCCCTGGAAGCCTCAAACCTCAATCCTTCCTACCTTAAACCTCAACTCCCTGCCCCCAAGCCTCAACTCCTGAACGCCTCAAACCTCAATTCTTCCTCCCCCCAAACCCCCAACCCCCAACCCTTCACTTCTGACAAGTGGCTTCCTCACCCTCTCCTGAAGGTAGTCCTTCCAGAGGTGAAGCCCGGCCACAAGGCCTCAGCTGAACCCTCAACCTGAGTCCTGAAAACTCACAAACTTGTATGAAGCCTCAAGCCTCAACTCCTAATGGCCTCAACTCTAACAAACCTCAAACCTTTCTTGAAAGCCTCAAGCCTCAACTCCTAGAGGCCTCAACTCTAAGAACCCTCAAACCTCAACTCCTCAAGCCCTTAAACCTCTCCTGAAAGCCCCAAACCTCAACTTTAAGAGGCCTCGACTACCTCAACTTCTGAAACCTGAACTTCTAAAGGCCTCAACCTAAGAACCCTCCTCAAACCTTTTTCTGAATGCTTCAGGCCCCAGACCCAACTTCTGAAAACCCCTTTCCTCAACTCCTCCATCAGACTCACCTCCTCAGCCAAGGAGCAAAGGGTGGACCAGTTCACCACCTTGGCCACCACGCTGCCCTCCCAGACCTCATTCTCAAAGCTCACCTCCTCGAAGGATGAGGCCTGGGTCATGTGCCTGACCCGGTCACTGAAGCCTCAGTTTTTGCATGAAAAGACTCAACTGCCCCTGCCCTCAACCCTCAACCCTCAAGCCTCAAACTCAACTCCTCCTATCCTCAACTCTTGCCTCAACTCCTAATACCTCAAATATTAAGAGCACCAATCTATCTAATCACATGGGGGCTTCTAGAGTTTTCTTTGGTGCCCAAACCTCAAATCCTCAAAGCCTCAAGCCTCTTAACCTGAATTCCTAAAGGTCTCAACTGCCCCACCTTCAACATCCTGAACAACCCTTCCCCTCCAAACCCTCAACTCTTACAACCCTAAATCCTTTGATCTGCTTGCAGTAAAAGGGGCACCCCTTCCTCAACTGCCTCCTCAAACTTCAACCCCTCAAACTCTCAACCCTCTAATCCTGAAAGCCTCTTGGAACCCTAAAACCTCAATTGCTCCTACCCCAAACCTCAAACCTCAAGCCCTTAACCCCTCCTACCCCCCAACCTTCAAACCTCAACTCCTCCAAGCCTCATGTCTCCTAATTAATGCCCTCAACCCTCAGCCCTCAGCCAAGCAGCCACCCCAGCTGGCATCCATGCGCAGCTCGATGTGGCTCATGCGAAGGCTGATGTGGGTGAGCCTGGGCAACCAAGGAACCAACCCTCAACTCCTAACACCTCAGACCTCAACTCCTGGAAGCCTCAACTCTTTGAAACTTCAACTCCTCCTAATTATTTTCCACAAACCTCCACTCCTAAAAGCATCAACCCTTAGAACCCTCAAACCTCAACCCAAAAGCTTCAACTCTTAGAACCCTTAAACCTCATCTAACCCTCAAACCTCAACTCTTGGCCTAATCTCAACAGCTCAAACCCCAACTCCCAAAAACATCAACTCTTAGAACCCTCAAACCTCAACTCCTCTCAATCGAGCCCTCAAACCTCAACTCCTGGAAGCCTCAACTCTTAGAACCCTCAAGCCTTCCTCTCAATCTAACCCTCAAACCTCAACTCCTAGAAGCCTCAACTCTGAGAATCCTCAAACCTCAACCCCTCCTAATCTCAACACCTCACACCTCAACCCCTCTCAAACCTCAACTCCTGGAAGCCTCAACTCTTTGAAACTTCAACTCCTCCTAATCATTTTCCCCAAACCTCCACTCCTAAAAGCCTCAACTCTTAGAACCCTCAAACCTCAACTCCTAAAAGCCTCAGCTCTTAAGACCCTCAAACCTCAACTCTTGGAACCCCCAAACCTCAACTCCTCCTACCCCCAGCCTCCAAGCATGAACTCCCAACAACCCTCAGCCTTCAAACCTGAACTCAAAGCATCTCCTTTTTCTGCCAAGGCTCCAATCCACCGTGCTCTTGAGGTTGTTCGTGTCCTCCTCTGCCCTCTCCTCCACCTTCTTCTTCTTACTCTCCTCCACCATCTTGCCATGCAGGTGGCCGATCCTTGGCTGCCACAGCAAACCCTGCACCTCAACCCTTACAACCCTTAGCACCCCCAAGCCTCACTGACCCTCTCCTTTCAGGGCAAAAAAACAGCCTATAAGTCACTGCCCCGGCCTTCAAATAACAAATACCCCAATTGCAAGCCAAAGCTGCAGCACTCCCACCGCCAGCGTGCCCATCACCAGCACCACCTTGTTCCAATCCTGCCTCAGGCACTCACTTGAAAACCCACCCCTTCAAACCCCCACTGTCTCTCTCTCTCTGCCATTCACCCTGCAACCAAGGCACATCATGGTGCCTGACCTCTCCTCACCTTGCCTGATCACCTCACCTCACCTGCTTGAGCAGCTGAAATGGCCAGCGGTGTTGGGGGACCTTCCCACAAGGTTGTCCTGACCTGACTTTTTCCCCCAAATTCTTTGATTTGGAAACCCCCTATTAATCAACCATAAGAAAGGCCCCCCGTGGTTGCTTTAAATCCTGGCCTTCCCACAAGGTTACCTGACATGACTTTCCCACAAGCTATCTTCAAGCCCCTGATGAACAATTCTTAGATTTGGCACCCCCTGTTAATCAACCATAGCCTTCAATATAATTCTCTGATTTGCTATAAATCCTGGCCTTCCCAGAAGGTTTTCCTGACCTGACTTTTTCACAAGCTACCTTCAAGCCCCCAAATTCTTAGATTTGGCACCCCCTATTAATCAACCATAGAAAGGCCCCCCTGGTTGCTTTAAATGCTGACCTTCCCACAAGGTTACCTGACATGACTTTCTCACAAGCTACCTTCAAGCCCCCTAATTATTGATCAACAATTCTTAGATTTGGCACCCCTATTAATCAACCATAGCCTTCAAAAGAATTCTCTGATTGCTTTAAAGCCTGACCTTCCCACAAGGTTCCCTGACCTGACTTTTTCACAAGCTGCATTCAAGCCCCCTAATAGCTGATCAACAGTTCTGTGATTTGGCACCCCTATTAATCAACCATGGAATGGCTCCCCTGGTTGCTTTAAATCCTGACCTTCCCACAAGTTACCTCTTTCTCACAAGCTACCTTCAAGCCCCCTAATTATTGATCAACATTTCTTAGATTTGGCACCCCCTATTAATCAACCATAGGTTTCACAAGCTACCTTCAAGCCCCCAAATTCTTTGATTTGGCCCCCCCTATTAATCAACCATAGAAAGGCCCCTCTGATTGCGTTTCATCCTGACCTTCCCACAAGGTTCTCTAACCTGACCTTTCCACAAGGTTCCCTGACCTGACTTTTTCACAAGCTGCCTTCAAGCCCCCTAATTACTGATCAACAATTCTTAGATTTGGCACCCCCCTATTAATCAAAGGACTCTCTGATTGCTTTAAATCCTGACCTTCCCAGGTGAGGGAACCTTGTGGGAAGGTCAGCATTTAAAGCAATCAGAGTTGTATCTCTTTGGTTGATTAATTGGGGGTGCCAAATCTAAAGAATTTGGTGGTCTTGAAGGTAGCTTGTGAAAAAGTCAGGTCAGGGAACCTTGTGGGAAGGTCAGGTCAGGGATCCTTGTGGTTTGTAAGAAGGTCAGGCGAGGGAACCTTGTGAACTTCCCACAAGGTTCCCACAAGGTTCCCTGGTCTGACCTTCCTACAAGGTTCCCTGACCTGACTTTTTCACAAGCTACCTTCAAGCTCCCTACTTATTCATCAACAATTCTTAGATTTGGCACCCCCTGTTAATCAACCATGTTCTCCAACAGCCTCCAAAAACCCCTCTGGCCTCAAAAGTCATGACCTTCCCACTCACCTGACCTTCAAGCCCCCCAAATTCTTCTGGCACCCCCTATTAATCAACCAGAGAACTACAACTCTGCTTGCTTTACATGCTGACCTTCCGACAAGTTTCCCTCACCTGACCTTCCCACAAGGTTCCCACAACCACAAGGTTCCCTGACCTGACCTTCCTGCAAGGTTCCCTGACCTGACTTTTTCACAAGCTACCTTCAAGCTCCCTAATTACTCATCAAAATTCTTAAAATTTGGCACCCCCTATTAATCAACCATGTTCTCCAAAAGCCTTCAAAAGACCCCTCTGATTGCTTTAAATCCATTCTATAGGTTCCCTGGCCTCACAAGTCATGACCTTCCCACAAGGTTTCCTCACTTGACCTTCCCACAAGGTTCCCTCACCTGACCTTCCCACAAGGTGCCCTCACCTGACCTTCCCACAAGGTTCCCTCACCTGACCTTCCCTCAAGGTTCCCTCGCCTGACCTTCCCACAAGGTTCCCTCACCTGACCTTCCCACAAGGCCCTGACCTTCCCACAAGGTTCCCTCACCTGACCTTCCCACAAGGTCCTGACCTTCCCACAAGGTTCCCACACCTGACCTTCCCACAAGGTCCTGACCTTCCCACAAGGTTCCCTCACCTGACCTTCCCACAAGGTTCCCCCACCTGACCTTCCCACCAGGTCCTGACCTTGTGGGAAGGTTCCCTCACCTGACCTTCCCACAAGGTCCTCAGGACCTTCCCACAAGGTTCCCTCACCTGACCTTCCCACAAGGTTCCCCCAACCTGACCTTCCCACAAGGTCCTGACCTTCCCACAAGGTTCCCTCGCCTGACCTTCCCACAAGGTCCTGACCTTTTCACAAGGCTCCCTCACCTGACCTTCCCACAAGGTTCCCTCACCTGACCTTCCCACAAGGTTCCCTCACCTGACCTTCCCACAAGGTCCTGACCTTCCCACAAGGTTCCCCACCTGACCTTCCCACAAGGTCCTGACCTTCCCACAAGGTTCCCCCACCTGACCTTCCCACAAGGTCCTGACCTTCCCACAAGGTTCCCTCACCTGACCTTCCCACAAGGTCCTGACCTTCCCACAAGGTTCCCTCACCTGACCTTCCCACAAGGTTCCTAACCTTCCCACAAGGTTCCCCTTCCCACTATTAGGGGGGGGCCCTCAAAAAAATGACAGACCTGACCTTGTGACCTTGAGGGGGGGGGGGGGGAGGGGGGGCCGGTTTATTAATCCGGGGTCTGCATTACCCTATTGCGTGACTGTGCAACTGATGCTACCAGACACGGCTGTAGCGCTCATGCTTTATTCTATTGTCCTTCACTCCCGCGAGGTGCGCTAGAAAAATTTGACAGCCTGAAGCCGCGGGAGCCGGCGGAACACGCCAACGGCGGTTAAATATTAAACCGGGAAACAAAAAAAAAGAAACTTGAAGGGGGTAGGCCCTTTGGGGTGAATTTCAGCAAAACCTCACGAAAACCCACAAGAGCAACAAAAGACCAGCTCTGTCGAGCCTGCGACGACACCCAACAAACTCTCCTTCATGGTTCTGCTGAGCTCAGTGAGCGCCTGCTTGTTGGAACCTCGGTGCGGGTACGCATACCGCCGGAAGGAAATGGTCCGGCACCCATCTCACCGGGATGGAAATGCCGACAGCAAATCCACAATAAGTCTCAGGAACTTTGAGCAGATTTGCTCTGAGGTTCTGGCAGGGGGGCCGAGCAATTGACACCAAAGTAAGTGAGTCATTAACTTCCGCATGCCGCTAAGCTTGAACCAACACACTCACATTTCATTCCCTCCACTGCCTCTTCAGGCCATGCCAAACCCTGCATGCCAACCTTCTACCTTTGGCGTCAACTTGCACTGAAGATCTGCTTGGGTTGAACTGAGGTTGTCAATACTTGGTTGTGGGTCAAAAACAAATCCACAGGGGACCGCAGGTTGCAGTCCTTGGTTCCATTTGCCAAGGTTCCATTTTAGATACCTATTGTTGACCCACAGCCATTTGGATTCGCTGATGTTGACTCAGGGGTGCAGTGGGCCAAACTTGTACCTCTGGAGGCCTTCGTCGCGCAGGCAAGATCAAAACGGGAAAGCGATGCCGCATGATGCCGCTGCCTTGGTTCACCCGGGCCCAAACCAGGGCAGTGTGGTCAATGTGACAATTTTGTAGTTCAAACGATGAGCTTCCATAGGTGGTGCCGCTCCCTGGACGTACGGGTTGACGCACATCGCCTACAATCACCCACACGTCATGCACCACAATTCTAACCAGTGCCGGCTATGCAAAGGTCTGCACAGGCATTGAGCAATCGCTGAAACACGTGCAGTGTACGAACGGTGCCAGTGCTGGTGATTTAGCAAGAGGTCGCACTTCGATTGGCTCAAATCCTGAACTTCTATCAATATTTGCTTTTTCCCACACCGCCGCGCCCCCAATACTACTGTTAGATTGGGCCAATTCAAAACCAATACGCAACTGTCGGATGTCTCGCCCAGACCAGCCCCAGCCTTATTAGGGGGTGGGTAATTAGTCCAGGACCCAAGCTCCTTGCAACAACCCAAACACAAGCTGAGGGTGTTGTTTTGAACCAGCTTGTAATTAGACAGAGGGGCTTCACTGTCCTGCCTGCCTTGCCTTTGCGTTTCCCTGCCTGGCCTGCCTCTGTCAAACCATATTTATTCATTGGGGGGTTGTTGGGAACCAAAAGGTAAACAAAGGGGCTGTCCTACCTGCCTTGCCTTTGCGGTTCCCTGCCTGGCCTGCCTCCCTGAATTCATATTTATTAATTGGGGGGTTGTTGGGGACCAAAAAAGGCAAACAGAGGGGCTTCACTATCCTACCTGCCTTGCCTTTGCGGTTCCCTGCCTGGCCTGCCTCCCTGAAACCATATTTTCAATCGGGTGTTCTTTAAACAACAGGTCAATGTGCTTTTTAAGCGACGGGTAAACAGAGGGGCTCCCTGTCCTGAAAAGGGCGCGCTTCAAGGGATGAGTATACTTGTTTTTGATTGCTCTTTCAATAAATATGGCTTGTCCCCCAGCCAGGTCTGTGTTTATTCTGAGTCAATTATGAGGGGGAAGCGACTATACATTTCGACGTCCAATCTAAGTGGTGTGTTCATTCAACAGTGTTCGAGGTGATGCTGGCATGCGATGCGCGCCTCACGTTTCGATCGGCTCTTCACCTGTGCCGAAGTCCGATCTGTAGAGCCTGTTGAGCTCGTCGGTTTTTTGCTCGTGCTGTGTCGTTCCAACATGAGGAACAGGCGGTTCGTCGTCTCGCCCGAGACTGCCTTCGCGGCTAGCTCGCACCAATTCAAAGATTGCATCAGTTTTTAGGTTCATATCAAGACTTAGTCGGACTGCCTGCGACAAGGCCTCCAGTCTCCAGCCAGCCTCGCCCTCGCTCCTTGTCCCTGTCCAGCTGAAAAAGGAGCGACCCTGGTTATAAAAGGGAACCGCTGTTTTTTCTATTTGAACCAAGCGCAAGCGCGAAATCCACTAAATCCACTGAACAATTAATCTATACCGCTCGGTGTCAAACAAGGGGTTGCTTTCCTCTTGAGTGTCTCAAGTACCTGATCATTCATTCAAAGTGGTGCACAGAAGAAAGCAATTGCCTCCGGTTTGCGGGGTAGTAAAGCGCTTTATGTTTCATTTGGGGCGCTTGGGGGAGGTTCAAGCGAACGCCTTCGCTCCATGTGTGGCGAAACGTCAGGGCCGCTGCTCACCAGATTGAGCTGCTCTTGCTTGCGGTAGTGCAGTGACCTGCCGCGTGCCAAACCGAGGATGTTTTGACGAAGAAGCTCTTATGTTGTTCACTTGGGGTGTGGTTGTCAGAAATCCGGCAACCGCAAAATTGGAACTCTGGCAAATGAAAACAGTGACTGAAACCAGCGGCCCAATTCCTGGTGGGTTAATTTTGACCCACAGCCACTTCAAACATTCGGTGGTTCAAAACCCAGCTATCTTGGGGACGGCTTGAAACCTTCGGTGAGGACACCCCAAGACAGCGACCTTCATCACTACCTTCGCCATGAAGTCGCACAAACCCCGTCGCATCCTGTCGCAACTATTTACCCCCATAACTTATGTCCAGAGCATTGCATACCACAAGCCCAGTGAAGCGCAACATAAAACATGTCGGTGGCTTTCGCGAGGCCCCGCAGACACAAAACGGCAGCTGAGCTTGGAAGGCCGATGTCCCGTCAACGGAACCGTCTGATGCCTTCTCTTTTTCTCCAGATTCCTTGTTTAGCGTCGTCGCCCCAGAGTTCAACAGTTGCTTTCCCAGCCAGTCTCCTTGACCTTGATAGAGACTAATGGGGGCACACACACAAACACCTGTGATGACAGGTAGGCTACTAGCCAATAAGCTGCATGCTCCGCAGAGAATCACCGTCTCTTGAGTTTTCTTCTGAAGGAAATTAGGAATTATGGCTTGCGTAGAACCTCATCCGGACCACGCTCAAGCACTCCAAACCCGCCGATCCTTGATCAATGGCTTGGATACTTTTGTGCCAGTAGTCATCCATCAACAAGTGAACATTTACTATGGCCAAAGCGCTGCCTCTTGTAGAGCCGGCAATCCCACCATCCATCGGAATGCTTGCAAGCTACAACAAAAACATGAAGAACACGAGCCAACAAGCAGGAAAGTCCAAAAACAACACAGCACTCAAGCGGAAGAAGACAAAAAAACACAAAAATGTGGAACAACTGTAAAAGCAGGCAAAGTAAGGAAGTAGGAAAACAATCAAACAAGGACGGAGAGAAACACAAAGCATAAGCGAACTCAGACTCCCCTAACCTAACACAGCACCAATCCAAACCACCAATTCAAGGGGAGCTGACCAACTTTCAACCCAGGTCATCGGAAGATAACATTGTTCTGTGGCAACGCAGTGATTTCCAACCTGGCTGTCAAACTAGGGATTTGGAGCCCAACACCTGGATTTAGGCTTTCTGGTTGGCTTCCCTTGACTCCAACATCTTCGCATTGCCTCAAGAAACACCACCTGGATGACCCAAGTCTTCCCTGGAGCCTCTCGAAGTTGGGATTGGTGGCATCCAGCGGGGACTTGTTCACCATCTTGGCGTTCCGGGGAGGCGCCTGCCATTCGCCGAGGTCCAATGGGAGGATTGCGGGGGATATATAGCTGCGGAGCTCGCTATTGGGAGAATACGTCAGATGCCAAAATGGACTAACGTTGAGCTAAGGTTTCTGGGGGGATTCGGGGGTCGCCGGGGAACTGCAAGCTCCCATGTGAAACCAAGGGACCTTCTTCTACAAGAATTCCAATGGCTCGAGCATGGCGATGACTATGGAAGACGACCCACTAGCAGAAGTAATATGTGGAATACATTTCATCTACTGGTTCCCGCAATGCCCGCTAGGCACTACAGGGTCCCTTGAGACCCAGCTCTCCAGTACCCACCACGGTCTGTCTACCCCCCCACCCGAACCTCACGAAGTCCGGCTTGTTTCGGGTTTCTTGGTAGATGCAGTCAAGCCAGCCCAAACCGGAAGACATCGCACACCTGTCCGAAAGACATGGGACAACAAAGCAATAATAACTCGTCTCCTCCAAATCATCGTGATGGGCAAGCCCTACTTCGATCTCGCGATGCGCTTTTTTGCAACACCCTAAACCCAGCCTGATCGTGAATCGAGTCCTCCTCAAGGTCGCTATCATCTTCGTCCGGCTCCACCTGCAAAACAAACTACTAATCTAGCACATCTTAGACCCTTCCACTGCTTTACGTCATGGTGGTTGTTTTTAGCACTTTCCCAAAAAAGCGCCAGTCGCCATAATTTCTAGCTGGTGGCCATCAGAGCGGGACATTCCTCATGGATTTGTCTGAGTGAAGTACACAACATGTCCGATGAACAAAACAGCGAGCTCTATGAAAGGAACTCTTTGTAAGCTGCTACATACTTTGCCCAGATTTGTTGATGCTGAAGAGATCTGCCAGTTCTCCCCGTCACTAGTCCTCATCTGCGTTGTTTTATTTCCGGCCAAGGAAGCTGATGGTCGTCCCACGGTCCAGGCCCACAACCTACGGTTGAGTAGGACACAAACAAATGGCACCGCCTATGCCCCCAAAGAAAGAAAGCTAAACGACACGCAAGCCACAGGGAAAAGATGAGCATCGAAATGACATGGGAGTTTGGTAAGTACCGTGCCAACTAACATGGAACTACTGTAATCTTAGGGAAGTCTCTTAAACGCATTGTCCTCTAAAAATGATGGCTTGGGTCCATGTTACTCCCCAAAAACAGACTCCCCCAAAAGAAGCTTGCTCTATCATGGGCGTTCTGGGTTCCTTCTGGAAATTTACTCGTGGTTGCTATTGACTCCTCTGCGAAAAGTTCGACTTTTGGTCCAATGGAACGTTCGGGGGGTCCTTGTTGGGACCATGTTTCTTTTCAAGGGACCAGGTCCCGAACGTCAGGTTCCATGTAAAAAAGGTGAAACGGGTACCCTCAAACAATTCACAAAGCCATTCTCTGTTGCTCTAGGGCCTGGGGGTTGATTCCCCATTGGTTTCAACCTTTGTTGGCTACGCACTAACCTTGCTTGTGCTCAGTAGGCAATGTGGGAATGAACCCAGAGGTCCCCGAAAAAGGGAACCATAGGATTGGATGGCTCTTGGGGTCATTCCACTTCTCAACTCCCTGCGCACCGGCACACCCATGGCAGCTAACCTAGGTCCTCCAGTAGAGAGGTTAGAATAAGGGTACCCTTTTTTCTGTAGTCTATTTTAGTAGGGGCACCCTCCCCACCAAAAAAGGGGAGAGAAGGGCACTGGATGAAGGAAATCCTGCACCACTTGAAAACCATGGGACACCATTGCTTATTGGTATTTACCGCGGATTCATTCCAGGGTTTCGTAGGTGGTGCAGGAGTTTGTCCATCCACGGTAGTAAAGCCCCCGACCTCCGCACGCCCCGCGTGCGCCCCGCGTGCGCCCCGCGGGCCCCCCCGCGGGCCCCCCCGGCGGGCCCCCCGCGAGGCCTCCGCAGCCTCCTCGGCCCGGCTGCCGGAGCCGGAGGGGCGGCTGGACTCCGAGCGGCCCGAGCGCCGGGAGCGCCCGGAGCGCCCGGAGCGGCCCCTGAGGCGCCCACCCGGCTGGGGGAGAAACGGTCACATGGGTGTGTGTGTGTGTGTGGGTGTGTGGGTGGGTGTGGGTGTGTTTTTTGAGGGGACCCAAGAAACATCGCATGGGTGCCAAACTTGTTTGTATTGGGGGGCCTGCCACAATGGTGCTTTTTGCCTTTGGTTTGCTTCTAAAGCCACTAAAAGAGGGGTGCCCCCCAAAAAACAACACACCCACATGTGTCTCACATCCAGGGAAATGTTACACAGAAAGTCATATTTTCTGACTGTTCCATCGGCTACCCTCAAATAGTAGACCGGCATTGACCATGTGGACCCCAAACAACATGTGTGCAGTTTATATAGCAAGGTGTTGTCAAATCAATGAGCGTGGATAATTTCACAATGCTTTGCACGCCACACCGGGCTGGGCGACGTATGAACATGTTGTGAAGGGAGCGTGCTTGGTTCGTCGAGAGACATCTGGTAATTGAAACTTCGTTGGATCTCGATCGGCTTTTCTGACCATTCACACTCGCCGCACTGCTGCGCACATGCATGGGACGGAAGCTTGTTCGCTGAAACTTCACCAGCATTTAGGTGTGGAACCAGGGCAAGTAATTAGCGCAAAACCTGGGAGCCCTGACTGAAGAAACTCACAGGAGGTCTGGGGTATCAGACCTACTTAGTTTGCATTTGTTGCAATATCAGAGTCTCGTCGTTAATGGCAATGCCTGTATAAGTGCGTACATTTGCTGCAAGGAGGTCTCGTGTTGGGGTGACTCGTGCCGCGTTCCTAATATAATTCCGCATGGTGACTTAGAGCACACTTAGTTGGCATATATGAGGGTGTCTCGGTTGTACAATTGTGTGATCTGCTGTCTGGCATTCTGCAGCTTTCAGTGTATCCACATCATCATCAAATAGTAAGGAAACCGCAAGGAATGTAAACGGATTCTTAGTTCGGCTCGGAGCAAATGTGACCCAACCTTCTGGACTGGCAAAGCACAACGACACCGAAGCTGGCGAAAAGGATCCATGCTCCGGTAGGCGGCCCCTGTTCGGATCTTTGGCGGCGCATTGACATCGAGGTCAAAGAGTCCAAGAGGGCCTTCTACCTCATGTCTGGCACACCCCGCATTTTTCTAACACCGAAAGCAATCAGCATCCTTGCGGGCACTTTGCGCCGTTTGAGACCCCAGAGTACAATTGAGCAAGCGCCGAAAAAAACCATTGTTGGTTCCACCAAAATGAGGTTTATACAGTCCTTTCCATAATCGCTAGACCAGGCTAACATGGAACCACAACACACCTACCCCAAAAGGAGATTTCTCTAACGCCGTTGGTTTTGCAGGCTCCAGCCGCCGGAGTGCAAGGGGCTTTGTGCCCGGTAGACATCTCCGGACACTGTGGCTCCACACGTCCTTCCGGTCATCTTGGAGTGCGCGGACCTGTGGCGTATCGGTCTTGGGCCAACCAAACATCCATGTGGTTTCAACGTTGGGAAATTTTTGTCTTCATCAGACAGTCAAGCACTGCTTGTGCGTCAAATTACTCCGTGCTCCAGCCGTTTCACATGGGCAGAAAGTTGGCCCTTGGAAAGGAAAACCGGAGGCGGAAATAGAAATGGTTGCTGCTCTGGGAGTATGCTTGAATCCCTCAAAACATGCAAGCAACATGTTCAGATATGTTGAGGGTATAAAATGCAAAGCCCACCCCCTGCCACCCGGTGCTGTTCTCGTAGTCTTACAATCAGATCAATTCACTCTATCTAAATCTAGAACTGACATCCACTTGGCTCACTTGCAAAAGAACCCGGGAAGAAATGCACAAAACCGGTTGTGAACCAAAACTGGCTATAGGGAAACCACCAAAAAGATGGTATTTCCCACTAAATGGAATATTGATCAACCCCCATCACAATTAGACTTAGGCCCAGTTATAGAATGTATATTATATTGTTTGCTTCCCTTTGAGTCACTGGTAAAAGGAAAAATGTAGCCGAAGTCTACCAAGCCATGTCATAGTTCCCTTGGCCGTCTGTGAGGCCCATGAGTTGCATGGCAGTCTGGTCTTCTCGGGGTCCGGGCTTGGCATCATCCGCGCAGCCGCCGTGGAGCTCCCTCTCGTTCACAAAGTCCCCATACCTCGCACGAAAAAAAACAAAATGAAAAGCGTCACCGGGCACAGAGCAACATGCCCGCTAATTGCTGGATAACATTTAAGTATCTATAAGTACCATACTATACTTCCAAGGGCCCTCTTCCTTAGGATGCACATCTACGGCCCCTTTCGGAATGTTGAATGCTCCAGGGAATCAAGTTTCCCCGAGCAAACGAGTCAAGGCTCGAACTTTCAGTGCATAAGCAGGTCAGGCATGCATGCAGCATGCATGCATTATGTGTGAGTCTTGATATGTTGGACACTTTCTAGCAGGACACGAACAAAGTGTCCGCTAGAAGTGGGCCTTGTTCTGCTCAATCTTGTGTTAGACACTTGGGACATGTTCTCTGAATGAACCGTGTTTCCCTAAGCAACGTCTAATCCAAATCGAAGACACTCAAGCATACAAAAAAGAAGGCGCAACGAGAAGGGGTCCGACATGTTGATACGGGCATGCACACACACACTCAAGCACACACTGAGTGAGCGCTTGACACAGAAGAAAAGACACGCACACAGTCACACACACACACACAAACAAACAAACACACAAACAAACAAACAAACAAACAGAAAAACAAACAAGCAAACAAGCAAGCAAGCAAGCAAACAAACAAACAAAACACACACACACACACACGCACACTGTTTAGGCACGCAAGGCACGTACGTAAGGCAGTTTCCAGTTTGCCGTCAAACGGTCAAGACTCCTGCATGGATCAAATCTCTCACCACAGCAGAGTCAGACCAGTCAGGTCAGTCAGATTCAGTCAGCCCTCAGCCATAGATAGATTAGCTTCCCGTCGGAACCTCATGATCATGAAGCAAGCAATCTAACAAACATAATGTTTCGCCTGCTCAGAACCATCGCCATTGGATCCAATGGCATGCTTCCTGAACAACTACAGATCGCATTCCGAGAGCAAAGTAATTCGCCCTCAACAGCTTCCTTGTTGCTCGTTGTTGAACACGTCAACGGACTTGCTGGGTGAGTGCTCACAGTGTGCGGCCTTGTCGGAGCGGCTTGCTCTGGCGGCACAGCACATTCCTCCCAACATGTTTGCTGCCATGGGCCATGGTCGCCTAGCTGGGTGCGAAACTGGCGTTCTGGCAGAAAGCAAGCAGTTTTTGGCGTCATTTGAGGCCCAAAAACAAAACATTACAACAGTGATCGAGCCATTTCCATCCCCTCTGCCGAGCAGCTGAGTCTCGATGTCCTCGATGGTGCTGCTGCTGGGAAAGGAGCTCATCAGCTTGAGCATGTGGATCCGCTCCTAGTTTCCCCACAAACGTGGCGGTCGTTCGTTCCTCTGGGAAGATTCCTCCAAATCCATGGCTCTTGTTGGTTCCGAAGTCTGGAGGGGGTCGACCTTTCTCCAATGGAAGTGGACGTTTGGCGTCCACTTCCGTTGTTGGAAAGAGGGTCCGCTCCCGGCTCTTTTGGCGAATAACAATTTTCCCAAACGCACAATGCGCACCAACTTCACGACACGCCATGCCACGCAATGTTCAAAAGCAGAAGGCACAACTCTTTCAGCGGGTATGTGAAGGGGATGACTAAACCAGAATGTTGGACTTTTGCAATGTATTCTCACCCAAGTGTACATTCTTCTAATAGGCCCAAAACGAGTGCCCATCTTCCTTTGCCACTCTGCGCGCCGCTCGAGGCGTTCTTGCTCAGCTGCCCAAGACATTTTCTACATGTGAGCTCAATGCTCTCGCACATCAGGCTCCCGCATTTCTAAGAAGATCTAATTTCATTCCATTTGAACATTTTGATGACATTGACTTCTTGAAATGTAAGTCAATCCCGGTTCGCAGAACTCTGTTCGCCTCACTGGCAGCCCACACAAGCATACACAAGCGACGCAGCCGATCAACCGAAACGCCACTTTCGGCAAATGTGCATTGCAAAAGAGATTGCAAACACAAATTGGGTACTCTGCAACATCTACAGCGCCAAGCAAAAGGCTCTTTCAGATGCGTCCCATCTGTGAAATCAAGCCAATCTCCCCAATCAGCTCCCACCAAACCGGCTGACCTCAACCGAGCCGACTGCCCCACCACATCAACCAACCCCACATTCAAAATGATGGTCGCAGAAGTCCCCATCAGAACCCGTATCAAAGGGGTTGTTAAAGGGGTCTACCAAAACCCATGCGAACCAAAAGATCGGCAACATCGACATCTATGTTTCGAACCGTCCCCCTCAGCTTCATCTACCCAAATGTTGATTCCACGGGTCTGCGCTGTTCCCATCCGATTCCCTCGCTCCACTCCCCGGCCGCTCCGCCCGCTTCATGTCCATGAGCTGGTTGAGCCCGCGGCTCACCTCGACATCGCCTCGGGTGGCGGGATCGAGACGAGCCGAGCATTTCACGGGACGTTGCGGCTGATCCTTTGGATACCCGTAACTTACGGTTTACCCCTGGTTTTTACCCCTGGTTTTTTACCCTGTGTTTCTTCTTTTTTAAAGCCTGGTTCTAAACCCTGGTGTTTAACCCTGGTTTCCCCTTGCCGAAGGCTGACCCGCTGCAGATTAGCATCAGGGCCCCTATGTTTGGCCTTATCTCGCCTTAATACGGCTTGTTAACCGGGCTCCCAATATTTCCCCCCACATCACTGCAAGAGCAAACCCAGCTTAAAGCTGGGCCAAAGGTGATGCTTAAACCGGCTTAAACCGGAAATGTAGGGACCCCCGAACATGGTACCCAACAAACCATCATTCTTAGGGGGCACTCCTTTTGGACCCCCCCTTTTTGGGTTCCATGTCAACTTGAAGCGAAGTACCCCCTCCATTGAAGAACTTGAAAGAGAAAAAGGAATCCTGCCATCTAGAAAGGTCATTTTGAGACATTGCTTTGCTGTTGTATCTCTGGGCAAGGAGACACTGTTCGACCCCGTAGATATGGCCGCAGTGGATTTCGGAAGTCCCATCGCTTTGTTCATTTGGTTTTCCTGGAGGTTTCAAGATCTTGCACATGGAAGGCCTTCAGGCATGCCCAAAAACATGTCCCTCAGGACATGTGTGATTTATTTCCTCAAACTGTTTGGTTTACAAAGCAACTAGGATGTTTTTGGCAGTCCAAAGACCTCATAATACCAACTACTCAGGGCATTGCTTGTATATTCACTACCCCGCGTGAAGGCAACCCCATGACCATCCAGAAAAGTTGGAGGTTTCGCCATGGTGGACACTTAGACCCAATTTTGAAACCATGTCTTGGGCAATGTTTTCATTGGGTTTGCGGGCGCAAAGCCCGCAGGTTTGCCAACTGTGCCACTTTCCACCTTGCAAACCCTAAACAAGCACTATTCTCCAGAAGCTGGTTGCACAAAACAAAAACTACAACAAATACCCTCCAGAAGCTGAGGTTGCAACATCCGCCCATTTCGTGGTGGGTGCGGGTTGAGAAGCCTGACACGGGGGCCATCGGGCGCAACGCAAAGCGGCAATCGGGCAGCCGGGCATTTGCTGGGCAAACACAGGTCCGGGCGCTGGGTGAGGCTCTCAAGGCTCAGC
Organism: Effrenium voratum; assembly: GCA_963377175.1. Taxonomy (NCBI): domain Eukaryota; class Dinophyceae; order Suessiales; family Symbiodiniaceae; genus Effrenium; species Effrenium voratum. The sequence continues at coordinate 149,061 of CAUJNA010000147.1, forward strand.
TGCCGCAGCTTCACCTGCAACTTGTGACATATTGTTGGGGGAAGCGACGGGAGATGTTCTGGGAACTCATGTTGGGGGTCCCCTAAAATGTACATGTTAGGGAAAGTTTTTTGTGGAAGCCATTGTTTTGTACATTTTAGGGGAAGCTTTGTTTGCGGAAGTCATTCTTGTTGAGGTGGCTCTTGTTTTCTTGGTTCGTTGTTGTGTTTTTGGGGGACCCCTTTTGGTTGGTCCAAAGCACCAACACCTTTCGGGTCCCCAATTTTGATTCGGGTGTCCTGCTTGGGGGAACCCCTTGTTGGCTGGTAGTGGGAAGCCAAAAGGAAGTGAAACATTTTGGGGGGGACTTTCAGACGCCTCCAAATCAACATACAAACAACAACTTGGGACCCCCCAAAAAAGCCACACATATGAGCAAGACAATAATCTCGGGACCCCAAAAAGGCTCTTTTCGAGGCAAGACCCACATGGAAGTCCAGACTCCCATGGAGGCGTCCAACGCTGCTTGGGGTATAATAATTCTGATCTGTCAAAGCAGGAGGAACACAAACATATGAAGCATCCGTCAAACCAACTTCACGTCATAGCCCCCCACATGATCTTTCCTTTGGGCTGTCGCTTCCTGGAAGGCTTTCGAAAGCGCATGGGATCTGAAGCGCCTGCTTCAGCACCAGGTTGAAATCCATGTAAAGCCGGTGGCTGAATCCCACCTTCGGATTGAAGAGCACCTCGGCTGCGGAGATCTGAACTCAACAGAGGTAGCGGCACAAGGGTCGAAGCAAAGGAAGATGCAATCGACTGTTGCCCAGTGCCCGCGGAAGTTGCCCCTGTTGGCTTATCTCTTTTAGTGGAGCGGCGAAGCAAGGGAAAAAGGGCGACGGTAACCATCCAAGCACTGATGCCAGTGATCAATTTGACCCACTGCCCAACGCTCGCCTTCAGCTTGGGCGTCGTCTCCTCCGGCAAGACCTGCTCCGGTGATGAGTCCGACCATACTTGAGTCACAATCAAAACCTGATAGTAGCGTGGTCTACCCAAAACATTTGATGACCTGAATAAGAGCATTGCTCCACTGGAAATTAAGCTTTACAATGGGTGAAGTCGCAAACAACAATCTGTGGTGAAGTCGCAATAGTTGGCCGTGATGAGTGATGAGATTGTCTTTCCCAGTACTTCCAACTATATACCACTGTAGCAGGTAACCCGAGCATCCTAAGCTCTAGGCTTCACATGATGGTTTCTCCTGGTTGCCTCGCACCGGTTTTGAAAACCAGGAATATGCGCTTCCACCAATGACAACACCTGAAACTGAGCCAACCTCAAAAAAGGGGGTGCCCTACTCAGCTCATGTTCCGCGCCTCCAGCAGTTTCGCTTGCGCGGGGCTGTCTCGGAGGCACTCCATCTGCGGACGAACGCTCAGGCACTGTGGTTTTACAAACTCCTGGGCTCTTCAGAATGGAGCGTTGCCCAGTCCAATCCAGAATCCCTATAAGGAGACCACTAAGGGGATCCCGTTGGCAAGGTAAGGATCTTGCAGATTGCCTTGAATAGCCCAGGCAGGGCGCTAAATGGGTCTGGGAATACCAAACAGACTGATTTGGTTTCCTCCAGCTATGTGCTATTTTGAAGCCGGTGAAGCGAGCAGGGAACAAGACAGCCCTTCAGTTCATTGACAAGTCAAATTGCTGGTTTACTTCCAAGATTTAGAGAATCAACAGCCTATCGATGAGCACGACCAGCACGCCATAAAGTGCTCAGCCGAAGCTGTGGGATGCGGAAATATAGGTCTTGAATGAGCAAGGCATCCACACCCTCAGCATCCAGCGTGCAATTATTTGAACACACTATGGTTGATTCTGGTCCACATCTAGTGCTTTCTAAACCCTAAACAGTCTAAACTGTCTTTGCAACATCTCCAAAACTTCGAATAAGGAATCCCAAATACAGGGCCTAGACCATGGCGAGCGCGTTTTTGTACAACCGAACAGGGCTCATGTTTCCTCCTACATCTAACTTGCCCAGTGCCCATGGGAAAAAGGCCACATGTTCAATATTCTGGTCGAGCTGAAGAGGACACCCGGCCAAGGCGAGGAACGCAATGCCAATGGGCAACTCGAATGTATGACAAACTCATCTTACGCACGATCATACAATCTCTTCTGGCGATCAACGCTGTGCATTGCGCGAGGCAGGTCTTTGCAGCGGGTGGAACACAAATATCTGCTCGTTCCTGGTCGGAAACCAACCCCCAAACTTTCCAGGGACAAATAATTGTCCAAGGGCTCTGAACCATCTGCGCACAGAAAGAAAACTTCGTAGAGCCTACCCGAAACCATGAGAAATCCTGCTTGGGAGCGTCACCCTTCACCTAGGAATGCATGGCCCATCTGAGGGTTGTCAATGTCAAACTGGGTCGAAGGAAAGGCAACAGTTTCAAAGGAAGCCAACCTGTCGCCATGTGAGGGTTCCCCTACTTTGAGATACACCTATCACCCATCTGGAGGAAGTTACAGATCCGTACTGGAAGCCGAAGCAACAATCTGGGCGGCCGCGCCACGATGATCCGGCACATGCGGTCCATAACCACAAAGCCTCTCCGCGACTTTCGACTTTCGCTTACGCCCTGTGAAAGGTCCAAAGTCCTGCAGATGTGGCCCAGAAGCAATGAAGAACACAAAAACGCCTCAAGAGCCAGCCTTCGACCAACTCAATTGCGGTCGGACTGCTAACAGGGCAAGCACAAACTTGCACGTTCTCAATGCGAACATATGGGAATAAGATGGAATAAGACCAACTACAGCATTCTCTAGGGTACTTTTATGGTTGGTCACAGGGGCATTCCCATATTCCTCACTCACAGCTGGATGACAGCTCCTTGGTTTGAGGAAGGACTGATTCCAAACACGACAATGGAATCTCTCCGGCCAACAACCGAGGACCGCCTTGGTCCTCTTCTCTCGGTGTTGAAGGTTGTGGTTGACATCTCTACTGGTCAACCAGCCGGTGAACGGCAGACCGGTAGACCTGACAAATTCCGGGTTACCCAGTGACCCCTCCGAGAAAAAGCGAACCCGTTTTAGGAATGACCATGAGTAGTGGGCAACCCACCAAAACAAAAAAGGAACCGGTCCGCTGGACTTCGGCCTGGGCGGCAATCTATAGAAACATGTAGCAAACGTCCGTTGGGCTTTCCGAAAGGTTGTCCACTTTGGGTTCGGTCCTCCAGTGGAGAAGTTAGAACAAGTACCCTTTTTTCGGCAGTCTATTTTAGTAGGGGAAGCCTCCCCCAAAAAAGGGTAAAAGGGCACTACTGGGGGACCTAGTTGGGCTAGTCGGTGAGAGGATGGAGTTTTTGTCCAGGTGAAGTACTGGCTGCAGCTTCGATCGGAACGCCATTGCCGTCTTCCGGTAGATTGGCCTGTCTCAGATTTCAAAGGGCACCAACTCCTGAAGCTATCTCCAGGCAACAAACAAAACACCTATGTACGTTCCCTATTTCTTCAAGCACACCCATTCACCAGTCTAGGCAAGTAAGAATCAACAAAGACTAACCGGCTGGAAACATTCCAAGTATATTGACTAACTTGCCCAGTTGGTTACTCAATCAGCCAACAAGCATCCTCTTGGTTTGTCTTATGCAGCTGCTTGGGATTCACTCCTCTCTCCTACTGAGGCTAAGCCAAAACCGATTGTTCTCCCTCCTAGTCCCCATTCAAACACGAAGGCCGTATCCCCCGCAAAGCCGGTCTCAGGCCGAAACCCGTGATGATGTCCAGGTCAAGACCCTTCCTGGCGATCGATTTCGCCGGATCCCCTGGTGCAGGAAGGACGAGGGCAACTCCATTGGGGGATTGAGGTTGAAAAAGGTTCTGCATTGCAGCCAAACGATCAACCAAAGTACACAAAGGGAATCCGCGATTCTCTGGGTGGAAGATCATCCTTTCTGTGACAAAGGTTCTCCATCCCCATGACCACCTTATCACGTTAATTGCCGGCTCCTGTATGACGGGAATTGGGCCTAAAGCCCAATTTCCCACACCCATGCCTTTTTTGTCGAGGGTACCGTTTGGGGCTGTTTCAAAGGGAAATCAAAGGAAAGTCATCAATTTGAGTGCTCCCACATTTCGAGCCAACTCAACACACCCTGGTGGGTGATCAAATTGGCTGGGTGAGTTGTAGTGAATCCACGCCTCCAGACAATTGGACGCTTGAAAGCAAAGCAAGAGGGGACTTGTAAAACAAAGAATTTAAGGACCCTTTGGTGGATATCATCATTTACGTACAACTCTGTTGGAGGCTATTCCCCTCCTGAAAAACCAACACATTGGCCATGATCAAGAAACACAATGAGCTGCCTCACTAAAAGGCATGACCTGGGGCACTAGTCAGTGATCAGTTAATTGGTCCTCAAAAAGCAGAAGTTCCAATGTCCATGAGGGCCACACAATCGGTAACAAAGTATCAACATAGCTAAACTCAAGTGCCAAGTGCCCAACAGACAAAGCAGAGGCCAGATCTGGTTGTTCATCTTGCTGCATGGAACCACCCACAAACTAGGGATGGCCGACAATAATCAACTGGAAGCCCATGGTTTCACTGTCTGACCCAGCTTGGTGGGGCTGGAACTCATCAACACACTGCATCCCGCTGAACTCGCCAGATCGGCTGTTCTTCATCCAGCTTGATGGTCGCCAAAGCGCGTGCCTGCCTGCATATGTATGTCCCGAATCAGTCACATATGCACACAAATATACACAAATGTAATGATATAGGCATATATTCATGAACAAAGAAAGGACGAAACAAATAATGACAGAAAGAAAGAACAAAAAAAAGAAAGAAAGACACATAGACATAAAGAAAGAAAGGAAGAAAGGAAGAATAAATAAAGAAAGAAACAATATAAATAATAATAATAACAAAAAATCAAGAAATACAGAAATAAAAAATGAATACAGAGAAAGGAAGTAAAGAAATACATAATGAAATAATGAAATAAAGAAAGAAAAAAAGAAAGACAGAAAAAACATAAAAAGAAAGAAATAAAGAAAACAATAAATAAAGACATAAATCAAGAAATACAATAATAAATCAATAAATAAAGAACACATAAATAAATAAACAAGATAAATAAATAAAAAGAACACAAACATCAATCAATAAAAAAACAAGTAAAGAACGAAACAAGAGAAATAACAAAATAAAGAAACAAATAAAGAAAGAAATAAATCATAAAAAAGAAGAAAAACACAATATACAAAAATTAAAGAAAGGTAATAAATAATATATAAATAAATAAATAAAGAAAGAAATAAAGAAATCAAGAAACACTGAAACAAATAATCAAATAACCACATAAAACAAATAATAAGCAACACACTTCACTAAATAAGCAGAACAAACCGATCAAAGTCATGACATAATTTCAGAGATACAAACAAACCAAAAAAGACACACACACACACAAACAAACAAACAAACACACAATCAAACAAACACACAATCAAACAAACAACAAACAAGCACAAACACAAACAAACAAACCAAACAAACCAACCAATTGAAACAAACCAACCAAACAAACAAACACACACACACACCGGTAAGCAACAAGCAAGCAAGCAAGCAAGCAAGCAAGCAAGCAAGCAAGCAAGCAAGCAAGCAAGCAAGCAAGCAAGCAAGCAGGCAGGCAGGCAGGCAAGCAAGCAAGCAAGCAAGCACACAAACATGCAAACAAGCAAACACGCACACAGAAGCAAACACATGACAATGAGTAATAATAATATTTAAAAAAAAACAAAAAAACTACAGTATACCAAAATTTCAAAACATGTACGCACATACATGTGTGGCCACACCAGTTGGATCCGCTTTTGACTACAAAGCGTTGGCCAATCGTAATTTACAATATTTACTGAGAAAGTTGCTGCCAAGCGGACCTTTTCGCAACCCAAGGGTGGATTTCAGAATTGCCCTTCAACAGCCCAAACGATTCAAGGCCATGCGTCAGAAGGGCCCTTGTTGGCTTGCACGCATCCTAACCGTTCTCACGTGTCTGGGCGAACACTTGTTTACCCCAAACCCACAAAAAGGGGTCCAATACACTGAAAGCAACCTTCATGGGCGAGGTCACAACCGCCTTCGAGAGGTTGTCATGGATTACTCAATGTTTGTCCTTGGAACGGCCCAAGAACTTTGCACCCAATTCCGACCTAATCCTCACGGGAACTTCACATTCTGACTTGGCTTGAAGACTTGGTGGCCCCATCGACACTCATGTATGTGTGTGTGTGTGTTGGCTCGAGGGTGTCCTTTTTGAGTTGGTTTCACTGGAAACCAAAGGGAACCCACCCATTTTGCGGGTTCCCTCCTTTGATGCATACCCTCCTAGAGGTGATCTTGCAGCACCAAACCCTTCAGGAGGTTGCAACATTTACTCCAAGCGGCCACCACACCAGGGGCGGTCACAACTTGGCATTTGGGCGTGAAAGTCAACAGGGGGACATCAGAATTCGGTTCGAAATCATGAACCACTTGCAAGGTGGTTCCCTATTCCAATTCATAGCCATGTGCAGGCATATTCACCTGGAACTCCGCCGGGCAAGTCCTCAAACCCACCATAGCCGGGAAAAGTTTCAGCGGGCACGCTCTGTTTTGGTGGTTCCAACGGTTTTTCGGGGCTATAGTTCTTGTGTGCTTCCCAAAAAAAAGGAAAAGCCAAAGACACGCTGCAAAAAACATCAATCGCCACGTCCGCTTCGCCGAAACTCGCTCGACTCGTCACTTGGGCCCAGGCCCAGGGTCCAGTTGCAGGGCCTCCGCGTTGTTCTGCCGCACCTCTCCGAGTTTTCGCCCGAAGCCCGGCCCGGGGGCCGGGGGGGGCGCTGAATGGGTTCCGATCGCCACCAAAGAAGAACCAGGTGTGTGGCATATGAAAGGAACCCATCTGTTAGAACCCATTGGGGGTCACCCAACTACCAACTACTATCCACTTGATCCGCTTCGCAATGCCATGGTTTGTCCATGTTGAGAAGGCAGCCAATCCTTAGGTCAATCATGTTTACCCAACTGTTGGTTGAAACACCATCCTGTTGGTTTCCCTTTCAAGTGCGCCAGGGCTGGCTGCAACCAAAGGCCAGGACCTTCAGGCTGGGTTGTTCAAAAGGGGGGATCCCTTATCCGTAATTCGTAGCGGGAACAGCGCAACAAGAGAAACCACTACCATCTGGAATATAACAAGGTTGTATTTGATCAACTCTGGTTGGAGGATGATTCAGGTGAAAGGCGAGGAACAATGGGGAAGAAACAAGGAACAAATGGATGACGCTTTGGAAACCCGTGCAAGGTTCAGAGGAAATGGTCCTAAAAATATGAAAGCACAACATGCGACAAGAGGAAGGGTGGACGCTTGAGGGGTAGAGTCATTCTAAGCAATCAGAAGGGGAAGCCTCTCAAACAGTTCCAAAGAAAAGAAGAGAAAAAGGGGCGCCTTGTTTTGGGTGTAGATGTCCCACAAAGTTGATGAGCAATTCACGGAGTCATGAGCCTTCATTGTTCTTCCTGTCCTGCGGCAAGCTGATCAAAGTGACCGACGAAGCACTCACGGTCTCCCCATTCCGTTAGGTGCATGCTCACATCTCCATGGCGTCCGGATTGATCCAAAGTTGACAGTATCATCTGGGTCCAACTCTATATTCAGATTGTTCTTCATACTTCGACTCTAAAACAAAACATGATTTTGGAGGAGACCCCAGTGATCTTTCAACAGCTAGGGCCTGAGGAACTTCAGGGCACACCTCCCCTTGATCTACCCCAGCTGGGTCCCTGACAGGGCCGAGCACTTGCAATAGGGCACAATACCACGTTATCCTAAAGTCGACCTTCACAGAATGACTTGCGTGCGGTCATCTATAACCCCAGGTCATTTCACCATGGCACACTTGAGGATGAGATCAACTTCATGGGAGTTGGGTGCCTCTGGGGTAAAATGGGGATCCCGTGACCCCAGTCACGCAGTCAAAAAAAGAAGTTGGACGCGGCTGAGAGAAGGCGGCCATCAATGTTCGTTGATTCATGTTTTACCAGGGAACTGAGTGGACAACAACGTGAACAAACCAACACCACAAAACACATGCACAACATACGCATCCCATATCTCTGCCGCTAGCCAGCTTGAGCAATTCGTGAGTCAGAGATCTTACATCCCGCAAGTAGAACGGCAAAAGCGGAGGTTGCTGCTGATTTGCACCCCTCTGCGTCTCTTTTCTTTGCTCAGGACTGGCAAAAGCCAAGTCTGACTCTGGGGCCCGTGCTGTTTGCAGAATCCTCTTCAGGACTGTGGTCCTGGCACGGGCGTTGATTCTTCAAAGATGTTTTACCAACCAGAACGGCTCACAGATTGAGCCACAGTCGATTACACTTCTGAGTATTACGCTCTGAAAGTCTATGCTCAAGGCTCAAGCTGTTGCGTAGGAAATCGCATTGGACAACAACTTGCAGCTCAGTTTTGCATAGATTTCAACTAGGTCATTTGGTGGAAATCGGAATTCAGTGGTTCAGCCAGCAACGCCATGCAACACCATTGAAGTTGACCATAGTCTCCTTCGACCACTGCCCAGTGAAGAAGGGCTCGGACTGAACAAACAACCCTACAGCCATCAGTCATTGCAAACATGGCAGAAAGGCTTTCGGTAGTCAACGACCACCACCAGCCTGGCAAACCTCATCGTCGGCCGCTTGTTTGGCTACTTTGAAACCGGAGGGGTTCGTGGAAGCATGTGCTTACTCAAAGGATCGAGGCTATGGGCCAAATTTGGCCAATATGGTCAGAGGGTTCGGCCAAATATGGCATTAAACCAAAAGGTCAAAAGGGTAGCTTTGGAGAAGTGCGCGTGAGAGTCATGCGAGGCATGCATGCCCCTTTCCATGCAAAAACCAAGCATGCATGATTCCTCGGTGGTGGAACTAGGAAAACAATTATACGGGCGGTTTTCCAACCAAAAACGCGCTGACATGCAACCAACCATCCGGAGCGGTGCCGTTCAGAGACATATTACATCTATATATTTAAGCATGCAACAGGAACACGATGCACATGAAACTGAGCCTCGCGTCATTCAGGGCCGGTCAGGTGAGCATGACTTGCTGGTCGCCAATGAAGGCTTTCTTTGGCCGCCGGAACAGTCATCCTCGTTTATGTGTTGTGGTTGAGACTGCGGCATGATGCCTCCTCAGCTCTGAAAGAACTGTCCTGACCAGTTTGAGCTGTCGCCCAGTAGGCCTGGTTGCCGTCCTTTACAGAGTCATACATTCACAACGCTCTCTGCGCTGCTTGCAACACAGAATGATGGCCAAAGCGAATGAGGACAAGGAAAATCAAAATCAAGAGGAAACCAGCCACCTGGATTCGTCACTGCTGTCAAACAAAGCAGATACGGTCGGACCACTGTCCCGAATTTCGCAAACCAAGAGCCCCAAAGCCGGCGTGAGGGCATAACTTTATCCCAAGAATACACAACACCCTGAAGACAATTGTGAAGCCACAAAACAACATTGTGTACAGGAATCTCCCTTCAAAACGGACTTCACTCAAAAGGTGTTCCGTTTATTTGCATTGAACCTGAAACAAGGGAGCAGCAGGCAGATGGCAACAGGTCGCCTCAGGAGCGTAGTGGGGTCCGATCTCAGGCCCCAGGCCGCTCATACCGCGGCGCTGGTGGCTCTTCCTGGTGCTCGTGAAGGGTGCTGCTCTCGTGGTGGGGCTGTCAGTTTCTAAAAGTTTTCATAGAAACCGGCTGCAGGAAATTTTACAGGAGATCCTTTCTTTGGCGGGTACCTGGCCAATATCCAGGTCAAACCTAAAGGGATCAAGTTCGACAGCAACAGAAAGGCAGCCACGGCGGCTTCTACTCACACGGCTTCAGCGCTGCAGGCTTGAAGGGGTTCAAATCAGCTGTGACCAGAACCCCCCCACCTGAACCGTTGGTCTTGTCCAAAATCAAATTCCAATTTGAGTGTTGGCTACATATGCAACAGTACCCCAAATGTTTGCCAAGTGAAAACCAAAACAAACAAACACCTGAGGTGGTATAAACGCCTCGTACGCTTTTGATTTTACTTTTTTGGGCCAATCGCAGTTCTCTCGACCTCGAAAATCGCAATCTTTCAGCGCAATTATAGTACTAAGGTCCCTGACACGGAATAAGGCAAAACGAACCTGGGCTTCCTGTAGTAAGGAGTGCAATGCTGCGTCTCCGGCTCGAAGATCGCAAGTTTGCAATACGCGTGTATTGCTTGAAGCGCTTTGTGGCAGCTCTGGCTCGAAAATGCTAACTTTTCAAGCACGTGCAGTTGCAGCTCCTGCCCGAAGCAATCACTCATCTTGTGGATGCACATGTAGCACACAAAGCACACTTTGGCTTCTCCAGCTCAAAACTCGAAAATCGCAACCTCTTCAGTCGCTGCAATCGGACAACGTAAGACGTGCGAAAGGCCATTTCTGTGATAAACGCTGCCGCAGTCTGGCCTTTCTGCCGCCAACAAGATGTGTTATCCAAGCCAACAATGATAGGCATGATGCCGGATTTCCCGCAAACACAACTCCTAAGCACAGCTCCTTTTCATAGAATCTCCATGAGTCTCGGATGAACATCACCATGTATGCTTTCTGTGCATGCGTTCAAGTAATCATCTATTTACATACAGCCACCTTCTCCTTTAGACGCTGTTCGTGGCCTTGGCCTTGGTCTTTTGCAAGGGGCGTTGGCCCCTGATTCAGCGCTGATACAACAACCTGAACCAAACGAGCCAACCAGTTCTTTGACTTAGCAAGGAAACTGTTTGCTGGTTCTCGGGAGTTAGGGAACCAAGACAGGTTTTAGGAATCAAGCTATTGATCTGATACTCAGATGGCTCAGTTCGGGGTCATTCTGACTCATTCCCCCTCAAGCCCCGCTCGAACAGCTCATTTGACTGGTAAAGCCACCGCCATGAAGGTGCCCCGAATTCTACCTCGTCGAGCCTTGGTTCGTCTGTAACTGCAAACAGGTTGCTCCGGCTCCAAAGCCCTCAAGCACATCATGTTATTATACATATATATATATATATGTATGACATACATATTGGAATGTGCCTATGTGATAGATGCTGCACTGCAATACTTACAACCTCTGTGCAGGAAATCCCGTTGAACAACCTCCCAACCCAGCATGAAACTGGAAGCCGGCTGTCACAGTCGCTCCTCCGACTTCGCCTCTGGCGCCTCTGCCTCTGCTGCCGGCTCTTCCGCTTCCACCTGTCAAGGCGGGAACATCTCATCGATGGCCGGGAGAGACCGTTGACCCCGCTGCTAAAAAGGTAAGCCATGCACAAAGCAAGTATTGAGTATCCATGTCTGGAGACGAACGCTTGTTGGTCATCAACAAAGATTTGTGGAGATCCAACAAAAAACAACTATTTGGGTGTCAAGCAAAACTTGCTGCGGAAACGCAAAGGACAACCGAAACCTCAAAGCGTCGTGTTCAATAAACGCGACAAACATACAAACAAAACAAAACAACATGGTTCCAACGTGGCACAACAAAAGGCAACATGGGCAAATCGCACGATGATGAAACCGTGCAAGCAACGGGTGGAAACGCCAATAGGTCTGGCAATGGGTGCTCTCCTTTCGTGTCCCACATCCATTTGTTCACTTTTTGGTGCTCTGGGCCTTACTTTTGCTCGTTTCAGCAGAAAACAATGAAATGAGCGGAAACCTTGATCACATGAGTTGGCCAGCTTTCTCCCGCAAAAATGAGCGGACATCGGCGAGAAATGAGCGGAACTCAGCGGGAGATAAGCGGACATTGGCGGACACACACCAGAACAATATACCAAGTGAGTGTTTTTTTTTTCAATTGAGCGTTTTTGGGTGGTTTGCCGGAACGGAAAAATCTAAAAAACAAGTGAGGGAAGTTCTATATTGGATGCAGATATGGGTGCATCGTTCAAAACAAAGAGCCCGACAATGACTGCACCTTCCCGTTTGATTCCTTGAAAACCAACAGGGAGCTGTTAATTTTGAGAAGCTCCCATGACTAGCTACTCTTCTTTCAAAAATCAGTTTTCCTCCCACAAGAGACAAGCTACATGCCCGCCGTTTTGCAGAGAGGGAAGAATCTGCGAGTCGCTTCACGCGGGCGTTTGAAGAAATGGAAAGCCAATTGACCGCACCCAAGAACCCACGGAGCCCAGCCTTCTCGGCCAGGGGCTCAGCCAGGGTTGCCTTGCGACTCCACGTTTGCTGAATGAAACCAGCCAAAACCACTCAAAACCCTACCAGAGCCTCAGAGACCACCAGAAAGCAACAAAAGACTCAAGAAACACTAGAAACAGTTGGACAACTGGGAATTCCCAAATGTCACTAGCTTTGTATAGCAGTTTGTTCAAATGACCCATGGCTGTTGTCAAACTGGGATGGCCATGATCCCTGCAAAGATATCCCAGTAGTCGGGGCAAAGCAGCGGTGCTTCGTGTTTGTCCTATTTGTTCGAAAGACCCGCCTCAAAGCAAAGAACAACGAGAGTACAAGGGCACCACTGGAGGTCTGAACAAAACATATATGCATCTAACATGTTTGCCATTACTGGTATAGTTGTGTCTCAAAGTAGAGACCCGCGACATCTTGATGGTGGCCAAAATATCAGAGTTTCAACATAACTCGTCGGCAAATTTGACTCTGCTAGAAGACGGGGCGCCCTTTTCGAGGTTAGCTATGTTTGGGGGGGGGGGGGGCGTGAACCCACCGCAGAAAGGGAAGACAGTTGGGATTTCGATAGCACTATGGTGCGGAGATTGATCAAACGTGTCAGGATGGGCACTACTTCCAAAGGGTAAGCCGGGTGAGCTACATGGTGCCAACTAATCCAGCCCCGAGATGGCCAACGTGTAGATCAGAATCCTGCAGTCTTAGTAGGTTTCTGAAACAAGCACAAGGCATGGTTCGTTCGTCACTTCAACCATGTTTCTACTTTCAACCGATCCTCAAAAAGGATGAAATCATGGCCATTGGTCAGTGGCAGTGTATGATCTTGCAACCATTCAAAGGAGTCAGGACCCAAGCTCTGAAAGGAAAGACGGGACCCAACACCAAAGGGGTTGCAAGGGCAGGCGTGGGCAGCCCTCAAATCGACGAAATCCACTTCAAAGGTTCAGCTGCTTTTCACCCAGACCTTTCCACTGGAATGTCTGGCATCAAAGGCCTTGAACACATGAGGGTTCAGGTGGCACTTCGCACCAACCACTCACAGCCCAGAGAATTTGTCCTTCGGTTCATACAGGGTCTAGTTCCTGGGGTTCAAACTTGCATCTTGCCCCCTGTGTCTCCCTGCTTTCACACAGGCCTGGGTTCCTGTCACAGAGTCTGGGCGGAGGCCCGCTCTCTTTTGGCAAGCGGCAACCCCCCTTGGACAGTCCTAGGACCGGGCTGCAAGTATAGCACACGATTGTAGAAAACTTGTAGGCATTTCTTAGCCAAGTGCTGGATATTCTGACGCGTGGCCAATCCACCCCCAGAAAAGGTTCTCAGACCCTTCTAAGGGTTGGTAGTTCTCAGAAGGGGAATCTGTCCCCTTGAAATCATCACCGCCAAACAAAAAACTCATTTTTGTTGGCCCGAAAGGCGATTTCTTCTAGGATTTCTTCCACCACCTTTTGGCCAACACTTGGTTTTGTTTCCTCAGCCACAGGGAAAACACGGGCACCCCCGCTCTCGTTGCTTTCGTTGGGTCTCCGCACGCTCAGCCGCACCCAGGTGCCATCCAGGTACCGTGGCCTCGGATCGAGCTTTTCAACCCAGTGAAGCGAAAAGGGACGAGGTAGGGGGACGGGGTACCAAAGCGAAACTAAGCAGCTGGGGTTCCAGGGGGTCCATTTACTGGGAGAACCCAAGAGTTGGATAAACTGAACAAAAAGGAACCGTTGCCATGTGTAGGGTCCAGTTCTCATCTTAGGAAGCTTCTAGGATGCTTGCTTTTGGGGCAGGAGGGGGAAACCAATCGCTAGCAAATAGTGTTGGTCATTTGAGGGGGAAGGTCGCCAAAAGAAGGGAAGAAAGGACCGAGGGCCAAAGAAGAAGTCTGACTGATTATTGGCTCCTTCGCAGTAGGCAGGGAGAAGAACTTCGACGATCCAAGGAAGGTGTCCCTCACTTCCTGAGTGGGTCGGCCAAAACAAGTACAAACTTGTTGGTTGGATCCTTCGGTGCACACCACTGGGCAAAATTGGTTTTGGCAAAGGGACCATGGCCCTCGAACTGTACAAAAGCAGCAATTCTATTTGCGAGTGTCTTTTTGCTTTCTTTTTGTCGTTTAACTCCAGGAACTCAAGAAAACACAGGGAACCAAAGGCTCCAGCTTGGCGCCGGACATGGCCTGGAACTCGGCCTTCTCCACCGATGCCAGCAGCCTGCGATTCCGCGGCATGTCAGACTTGAGGGTGCCCGTGTCAGGTGGGTTTAAAGGGAAACCAAAAGAAAGGTCCCCGTTTTGGCACATGCTTCCCCTCAAATCTCGTGGCGGAGATTAGGAGTGCTTTGAGAGTACCCTTCCAGGTGGGATTCAATAGATAAGCGGGCCCTAGGTTTGAAGCCTCACCACATCACCTGAAAACTCACTGCCCCAAGAACCTAGAAGAAAACATACGTAACGCTTGGACCCACGACACAAACCTGTTGCTGAAAAGCAACAAATCCAAAGGTCAAACGAACTTGCTGAGCAAAGCCACTTCCAACGTGGAACCTTACGATACTGGTCCGAACCATAATTATCTCAACAAGAAGGTCGAACCACAACTAGCTCTTCAAAGCAACTCGGTCCATATGGCCCCGGGTCAAAATCCCGTACCCCCAGTGAACATCCCAATCATTACTAATTACTAGAACAGGTTCTCAAATGGGTGGTGCACCTACCCCAAAATGGGATTCTATCGGTTTCGACCCACAGCCATATGTGGCTGTGGCTCAAATAAATGTACCAACATGGCACCTTGGCAAATGGAACCAAAGACTAAAGCCGCGTAACCCTAGCTCTTGAATTTTGAGCCACGCCCATGTATAAAACCTGCAGATCTGCGGATAGCTCGGGAGTGCCCAGCGCTCCGGGCGCCCGGCTGCCGCGCTTCCGGGCCCTGCAGCAGCTGAGCCACCTGAAAATCGCACAGCGGTTTCAGGGGGGGACCCAAGAGCCCACCAATTCTAAGGGTTTCTTAACACGTTGGCCCTTTTTTGGTATTCAAAGGGAAACCAAGAGGACACCAAGAGGAAACCTAGATTCCCCATTTCCAAACATCCTTCTTTTCAAAAACCGGATCCGTTTCCCTGGGTTTCCGGAGGTTTTCTAGAAAGAAAGATCCCTGGAAAGAATGGGGAAGGTAGCACTAGAACCATTTGAGAAACTCCCCAGAGCTGGGTTCCAAATGAAAGTGTCTCCGAAAGGCGCCACATAAAACCTGAAAAATGCAGCGATTATTAATACTTCATGTGGGGCATCCCGATTTTCCTACTTCAAAGCCCGTGGAAAACCACGAGCAAAACAGGCTTGCTCTAAAGACCTGATCGGCGCAAGGGCAAATGTTTTTGCCCCTAGAGGTGAACAAAAGGAAGCGTTCTACTGAGCTTCTTCTGGGGTTCAATCAGCTTTTTGGAATGGCTTGAGGCAGCCCTGCAAAAGAAGTGGTCCTGTACAAGAGACCATAGGGGAACCGCCCAAAAAGAGCTTTGGGTCAAATGATGATCCTCTCTTGAATAAAACAACAACATTGCTTTAAATTTGCCCTTTACGGATAGTCAGTGTCGTTCTCTGCAAAAACCACTGTGGCTCCTGGAAACATTATTTGAACATTCCCCCGAAAGAGCAACGCTAAACTTGGCTTGAGAAATAGTGCTTCAACGGCGACCCACACTTTCAAGGTGGGATGAAAATCCCAACTTACCATTTGGACTGGAACAATTCTTTGACGGACACTCAGGTCGGATCCAAGTCCAGTTTACCCGCTGGACGGAAATGCTTGTTTGGAAAACCAACAGGTTTTGTGTGGCAAATATCGCGTTGGTAGACAGGAGGAGTTGACATCATACTTGAAACAATTAGGGTCTTTGGAGCAAAGAGTGTACTCTTGGTACCTTTGGCCTCTCATGAAACAATATATTGAAATCTGCCCTTCAAAGTGGCGCTGTCCATTTGATGTTTCGTTTGCTTAACAAACCAAACGGGGCCACTGCACTTTTGACACAGCCCCATACACTGCAACAAGCTTGGCTCCGTCAGAAGAAAAGCAGTGCAGTTGGTCTCCTATACGGGCAAGACTCCACAGCCAAAACTTTGTCAGTGCAGACTGGGGACCCCTCACTGAGTTGCCATTCCAGTTGGACTCGAAACCAAATGGCAAGTACCAGGAGTCGGCCGATGGGAAATTGCACAGCTGGCTCCCAGCAAAATATGCCAACAAAACGCTATCACCATACCCCTGGGTAATTCGTGGTGGGGAGGATCCTCCGTGCCATACCGCTTAGAGTGCTGTAGTATGTATTGAATGTTCGCAGTTTGTAAATATTTGTGCAAATGTCTTGTGGGCTGGTTTCAAAATGCAACCCACAAACCTGCAAACTCCCACCTTCAGATTTCGGCTGCCTCCTTGGCTGCGCTTGCCTAAGCGGATGGCAACGACGTTCTGAAGGCAACATTGGAAAATTGGAACCTAGTTTCCTTGGGAACCAGACTTGAGATCGCCAAACTAGCGGTTCCCAAAAGCAACAAATGCGTGGCAACAGCAGCGCCAAATCTAAGAGCCCAGGCGTCCTGGCGCGGTACACTACAATGTATTTGCTCCTTTCCTTGAGCCTCACCAATCAATCCAACCAAACCCAGCTGCGAAACTCTTGCCGTGTGTCACACAAGTTGATTTGCAGTACGCACACACACAGTCTCCAAAGAGTAGCTTGTTTTCACAAAGACGCCTGCCCTTCGGAACAAAAAACAAAACACGTTGGTGGACAAGGGTCGATTTATTGATTGACCATAGTACTCCACATACAAGCATGCCAGAGCAACAAAGCGCGGAAATGCCTGGCACAATGCAACACCAAATGAACATAATAATCATCATACCCGTAGTTCTTTACCTGACTTTGTCCTCCGCTTTGCCGCCCCAACCCAAACATGATTCATTCTGTTCCATATTTAGTGAAGCTGAAGAAGTATCATCATTTCAACAGAGATCCCAATATGTAAGTTCAAACCCCTCATATATGAGCCATTGTCAAAATTGCCTGTGTCCTTCATGGGAAACGTGGGGTTTGTCTCCCTGCTTTTAGTGTTTTTATTTGTATTTTATTTATTTTTTGGGGGGAGGGGGGATTCTACGAGGGCGCCTCGCTTGGCTTGAGGCCCCAGCTCTTGGGCTCTACATCAGCCCGCATGTGCAGCGGATGGTTCAGCCTGCGGCAAGCACGCAGCAAGGTCTGAGCTTTGGTTGGTGATAGTGATGGTACAAATGGCCCGAAACCACTGCGAATTCATACACATGCATAATTATACATATACAATAATGTACACACACACACACTGCATGTCAAACATATGAATGTGTATGCATTCATATAAAGTATGTGTAACGTGTATAATATATATATATATATACATAGCATATCCTATTGTGCAAATATATATTGAGTAGGCCAAAGGGCGGCGCCCTCCAAGCACGGCCATGCAATGCGCCTTGGGTTCAGCAGGTCTGTGAGGCAAAATGTGGCCAGGCCATACCACATCCTTGGACAGCGAGGGTCTGAACGCCCCTCCCATTCAGCAACAACTACCAGTCATATTGTCAGTTGTTGATTTTGCTGGAAGCTCACAGTGTGAAAGCTGCTTAATTCCCCTTTCTGGGCTCCATACTACCTTGCTGGCCAAGATGGAAGCTCCCCCCTTGTGAAGATGAACCAGCTTAATTCAATTTGGGCACCCGGTTTCTATGCATGAGCAGGGGAAAATGATCCCGGGTCACGTAGCAAGCAGTCCCCGTCAAGTCTGATCCTTTCGATGGCGCTGAGTAGCTCCTGCACTGGTCGAACATCCAAAGGTTCCCAACCTGGCGAGCGGAGCCCGTCCCGTTGCTTCCAGCCCGAGACTGTTTGCAACCTGCAGAAAGAAGCAAAGGGCCTGAAAAGGGCAAGTGCTCAATGAGTTGAGCCGCAAGCCCCTTATTGTAATGCCAGCATAGGCAACAAGGGAACCAACATTGGCAAAGAAGGGGCAAGAACTTCGGACAATCTACTACCGCTAAACCGGGATCTTCTGACAGGGATCTACTAAGGATGTTAATGTCAGTCAAAGGAGGACCGAAAATGGCAACCACAATTTCCTTTGGGTTGGTGATGTTGAAAGATCTTAAAGTTCCAAAGAACACACAGAGGACATGTAAGAGATCCCGAGGACCAAGAGGCGATAACGTTCAGATGGGGACACCTGCAACAATCGATAATTGGGGCTATATAATTTGCGTGGAGAAATCTCGTCCTGCTCATCCGACGGTTGCTCAATATGGGCTCACTGAGCCACATATCCGGCACAGATGGATTTCACCGCCAGTGACCGAAACACGGGCGACCAAAGAACCGGCCATGACCGCGTGCTTCCAGCACACTTGAGAGCTACAATGGCAGTCTGGCAAATTGATGTCCGGCTTGCGTCGATGCAATTAAACAACAAGGCAAATCGGTTTATGATGAGCTAGATGGGTGCCATCAATGTATAAATCAGACAATCAGGTATACGGTATATATCAACTGAGGCTCCGGTCGATTTTGGCACCCAAGACTCCCCACTGTGAGCCGCAGAACCCGACGCCCGGCCTGGCGGCAGCACCGGCTTTGACGGCGTCTCCGCCGTGCCGGGAGCGGACTGGGCACGGCGCAAGGTCTTTGGAGACTGAAAGTGAGGCCAAAAACTGCTGCATCCCCCCTGCCGTAGTGCAAGGGACGTAGGGGGGGGGGGGGGGGAATTTTATTTTTCAATCGACGTAGGGGGGGGGGCATTTTATTTTTTCAAGGCCCTGTGACCTGCAACGCAGACAATCGAGTCACCCGGCAGACAGCCTCCTTCGCCGGGCGTTTTGACCCGGCACGCTCAATTGCGGGACCGGACGTGCCGCAACCGTGACCCGGCGTGCCGGGTCCTTCGCTGGACCTTGTCACCCAGCACACACAACTGCGCGAACCCGGCGCGCCGGCTACGCCGGGGCTTGTGAAATGGCGTGCTGGGCCTTGTGAACCGGCGCGCCGGGCCCTACGCCGGGCCTTGTGAATTGGCGCGCTGGGCCTTGTGAACCGGCGCGCCGGGCCTTGTGAACCGGCGCGCCAGGCCCTACGCCGGGCCTTGTGAAATGGCGCGCTGGGCCTTGTGAACCGGCGCGCCGTGACCCGGCAAGCTCTCAGATGCGTGGCGCTTGAACATCCCACCCAGCAGCGTTCACAGCAAGGTTTCAGGCGCGGCTGACACACACTAAATCAGCACGCTGGCTCCGGCCAGTTTTTGACGTTCTTTGAAGCGATGCAAAAACAGGGGGAACAATTGCGGAAGCGCTGCGTCCGACCCCCGTTTCAGCCAAGTGACCTGAAGCCTGCTTTTTCACCCGCCAAGAGCAGGTTCCAGGACACATGCAAAAACCCAAGGTAGACGAAGCACTGAGCTGACTGAGATGTGGCCCACACGCCTGCGGCGCATCTCTCTTTCATAGGATCTCCGGCAGCAGCTTGTTGAGAGCTCAGTAAGGCCTCATGTCTCAAGTAGTTTGGATTGCTTTCTGCGAATTGGTAAGCAAGGCGGAGGGCCAGCTCCTTGCCCTCTGTGTGCTCCCACCTTTTTCTCACCAATTCTTTTTTCTTACCCAATCATCTCCTTCTCTTTTTATTCTTTGCTCTTCTGCCACGCTAAGAAAGAATGCAAACCAGATGCGTCATGATGCGCAGAGCTGCAACTTGCCAAAAAAGGCAGTTTCGCAGATTCGCGAAACTGCTTCTTTTCATTTAGTCTGCTTACCGACGATGGCGGTAAGCAAGCTAAACCATCCGAGGGCTGGATATTGGCTGAAATCCTTTAGTCCGAGCGTTTAGTCTGCTTACCGCCGGTGGCGGTAAGCAGACTAAATGAAAATATGCAGTTTCGGGGAAGCGCGCCTTTCTGAAAGTTGCAGTTCCGCAATTGGATGAAAAGGCAAATTCGGGAATCTGCCTTTAAGGCCCCAGGCCGCTTGATTACACAGTTGCGACCCTGCAGCTGCTCCACTGCGCGCTGTGCCAAGATGGGGATTCACGGAGGGCAAGGGGCTGGCCCGCCTCCCTGTTTACAAATTCCTTCAAAGCAAGCCAAACTACTTGCGACATGAGGCCTTACTGAGCTCTCAACAAGCTGCTGCCGGAGATCCTATGAAAGAGAGATGCGCCGCAGGCGCGTGGGCCACATCTCAGTTTGCAAGTGTCCTGGAACCTGCTCTTCGCGAGTGAAAAAGAAGGCTTCAGGTCACTTGGCTGAAACGGGGAAGGACGCAGCGCTTCCACAATTGTTCTCCCCATTTTTGCATCGGTTGAAAGAACGCCATCAACTTGATTGAGTGTGTAGTGTATCAGCCGCGCCCGAAACCTTGCTGAACGCTGCTGGGCGGGATGTTCAAGTTGGGCTCACGCAGCGGACGGCCCGGGGCGCCGTGCCACGCATCTGAGAGCTTGCCGGGTCACGAGGGCCCGGCGCGCCGGGTCCCGCGGTTGAGCGTGCAGGTCCGCAAGCCCGACCCTACGCGCCGGGTTATGCAGAAATCTGGCAGATTGCAGTTGCGTGGCAGATTTCTGGTGGTTTCATTGCTTTCGAGACACTCCTTCTAATTGCGATTTTACGCGATACTGCGCGCTGATGCGCGCTGCTATGCGAAACCACACATCTCGCGATCTACTTGGCGATGCCCTTGCACTTTGGGGGCCGAACTGTTGGCGTTACAACCAACGCCCGAGCCCAGCGAGCGGGAGAAGCATGCAGGGCGGTGTGTTTGGGGCGGCTGGGGTAGGGCTCGGGTGGCTTTTAAGCCCAAAAACATTTTATTTTATTGACGTAACCCCCCCCCCCCCCCTCAATTTTATTTTTAAGGTAGGGGGATGACTGCTGCGTTCCATGGCGCCAGCGTTTAGATGTGGGCTAAAGGGCTTCTGTGGGGCCATCTTCGTGCATTGAAACTGGGAAAAGCCCTTCCTCAGCTGGTTCGAAGTCATTCCGTTGAAAAAGGAGAAGGACAGAAAGGTTGTAGGAACTTAACTAGGGAAACAAACAAAACCTGGGAATCAATCCCTTGGGTTGGTTCGTTGTTTTGGGAATTTCGAAGATCTCAGGCACCTCTCTCTAAAGAGAAGGGAGAAGACACGACTGGCCAAAAGGGGTCCATGGTCACAATTGTTAACCCTGCCTGCGGCTTCTTCTTGGCGTCTTTCTCGCTCGTGGGGGCGGATGGCGGCGGCTCCTACCGCTGCGACCCGAGGTCCAATCACATGCCCTGGCTCCAAATTCGGAAAACGCTGCTCTACAAAGTGTTATGTAGATAAAAACAGTGAACAAAACTATTTTGTCTCCACTACTGTCTGACATATGTCAGTTTAAACTCTTAGGAATCCGAAAAGTTCAAGGAATCCTCACGGCTCCCCGACAAGCTCAATGTCAATCCATGGCATGAACAAACACCCCCTGAGCATGCACTTTTACATTCAAGCACCCTAGCTTGCTGGTCGAGTAAACTCCTTAAATGGTATAGCCGTTGGTTGCCCTTGCCAAACGTTGAACTGCCGCTGCTTTTCTCTGTTCTTAACCTCCGTCCACGCAACTGGCAATGCATCATGGCTCGACTTACCCGGCGCAAAGGTGGCTTTCATGATCCAAAGTTTGCCAAAAGCAAATATCATTTGGACCCTCAAGAAGCGGACACAGCAACAACTTGTCCAACAAGGGCCATGATTCGGGCATTATGTTTGCAGCTGGCCGGTGTAAAGCCAACATTGCCAACCGTTGATCAGAAGCAACACATGTTCACCAACCAAACAAGCATATGATCCCCCCTCCCCCCACAAAAAAAACCAGCAAACATGGCTGGGGGCAAGCTAGCACGGAATCCTCTGCCGGCGGCAGAAGTATGGCCTGTGTCAAACGGCCGAGGCAGAATGGATGCGGCCCATTTGGTTGAACAGGCTGAAAATGGCTGCTGTCCAAGAGAATGCAGCGCAATGAGATATGCTCAACAAATAAACAAACAAACAAACAAACAAACAATCAAACAACAAAAACAAAAAAACAAACAAACAAACAAACAAAAACAAACAAACAGGTAACTCCAAATGACAAACAGCGGGCCCTTAGCTAATAAGTTTGCTTGGCTCAATGTGCTCCTGTTTATTAGTGTTGTTCTGGGAGACGTCAATCCCGAACAGAAATTCAGGGGGCAGCGGCTTGGCACGCTGCTTGATGAATCACCCGATCAGCGCATGAGTCGGAAAAGGGCATGCCCTGTGTGTGTGTGTGTGTGTGTGTGTGTGTGTGTGTGTGTGTGTGTGTGTGTGTGTGTGTGTGTGTGTGCGTGTCCGCTAAAGCCACATGTTGCAGGCTGTGATTGCCCCTTTATGTGAGAGAAGCATGGAAAGAAATCTGGGGCAAACAGCTTTTGGAGTAGAACAAGCCAGGCGGTTGACGTGAGCAACGCACAATCTTGCTAGTTGATTTGGAAAGTTGGCCAGCCTTTGTGTGCAACATAGCAGCAATTGCATATTCAACAATATTGTTGTGCCTCGTAATGTCACTACAATCATGACACAACCCAAAGAAGCTTGTGTTAACTAACAAGTGCCGCTGTTGAAGGGCCCAGGGGAAACCTATTGACTCCGTGCCCATTGTCTTTTATTTTTAATGAACCCTGAAAGACGGGTCCGCCGTTCCAGGAGATACCTACACGCGGACTCCTAGTTGTAAGTCAGCGCTTTGCCCATCCGGTGAACATGGGCCACAGGCTTATCAGAGTTGACAAGTCCAGCTTTTCAAAGGATGTCTCTGGTGCCTAGCATCCCCTAGCACCCCAAACATTGAATCTACATGGCATCTCCAAATATCACAAAAAGCAACGTCAGGTGTAAAGATCTAGCTTCATGCTAGAAGAAGCAAGTTTCCGACGGTGTGACCCTCTTGCCCTGAGATTATGCTTCTCTATCAGACACTCTTCGACACAATGGAGTCTTGGGCCCTCGTCAGCCGTCCAGCGGTCTTTTGCCATCCCCAAACCGAACGTCCCCCATCCAAAGCGACGAGAGCCACGGCGGAGCCTTCTGCAGAATGACATACGACAAGAGGGCCATGGCTTTCCCATAAAGCCCTTGAGATCATTTAAGATTCCATGACATCCCATCAATCCCTTGAATCCCTTGAGCACACTTTGAGACCTTCCGATGACATCCTGGCGTCTGCATTCCGGTACCGTCGCCTTGTCTCGGTCGTGCACCTGGCCACGGTCAAAGCACCCCATTCTTTATCCATCGAAAAAAACAACATGTGGCTCACATCTTTCTTGCTGACTTGATGGCATTGTAGCCCTCAGCTCCCCAAAGAGGGATAGAGTGGGGACCATACCTGGCGCATTTGCAGCAAGGGTAATGGGTCGAAGCGTCCAAGTGCTAGCGCCCTCAGCGCAAACGCAACCTGGTCAGTTTTGAGGACAGCTACACATCAGCTACACAATTTGGAGTGTAAGCTTTTGGTAAAAGGAGCAGCATGGGTTGCCCTTGTACATAGACGTATCAACCATTTTACCGCCATCCGGATCAGGTGCTTTGGTCAAGGGGCCCCCAGAAGGAGCCCATCAAGCCCAACAGCACACTGAAAGGTCCTAGGCCCAAATAGGATCTAAGGGAAGAGGGTCAACTATGACACCCTGCAGGGAAGAGCGATGACATCTTCGACTTTCAATCCAGTTTTGACTAAATTCCCGCCCCCCCCCAGTCCACTGGGTCCTGGATTCCCCACACAGGGAACTCGGACCTTTTCTGAGAAGGGGGGGTCAGTCCACTCGCGTCCCTGGCCTCCACCTGGAGCCTCGCCAGCTGCAAGTACTCTCGGGTTTGGTGCTGCGGCCAGGTGCCCAGGAAGTACACCAGATGCGCCTCACGGAAACCGTACTGACGATGCGACGTCCGAGCGATGCGGAAAATCACAGGGGGTGCATCGATTGTAAAGACATTTCCGTTGTGGGGGGGGTGGTTGTAGGGGAGTACACCTTCATATCAAAGTGGATTGCCTTCCCCGGATTGTCTTCAAGTCACAGACATAGGTTCTAAACTGTAGGTTTTCCACAACCATGCGGACGTCCGCCAGCGCCAAGGCCGCGCGGCTTCGTGCTGTGACCCCATGCAGTTCAGAGCTTGCCGAATATCAAACCTGACCGTGGGACGGAAACCCAGCACTTGAAAGTTGTCCTTCATGGCTGCTATGGCTAATCAGGGAAAACCCAACAAAGTGCATTGGTTTTGGGCTCCGAATTTCACCCCACAACCCCAAGCTCGAGGCCGGATCGAATTCGGTCCTGGCAGGGTACATCGCCTTTGGCACCGATGGCAAGCGGCGCCGTTCGCCGGCCTGCGGTTTCAAGTGTTGCCTTCAACCGTCAGGGGTCTAAGATACTTTCTACTCATTGGGATACACAACCACAAACAAAGCCACACACAATAAGGGGTGTACAGGTATACCACGTTTTGGCCATGGGGGCAGTGGTTTGGGGAAATGGACACCATCTTAGATTTGTGCAAGCGGTCCGTTTAGTTGATGCAAAAGCGGCTTCAAATGCCCAAGGCTGCAAAAGGAAGGACCCAAGCTAAGATGTTTTCGGATTGCCAAGGCAAACAACAGAAAACCACTGACAAAGGAGCATGGTCTTTTGGGTGATCCTATCTATGGAAGGGAAGGGCCCAAACAAGATCCAGCCTTGCTGCTAAAGGCATAAACAACGCAAAACGGGTCCTTCTCAAGACGGAATGCAAAAGAAGACTGTGTTTGCTTTTGGATTCCCGCTGAATCCTGTCCAGTAGGAGTCCCCAAGTTAGTTGACACCCCAAATCCGCGTCCCGGTGCAAGAGGCAGCTTTGCAGTTCCGGGACAACCTCCAGTACGTGGTTTGCCTCTGCTGGCTCCCACAAACCTGGACAACTCTAAACCTTGAAAACAAACAATGAACAAAAACGCATGCAGTGAGCTTCCGGTTGCCTTTAAGCAAATTTTAAGCGCTTACGCTCGTTCAAACGAAAAGCAACCAACAAATCCCGATGTTGCAAGCGCCTATGAGCTGTGTGTATGTAGCTGTGTATGGTAGCCAACATTCCATCCAAGCGCATCCCTTCATTCATAACCACAGACAGAGCGGGGGCCCTTCGCAACATCCAAATGATGGGTACTTCGTTGCTTCAGTCAATAACAACATGTAGGATATATCACTAAACCTTTGACAACAGTGATACATTGGCTCATAAACACGAAAGTCTGTGAACGCCGACATGGTGTCAAAAGGCCGCCTTGCAATTGTGCCAACCGAAGCGCACAAGTGACTCGCGGTTGACTCATGCAGTCCCTCGCGTTCACCATGAAGAAGCAAAGCACTTGCTTGAGCGGACACAAATTATTGCCGACAGCTAGTGGGTGCAACATGTAGAAGCGACAGCCAGACGGCTGAAACCCCCTTAGCCGCGCATAGATGAACATGTATTGTGGGCTGTGGGGAAACCATGCCAGCTTGGGAAGCCCCTCCGCATGACGCCGCATGAGGTCCAGCTTGCAATGCGCAATGTAGCCTTCTGCTACCTCTTCGGAGGGTGGCATCTCCAAGGGTCAACTCGCATTTCCCCATGCGACTGGGCTCCCCGGGCGCTCTCCAAAGGCTTCTAAAACCTGCGTGTGAGAACTGCGTGGCTCAGCTGATCGGTTTCAGCGCAAGCGGAAAAAATGGGCTGAGCCAAGCACCGTGTAGGCGAGTGGCTGCTGGAGGTCACGCTCCTTGTGCGGCCAAAGGGCTGAATTCTTTCCGTGTGGTACCCCCCAATTAAAAGACCGGTTGACCCAATTTGGAGGATGAAATCTTTGGGTAATTACTGGTGGTTGTATTAACCCTCGTTGTTTCAATTGTGGTTTGACCCCCAGGGGTTGGCTGCTCGGTGTTTCTCATGAAACAAATCTGGAGACCGAGTGGACAAATTAGCAGTACAAAGAATACCCTCATTGCATCTTCCTCTCAGGGAAACAGAGACTAACCAGTCCCTCAGCAGGACATATTCCTTTCTCAGTGTCTGCCAACCTCGGAACAGAAAACCAGCTGCTAAACAACCCATGGTACAATGTTCATCGATCAACCTGTCTTCAAAAGTGAACAAACACCTTATTGCTCTTGCAACTTGGACAAATTGGACTCGTTCGAAAGAACTCTGGTAGATCAGTACATCACAGTACTCACCATCCTGTGGCCGGCCACCCTAAAGATCATGTCCCTTGATTAGTGTTTCCAGGCAAAGTGCAGCGCAGGCTACACCAATCAAGCAAAACTGAGTAAACAACAGGAGAGGAAGGATAAAACAACCTGCAGCACAGGTCACACCAATCAAGCTGAAGGAAGAACAGGGGAGGAAGGATAAGGCACCATCTCTCATGGTTCATCACATGTTTCAACTTATTTGCACGGATCATGCCAAACCCCGGCCTCCGGAAGCTGGTGCGCACCACCCACGGTGATCAACAATGGATTCAGGTGCCTGGGCTGCATGAACAAATGCAAGAACAAAGCCTATACTCAAAGTGCTGAGAGAAAACCAAGTGGGACTTCAAGCGAAAAATATATATATATATATATATAAAAACAAAAATATGAGTGCACATCTGTTCGCTTATTTCCTCTTTCATGCTGCAATGCATGTCTGCCGCACACACACACACACAAACGGACACTTATGCATCTTGCTTTCTTGCAGGATCCCACAAGTTTAACTTGCCCAAAGGTCTGGGCTCTGGAC
The DNA here is from genome assembly GCA_963377175.1 of Effrenium voratum. Classification (NCBI taxonomy): domain Eukaryota; class Dinophyceae; order Suessiales; family Symbiodiniaceae; genus Effrenium; species Effrenium voratum. The sequence goes on from CAUJNA010000147.1 coordinate 176,159, forward strand.
GAGGAATTGGTTCTGCCAACAAAGTCAGCAAGTTTTCTCCAGCAGCACAACGCCTCCTGAAAAACACAGAAAAGCTCAGACAGCAACTTAAACATCCTCCCGGCGCCGAAACCGTCCCACTAAAAAAAACAACTGCAAGAAGCAGGACCGCCCTGACCTGCCACTTGGTGACTAAGGAAAAGAAACGAGGCCAGGTTTGGGAGATGTTCCTGGAAAGTCACGGCAGCCCTCCTGTCTAAGCATTCCAAACTCTGTCAGTCCGGGCCGCACCACGCTCTGAGCAAAGGCAACCCCATGAGTGACAAGTTGCAAGGTTGGCCTACAGAGGGCTATGAGCTTTAATGGAGAACAATCCAAATTGTGGTAGGCACCAATCCCCACCACCGAATTATCATGTCCACCATTGAGGGTTCCCAATTCAAGTTGTTGTCCAAATTGGAAGAGTGATTCTGTTTTGGACAATGCGATGTTGTTTGCTTTGTCTGGACCACTCCAAAGCGAGAGCCGCGCACGCAATGCACACAGTCCTGGAGCCTGATAGCGAGTATTGCAACATAAGTTGTCTAGCGAACTTTGAGTAAGCACGCCGGCAATACGTTTCCGCTAGTTATTATACAAGCCATTGAGCCCACCAAACCAAGATGTCACTAAGCACGTTCGAGGTGAAAGGGAAACGGGTTCAGCTCACTGTTTGTTTGAGAACCCAACAGTGCAAAGAAGACTATGTGTCAAAGCAGAGTTTTGCCACCCAACGGCTTCCCTTGAAACCGACCAACAAAAACTCACACAAAACAGCCGCACAAACAAGGTCAGACTTCCACCAGCCCGTTATGACACGTCTCCTTGCGCTTAGCGGCTTCCGGATCTCCGGGGACAGCAGTGGGCCTCGGGGAGGACCGGGGACCAGAGTCTTCTGGGAGGTTGGGGTCTTGTCTCTGCGTATGCCCCTTGTGGTGCTGTGTTTGTTGAATGTGTTATGTGTATTATTCTTGAGTTTGCATGCTTCTTCTTTGTTGCCAGGGAAAAGCTAAATGAAGATGCAGGGTAAACCATAACTCATCGACCCAACATGTGGCTGCCTGATTAAAAACTCACACACACACATAATGGGGGGGGTCGTAACCCCCTTCGCAAGGTTTCTATAAATTGGCCATTGTGTTTCTTTAAGCCAGCGCGTTCCTCGTCATCTCGTCAGCTGCAATATGACCAGTTGCAGCAATTAATTTACTTCGGCCGGCCTCTGACAGCAGAGCGATTGAAGCATGAGACACTGCTCCACCAGGCAGACACACCCAGAGACATGCTTGGTAGAACCTACCGCTAATGCATGATTGACAAGGACCAAATCCTGTCCGAGGAAGAAAGACGGTGTTCTGTTGCTTAATCTCAACGGAACATCGGGGGTGGGGGACGACAAACAACACCATGTCGTCCTTTGGGTCACTGGCCCACTGGCTGACGCTTTGCCGTGACAAGAGAGGGTCAGACTGGCAATATGGCTGCCACTGGATTCCAAGCGGTTCATCTTGCAGTCGGCCAGCCACGCATGAGTCGATTGTTGATTGTGTGCATCCCGAATCCTAGTTTACTGCATGATTGGCTTGGGTCAACACCAAGAGATTAGCTTTAGGTAAGTAACACAAATCGCGGCAACCGGAAGCTTCAGCGGTTTTGCTGCTTTCAAAGTCACCCGTATGTGGTAGCTTCAAGTGGACTCTCACGCCGACCCACACCGGCCATTGCCAACATCATGAGCGCTGCAACTGGATTCAATCAAATGCCACTCTCAACACTCCCGTTCACATGGTAAAGAAAGGAATTGAACGCTTTTCAGAATTCCAATAAACATAATACTCGCCCAATCCGGGAGAAATCGCCCACCTCGCACCAATTTAGAGGACTCGGTAGAAAGTGGTATGTCAAAAAAAAGGGGACGCCCAAAATGGCGGCGTTCCTTGCGGTGTCCCTTTTAATTCAACCCTACAAAGCGTAGTTGGCCTCAAAAAGGCACACATCCGTCTTCAAACTCAACGCCTGCGGAGTCGGTCATGGCTAGGCCCTCGCGCCGCTGCTGCGCACCTCAACCTCGCGGATTCGAATCCAACGGTGGCTGTGGCTTGCTCCCAAAACTACCCGAGAGGCACGAGGTTAACGTTGTGTTCACTCCTGTAGCTTGGTCATCTGCCAGAGGCGCGGAGCAACACTGCAACATCAAACACACAATGTATTTATATGGCCATGGGTCAAAAGCCCGTACCCCCAGTGAACGTCCCAATCCCCACTAAAATAGACTACAATGGGTGGTGCACCTACCCCAAAATGGTACCATTGGTTTTGAAACAGAGCCATATACTACAGTCACCAACTCCTGAATTCAAGGCTGGGAACCTTCATGGACGAGCTTCTGTCACCCCTGAGCTTGCGATGATTGACACCAACACCCAGCCGCCTTCCAGGACTCAATGCTATGGAAGCCATGTGGGGGGAAACTGTGTCTTCTATTCCATGAGGCCCAACAGAAGGTGGCAGTGGATCCAAGTAGCCAAACACAAATCCACTGCTGGAAAGGGCCGCGGCGTAGGCCGTCTTTTGGGAATGCGCAGTCCCCAGGATGTTCCGAAAAGGGGGGCTACAAATGTCGCTCCCAGAACATGCAGTTTGGAGACGACCATCCTTAGCTCTTTTCATCCATGAACGCGGCGCCTTGGCCAACTGGTATGCTTGGACTTTATCGGGACCCACTTGGCCCTTGCATATCCTGTTTTGGCGTCAGCAGTTGGGCGTGCGTTATTTGAGGGTACCCTTTACACCTTGGTTTAATGTTTTGAAGGGACACCACACGGAAACTGAGGATCAAACCAGCCCTTGATGGCTCCGAACAAACAACGGATCACAGTGATTGAATCATCCGGGAAGATATGACCATCACTATGCATTAAACAACACTCGATGAAACCCATCACCTAGCGTCCCTCGTGGCAAAGCCAACCGAAACAGCTCCCGAGTTTTGACTGCCATTTTGGCAGCTCAACTAAGGGAAATGGTTCTGGACCGACGGTGGCCAATGCTTCGTTCCCCCCAAACAAGTGGTGAAACAGCCTTTGGATCCCGTGCAAAGGCATCGAACAAGCTGCTTGTTTATATACTTTCCTGCAGACAAGCATGAAACCAGAAGAAAGAAAAAACAATACAAGAAAATTGATGTTTACCGAGGACCCCTTTTTGCGAACTGGACTCTGTGCGCAACTCCTCCCACCGGCCCCCGTCCCCCGCGCCTTGAACTCCTTGAGTCCAGGACACGGCAGCTGAGCCTCGGCCCATGGGTTGCCCGATTCAGCGGGGCTAGTGGAACCACTTGGTGAGTGGAGTCAGTAGCGTTTGGAGAGAACCGTCCGAGCCAGGGACCTCCAGGGTTTCAAAAGGATCCAGCTCTCCGCGTCCATGTGATGCGTCTTTATGCTCAATTTCAGGTGGCGGTTCATCAATGCGCATAGTTTGAGTCAGCCAAGAGGATACAACATCTTGGAAACCAAGCAACGGGTCCAGTCTAACTGAACAGGGTCTTCGTGTTTCTGTGTGCGTGTCCAAAAAAGGGACACCCACACATGGTCGGTGTACCGCTGCGTTCCCGAAGAAACTCACCGCACAAGGGATGTATCCCCTAAACCTCGGGATGAACAGAGACGTTCCTTTGTATACACCGGTGATTGGCCTCTCATACTTGGAGTGACTACATGTCTGCGTATACATGTGTGTGCATGTATGTATTAAAATTAAACACAATATCTATATGCATATCGTGTGTATATACATGTATAATATATATATATATATATTATACGTACCACACCTGTTCCTTCCCATCGGACTCACCCCCAAAATTGCGAACGCGTTGATGGGGCGTCGGCCAAGAAGTCCTGAGAGATGAGGCCTGACCGGAACACGAATCTTCGAGGGCGAAACGCTGGATCGAAAGTCTGACACAAAGTGGGAGTGTGTTGTTTCTCTTTCTTTCTTTTTTAACCTGAACCTCAACTAACACTTCTTGCAGGCAACCTTTTGCTTTTTTCCTGTTGGCTTGCAAAAAAAGGAGGGCAACTCATGGTTGCTACACAGGGACATGGCATCAGGTCGTGTAAACATGAAACATCATGAAACTAACCTCTTGAGCTAGCTCCCAACGTGGCAATTAGCGGAAATCCTTCCCTCTAGCACAGGAAGCGGCCCCAATGCGCCCCAAACCACCCATCCTCCGGACAAAAACGTGCCGCGCTGCTGTGAGGCCCCGAATCACGAGAAAATAGCATGTCCAAACAATATTCATGATGCAGCCAAAAGAAGTAGGTAAGACCAAATAACGTGCTCCTTTTTGAGGGGCCCTGCTGGTAGGAAAATGTTGCCGAGCTTCCGCTTCGGACAAAAAGAACAAATCAGGGCGCCTGCACCCTTCTGCACGATGAGGGGTGCCAAGGGCAGCATCAGGTCCACCTCGACCTTCCGCAGCCGAGTCCGACCACCCAACGCTTGGAGTTCCGAAAATGAACTCAGCTCGCTTGCCGCATTGCCACAAGAAAAGCGGACCTGCGTTGCGCATGATTCATGGAAACTCTTCCCCCAACAAAGGAAAAATGGGGGGAAACAGGTGGCACTGAGACCAAACCGTTCGCCACATTATGTCCTCTTGGCCAAATCGGGTCGGAAGGGATGTATTTGAGGTCAAACTGGAGCCCTATAGTGCTTCGACCTTGGATGTCCCCAGCAACTCCTGCTTTGCCAAAGACTAGCAACCACTTGCCGAAAACCCCGAGTTCCACAAGATCCAACCTTTATGCATCCAGCAAGTAAGGAGTCGCAGTTGAATTGGGTTCCCTGTATCCCTTGTAACCAACCCCCCATCACAATGCAACTTCGTTAAAGTTGGCGGTGACAAAAACGTGATGCTTAAACCGCACAAACAAAAGACACGCATATCTGTTGACCCCATGTTGGGTGCACGGCCAACCGGAAGAAAAAACTTGAGCAACACAAACATTGCAATTGCACGATAACAATAGACAAATAATAGGAACGCATAGCAAGTAAGCTTAGCCCGGCGTTTGTTTGTTTATTTGTTTGTTTGTTTGTTTGCTTGTTTGTTTGTTTGATGGTTGGGAACGGGGTTTTGTCCAGCGTCTTGCAGATTTGCGGTAATTGGCTTCTCACTTTCCCCCGCTCTCTAAAAGCAAACAACTTACATGTGCATGTCTTCAGCTGGCCAATGGGAATGAGTTGGACTTGAACCCGTACAAAAACCAAATGCAAACACATAAAGTTGTTCGGCAACCACATCAGCACATCATAAGACCCAAACACCTTGAAAGCGCTAAACTGGTGGGTGTATAGAAGTTTTCAAGCACGGGGAACCCCAAATGGTAGCCCCTAACGGCAAGAAAAGCTTGACCAAGTTAATCAGGAAAGGAAACCGAAGGTTCACCAACCCCCAGGTTTGAAGTCCCATGTGCCAATGAGGTAAGCACCGATTTAGCGTTTGCCCGCTATAGCTTTTCGTTGAGGATTCCCCGATCCCTTCGGCCCCCAGGAGACCCCAACTCCCAGGACCCTAAGCAGCGCACGTAAGATGCTTCCTCCGGGTCAGCATCCTCAGGCCGCTGGTGGCCGCTGGCAACAGGCCCTGCTTTCATGGCAATCGTCGTTGGGAAGGGCTGTCGTTCACATTTTACGCCAGGCGCTGGTGTAGAACACAAGTTTTCGCCTTGGTTTCGGGACCGAGCAAGGGGAGAGGTTGAGAGGCCTTGTCAAGTTGAGGGATACAGACCCAAAAAGGCGAAAAGGAGGAAACTCGGGCTTGCAAAACCTCTTTGGGTATTCCAAGTTATGGTCTCCACCTTGGCGATGGCTGGCCAAAAGGTTCCCGTCGAATCGTGAGTTGTGCGCCGTTTTTGTGTACGCGCGCCTGTTTGTCTTCAGCTTTGCAAAGCGCACAGTGGCCGAAGATGGACGAGGCCAAAGTTGAAGGGAGGCCAACGGCTGGCAGTTCCTTTTCTGGGTGACTTGTGAAGGGCCATGTTCATGCTCGCTGGATTTTCATAGCGTTGCACGGCCGCTGGTTTTCAATGGCCGCTGGTTTTCACGGCCACTGGGCTTGGTTTGTGCTTGGGAAGCACTCGCAACCAGTGGTTTCTGAGACTGAAAAGAAAGACAACGCAAACACAAAAACAAGCGGCTGGCCTTGCTTTGCTGGTTGATGAGGGAAGCCCAACGCAAAATGGTCTCGCCGCGGACCAGTATCCTCGCAGCAACGAACATGGAAGTGCACAGGCCCTTCTTAGAAAGCGCATTTTCTCTTGGGAAAGAAGCCTCTGCGCTTCCATATTTGTTGGCGGAGGGTAGACGCTTACCCACATGAAGTCCCAGCGAATGCCATACTTGGGTCTTCCATTTGGTCACTTTTTGGGGCTCTGGGCATTTTTTTTGCTCGTTTCAGATTTTGAGCGGAAAAACTAAAAATGAGCGGAAGTCTTGAATTGGCATGATTTGGCAAGTCGTCTCCCGGAAAATGAGCGGAAATCGGCGGGAAATGAGCGGAAATCGGCGGGAAATGAGCGGAAATGCGCGGACACGCACCAGAACCACTTTCCAATTGAGCGTTTTCCTTCGAATTGAGCGTTGTTGGATGAAATGAGCGTTATTTGCCCACGGAAGACCCAGGTATGCGGTGCATAAAAACCTCGCTGTTTTTAGAGTTGCTTCTTTTGGGGTTACCGCTTGTTTTTGTTAATCCCCTTTTCGGCTTGCAGCCTTTTGTTCTTTCTGCACTTTCAACCCCGAAATCACGACCTTTTCATACAAGTGTAGCACACGAAGCACGCGTTGTCAGCTCCAGCTCAAAAATTGAAACTTGTAAGTACAAGTGTAGCACAGCCCACTTTGGCAGCCTCGAAAATCGCAACTTTTTAGTACAAGTGTAGCACACGAAGTACTGTGGCAGCTCCATCTCGAAAAAAGTTGTGTTGTCAGTACAAGTGTGGTCCAGCTCGAAAATCTAAACTTTTTAGCAGAAGTGCGTGCGCAAAGTACACTTTGGCAGCAAAAGGCAATGCGCAAAACGGTAGCGTTTCCGCTGCGCAAGAAGCTGTGATTTTAGAAGATGGCAAGGCCGCAACAACGCCACTTCTCACGATCGTTGTTGTTTTGCAGTGAGACTGGCAGTTTTGGACACAAGGGACCTTCGAATACTAAATTTAAATCAACGGGTTGTTATACAGCCTCATATCATACTTCATCCTTGCATGCCAATACTGCAATACGGCTTTCAGCGGTACAAATATTTGTCGAAACAACCGCACGCAATCTTTCTGGATACCAGCGTATGCAATCTAGAAGCTCAGTGCCGGACACCGGGCTGATCCTTCTTCTTCTTTGGATCCTTCTTCGCATCCTGCGATGCGACTCGATTCTTGGGTCCAGTGATATGCCCAGAGGATGTTCAGCTGGTCTGTGGCAGTTCCGGTAGCAAGCTTCTTCGACGGAGGCACCGAAGATGGAGCAGCCAGTGGTCTGCATTGCAACTTTCAGAATTCATTTCTCCCGTCCTCCCAGATATGACTCGCCGCAAGCCCTCTTCGATCCATTTCGGCCATGCCTAAAACTGGGGTAGCAAGAGTTTGGCTTCGGAGAGCCAGGGCTCTTCAAGCCACAATGAGCGACTCCAACCAGCTATCGTGCACCAAACAATAGGTTCAGAATGGTACAGAGGTACAGAGGTACAGAGGTGCACACGTTGAGCTTAAGGAACCGCGCCTGTAGAGCCTGGCGGTCAATACCAGGCCTTTGCATGCCACTTCTTCACCTGAATGCACCATCCTGCAATGTAGCAATAAGGGTCTCAAAAGAACCCACAACAACAATTACATCTGGAAGCAACTGCATGCTCTGGGCATGCCAGCGAGAGACAATTTAAAGCAAGCCCCGCTTAAAGTCGGCGGTTGAGAATGTACTTGCGGCCTGAGTTTTGCATATCGCGCCCCCTTTACACATCTCCTTCTTGGCATCCTTCTTGCCCCCCGCAGCTGTGCCCGGAGGTGACGGCAAGCTACCTGCAATGGTGGCTCGGGGACACAAAACCGAGCACAAACCAAGTCAAGAGTTGGACCTTGTTCACGCCAGGCAGGCATTTCACCTTGTCTGCTCAGGCCTAGGCACTGGGGCTCCCTGGCTGTATGAAGACAGTTGCGTTGGGAAAACTAGGAAATCTGGTGAAGGTCGATTCCATATGCTGGCTTGCTTCCTGAAAAGGGGCATGACCCAATCAATGTGTCGGTGACCGCCTAGATTCACTGGCCAAAGAATTGGTCATTCATATTCTGACCAGATATATCAAACATCAGCAGAACACTCAATCCTACGTGTCTTGTGACCAAATTTGCGTGCCTGTGCTTCCCAGTTGCATCCTGCCTGCTTGCGGCAAAGGCTTCGTGGGATCCGGGTAGAAGGCCTCTGGGGGAGAAGGGCCGACCCGCGAGGGGAGCGGCCCTGAAAGGGAGATCCACAAAGCCTTCCATTGACATGTCACGCGAGCCCAAAACCCATTCACTGTTGGTTCTACAAAGTTGGTATTTGTTTGCAGCCTTCCTTGTGTCCCCCATAGAACCAGGTATATAGCAGAACCACCTGCAAAATGAATAGGGAGGGCTTTGGGCGATGTTCATGCTTGCAATGGAAGGCTAAACATGTGGTCCACATTTAGGGAAACACAAAATATGTTCTGGTGCGCACATCCAAATGTCTCAGCATGCACTCCCCCCCTGAACATGCCCGCCAAAACTAAACACAGCCGTCCTCACAGTCCAAGCATTCCCGCTTGGGGTAATTCCAACATCACCTGTTGGGCAAACTTCAATGTCGTGTTTTGTTTCTTTTGAACAGGTACATGTAACAAATCCAGCAACGAGCTGTCCAACATTCTTGACTGGTTGAATCAAAGATATGGGTCGATTTACCAAGCGTGTTTGCAGCCGGCAACGAGCAGTCGGGGACCATTCGCCACATGACTTTTGCAGCCGCCAACCATGCTGTTGATTGAAGGGAACGATTCGATCAAGCGGTCTTGAGCAATTCAACCACCAGGTGTTTCGTTGCAAGGAGTCATTTGCCCATTTTGTTTCAACCAGCGGGGCACCCTTCGACCAATGTGTTTTGACAGGCGAACAGAGTTTGACCCCCTAAAAGGTTCAAGTACTTTCTGATACTTCAAGAGAAAACTGTTAAACGTTTAACCTCCTTCACTTCACCCCAACAAAATCATCCCTCTGGGATTCCGGATCCAGTACCTGTATCTACAATTCCTTTCAAAGGCTGTTGAACCCTCTCTGCCCAAACAGCACATACCAACCAAGCACAGTTGAACCCCTTTTAAACTCATCTTAACCCCTTGTACCCCTAAGGATGCCAACCAAGAAAACCATCCCTCGGGGTGTACGACATCCCTCTTGACCTGCCTTGATGCGCAGCGCTTGCACCTGGGCCAAATGCATGCGAAGCTCGCAGTTGGTGTCATTAGGTCGGTTTGTACCAACGGAAAATCAAAGGGAAACTAGTTTGGGGGGCTTGTTTTCTTTATCTCAACAAATCCCCTGTCAGGTTGGGGTAAGGAACATCTAAATGTGACACCAAATGAGAAACCTCAATGCATCAAACTAGAGGTAGCATGGAGAGACAGACCTTTTGCCTCACCAAAAGGGGTTGCCCAAGAATACAACCATGCTTTGGAGTTCCCTTCTCAGCTTGGCCTACACATGAACCAAAAGGAAACCACCATGTTAAGGGTTTCCCCTTTTGCGACACATGCCCACATGGGGAAACCCAAAGTCGGTGGCTTCTCTGTAGCTTCAAAAAACATCTCAACAAAACAAATGTACGCAGACCTTCACACGCACACACAAAACCATGCAATGCCAACTCATGATTGTGTTTCCAAGCGAATCCTCTAGATTAAATGCACCTGTACAGCTAGCAATAAACTGTTTTTGTTGTTTTTTTAAGGCAAGTCACTTGGCCTAATTCGTAGTTGCGCTCTCGCACATTTTTCCGGAAAAGTGAACATGAGCACAAACTGCTGAGAAGTGAGCTCTGGCTGCCTCTCCCTGTAAAGGACAAGCCAATCTTGCCACAGCTCCCGCTCTGTCAGGCAATTGCCCAATTCATCCTTTGGCCACTGCCAAGACAAAAGCGGCCAACCTCCTACAGACTTGGGCAAGTAACGGATTCTGATTTCTTCAGCGCTTTCATTCGCGGTTCCTTAGAGAGGGTTGATCAACAAGGTGGCTCCCCCAACGTGTTGCTCACCACATGTCTTGAGGGCCAACCTGATTTCCAAAAAGGGGCGACGCCAACCCCCCCCCAATCCCAAGCCCTGAACCGCCAAAGACCTCACGAAGGGGCAGCCCGCCCTGCGACCGTGGCCAAAGGGCCGGCTGTCTTTCGGTGGTTCACGGCACGACCAAAGAAAGCTAACCATCTAGATTGCGGAGCTCACCGACCCTACGAAAGGAACCTTCATGGGTGAGGTTGCGAGTTTTCTCAACCATTGACAGGGTGCCCGATTGACGGAAACTCCCAAGTCGGCGTTGCCTCCATCCGCATATACCACGTGCGCCGACTTGTGCTTGCAAGGACGATTCAACCAACTAGCAATTGGGTGGAGGTGTGAGCTGTTGGGGCTCAAACTGCCTAGACCGCTTAGGCGGTGGGGCGCCCGGGGTTTGTCCGATTCGGCTTTTCGTCTGCCCGTCCACGTGGGAGCTCGTCATGCTCTTCCCCTGGCCTACAATTCTTTGGCCTTCGAGGGCCGCAGCCCGTGGTGCCCCCTCGGTCCTTTGTCGTTGCTTCATGCGCTTTCGAGGTGCTACATGTGCCGATCTTCGCGCTCTTGCTGGCCTCTTTGTGGTTCACACACTCCTGCCCTTTTCTCGACTACCTGATCGTTATTGCCCCGATGATGCCACCATGTTCGCCGGGGACTTTGTGCCGACCCGTACAAATGCCTGCTTCTGCGTGGGGGCTTTGATGCTTTGGCAAATGGTGCCAATGCTCCCTACGGGGCCGTGCATTTTGATTGGTAAAGATGGACCTCGAGCTTGCAATTCTTGTGTGGCAGTCGCAACTCATTGCTGGAACCGCCGAAAGGCTCCTGAGCAGTGTGCAGCTTTCCACATGGGCTGGCTTTCAGCGCCCACTGCAGAAGCTTTTTCACTTTGAGTTCCATACCCTTGAGCTTAGCACTGAATACAATGCAGTCGCGGCCATTGGTTTTCTTGAGGGAGTTGATACTTCTGATCCTCTCGGCTGGCGCCCTGTTTCGAGTTACATCCAGCTGCCCCACCTGCGTGTTTTCAGTGGTCGCTGGGCACGATCCAGACGTGGCCGTTTGGGGCTGCCCCTGTGTCGGCTTCTGGTATTGGGCTTTTCAAGAACACTGAGAAGCACCAGTCTTCTTGCCGTGCAGTATTTTGTGCAGGTGGTTAAGGACAAGAGGGGGGCTTTCCGTGCTATGCGGCTCGCCCTTTCTAGCGCATTGCCACTTGTTTTCATTTGGAGCTTGGGCCTCCTTCATTCAAGCAAGCTCTGCCGTGCGTGCTTGGTTTGTCCAGTTCCAACTGGTCTCACTCATCTCTGCACGTGTCCTGTGTGAGCGTACAGAATCGCGTTCGCCGGCAAGGAAGGAGCAATTGGGTGGAGGTGTGGACATTGCAAATCGTTTGGTCAATCCGTTTCGCAACGAGACCCACGCAGAGTTGACACACCCCGCAAAGCAGGCAAAAAAGGAAACTGCTGATGTGAACCGAACTTACCACCGATGTTTGGAAAGTCAGCAACCAATCATTGTATTGGTTGGCTCCACTCACACAGTGTACTTGCTGGGACTGAAGACTCCTGCTAGAGGATTTGTTGTTCAGCCGCCAGCGAATAGGAACAAAACACTTGCACCTGGGCCGAATGGTTGAGGTGCAAATCACTAGAGAAGGAGCGACTTGTTCTAGAACCCATTTCCCGTCAGTGCCCCGCCCCCTTTGCGGTTGGTCGCCTCAAGGGTCACCCACCGGCTGTACACGTTGCATGGACTATGAGTCAAACCAATGCGCACACAAACAAGAATATTAGGCAACAGTACAAAGGAACATAGGCTGATACAAGTCAAAACCTGGATGTAAGCAAGAGTGTGCCCCCCCCGCCCCGCCCACAAGCCTGCCAAATTGCCTCTAGTTGAGCAACAGACACCCTGGATAACATCACCAACGGCTGCATGACAGGAAATGGATGCAACACCTTCCACTAGAAACTCCTGGCGAGGCCTCTAAGCATTGCTTGAAAAACGCTCAATGAGAAGACCCAAATATAAAATTTAGGGAGATTTCAGTATAAGCTTCAGGGCCGCCCCACAATGAAGCCTAGGCAAACATGTCTGGAAAACGGCCAAGACAACGCCAAAACGGTTGGGAGTGTCTGTGGCGGGGTGGGACGGGACACGTCGCGCGGGTCTGTTCTTTTTCTACATTCACTGGCCCTCGCATCTGCACAAAAAAATGCAACAAGCCCCCGAGTCATGACTATTTGTACAAATCCATCCTTCACAAACTCAAATCTAAATCGCATGGTAAGCCTGAACGAAATGCTGCATGATTGTTTTCAGGGATTTGTTTAAGCTTGCTGAGGCCACTGAATCCTTATTGGGGGGAGATCCTGTCTTTGCCAATTCAAACTTGTTTCGTTGATCTCCATTTTGTCATTTCGGGGTCCCTCACTGCCCAAGCTCCCCCGCCCCGGGACCCGGCTTCAGCGAAGGGGACGCGCTCTCGAAAGCTCGGCCCTCGATGAAGTGCTGCGGCTTCTCCTCAGAATTGAACCCAGCAATTCCCTTTCGTGCCGCAAAAAGCGTTGACAAACATTAGGCTGCCACACAATTGTTGTTGTATAATAGAACAACTGCCACACGAAAAGGGCTGCCATCGCAACTTAACGAAATAATTTGCGGTCCATGTTTAGAGGAAGTCCCACGTTGATGTGGCCCATCAGTAATGTTGACCCGGACTCATCCATGCTTCCCAAACAAGTATTCCTGATTCCTTCTTAAATGAACCAACCGAGGTATATGTATCCTGAATTCTCAGTAGACCTTAGCCCAGTTGTTCCTTTTTTGGGACCAAAAGCGTGCACAAGACATCAAACAAGTCCCAGAAGCAACCACGAAGGATGCAATCCTCCAAGGCAGTTCCGTTGCAAATACACATTCCATGTCAATTTCTAGACTTGGTTCAAAAGTAAGACGTTGAAAGGAAGTTGAAAGGAAATCGAAGTCAGTTACCATAGTCGCAAGTCATTTGCACCCAGTATATTGTCATCATGCCAATTCATCCCTGCCACAGGGTCTTACCTCGTTCCTCTACAAGTAGTAGAGCACAAATATATGTATATATATATATATTATTTTTGTCGGGGCTCACATGTGTAGAATGTGTGTATGAATGTTTGGTGGGGTCAGCCCTTGAAGCCTGTCTTGCCAACACTAGGAGCCGTTCCCGGTCCTCCGCATCACCTTCAGGCTTCTCCTCACCGCCCTCCACCGTCGCAGCTTCAGCGTCGATCGGCTCCTGCAACTTGCGGAGGCGAGCCAAGTTGAGACATCAACTTGTTGGTTCTCAGCAAGGAATGAGGGAATGACCCCCTATAAACCATCCCTGGGGTCATTCCCAAGTGAACACCACCAAGCCAACAAGACATCGAATGCAGCTTCTCTTGTCTGCAAGAATGCCACCAGCTATCCTAAATGCCAGAATCATGGATGTCACATCTGCGCAACTTTCTGGCTTCTGCTTTGTTGTCAGGCGAGTTTGCCTCTTGACACAACGTGAACATGCAATGGGATCGGCAATGCTGCGCCATGGTCTTCAATGAGGAAGTTCCTTGAGCGTCACACAACCTCGCAACCTAAACGGACGTAAATAGTAGTGTGTTTTCGCACAACCAAGGCCAGCTGAGAACGAAGGTTGGTTTATATTTTATTCAACACACCAGAAAGAAAAGGAACAAAAACAACACAATCCTCCTCCATGGGTGAAGCAGCGTGGAGCGGGCTGCTTTCAACCAATTTGCCTAAGAACCAGCAAGTTGAACAATATAAGGGGGCGAACCAACTACACTTCTTAACTATGCCATAACTTTTTTTCGTTTGGAGAAACCATACAACTACATTCGACGGACATTGCAGCCCCCCAAAGAATCACTTGAGCACCTGAACAAGAACCTGCAAAAATAAAGCTTCCTTTGACAAGTTGGGCTAAAACCACGTTGGAAGAAACCCACCCGACCCAAAGAAACGCCAAACCGGGTTCTACAAGGAGACTCCTCCACAAAATGGATCAGTTTTGCTCCATGTTCATCTGCAGGAATGTCCCCCATAAACCACGCCCCGGTTCATGTAAGTTTCCTGGGTTCACTCCCGACCCTTCAATCTCGAGAACCCAAAAGGACCAGCCGATGATTCTTCAGCACCTCCGGCACTAGCTCCGGCTCGCCCACCTGGCACTGCTTCCCTTCACTCAGCAACCCCCTCGACCCATTGAAAGGGGGCAATGGCAATTGGTTTGTTCCAGTCAACTTTGCAAGTGGCAGTGGACATGGGCTTTGTGGCGAAGCCTCACTCGCAAAGCGGAGGGCCTTGAACAACAGTCATGGCCTACGCCAACACCTTGCAACTTCCTGAGGGACAAACGGCCAGCCACAAGGTCAGTTGAAAGCCGGGTCTCGAAAGAAGCGTTTAACCACTGGCCATCTCCACATGCCGGAACCCTTTTAGTAACCACAGGTGAACCCCCAACAATGTGAGAAACCCATGCATCGCACATCACGCAGGCAAGAACCGATGCTCGTCGTTTCCTCCGCAGTCTTCAGTGGCTCAATGCGCTGAACCCGAACTCTCCGGTCATCTCCATCCGAAACCAACCAACACGTGCTGTTTATCACCCAGTACCCCGCCTTCTGCCAGCTTTCGGCCGCCAAAGGGCCAGTGGCCACGGGCGCAGCAATCTCACCTCACCAAGCCCAAAGCAAAAGCAAGGTTCAAGGAATGTGGTCATGGAACCGGAACATACATTTGGCCATGGGTCAAAACCCCGTACCCCCAGTGAACATCCCCATCCCCACTAGAACGGGCTAAAATGGGTGGTGCACCTACCCCATGGGATCCCATTGGTTTTGACCCACAGCCATTTGGCAAAGTCGATTCAAACGAACAGTAGCTATCTTTAGCTTGAAGGGCAAGCCATGCTTCAAGGCGTGATTGGGCCAAAGGCGAACGAATTCAACTGCCTCCATTCATGTCGGTTTCTTCTGTTCGTGTTAGGGGGCACTGCAAAAGTAGGGTTGCCTCTCAAGAAGGGTAGCGGCATGTAGCGGCAAAATGGAGCCCCTCCAAGTAGTTCCCTTTTCAGCGGACAAAATGCCCCCTGAAACCCAGGCGCTATGGCCAAAAGTCGGGGGAACGATCCTCTCGTGGAAACTGCGAGTCCTGAGGCTCTCAATTCCAATTTTTTGGGATGGAACCATTTCCTGGCAGACCTCCAGATTCACTAGCTGTGTTTGTTCACTGAAGCCAATCAAACGGTGGGCAGCAATTGTAACATCATGCCCCCCTTCTTATGGAAAGCGCCAAACCCACCCAAAAAACGTCATACCTTGCCAAACCACACCAGGATGTTTGCCCTGACTCATCTACTTCCCTGGCTCGTCCACAGGCGCCAAATCCTTAAATCATGGCGTTTTGTGAACTAACATCGTATTTTAGGACATCATGTGTTTGGCCATCTGCGACACATTGTTCCTTTCGATCACCGCTCATTTACAGGTTGTTTTTTGGGGGGGCATCCGTTCAATTCGGGGTGGACCCGACAAAGGTCCCAAATTGTGCCGGATGGCTGCAAACAGTATAACTACCGAGTAAACCACCATTCCAACTCGCGCAGAGTGGATTTTGTCCAACAACAGTACGTTACGGCGGCAGGCGTCCCTGGTCTTTTCTTGCCCATTGAGCGCGGCACCGCCATCGCTGAACCAGGTGAAATTGAAGGCGACCTCGGGGTGGTCTGGGGTGGAGTCGATTCAGCTTGGGGTGTCACAAAATTGGGGGCGCCTTGCTTGTGCTTTTAAGATCTTTATAGGAGGCAACCTACACGCTTATTTGTTTATCATACAAGTGGAAGGGAGGGTTTAAGGGAGGGGGCTAGATGAGGACGTGTGTACATGCTTAAAGGTCGTCTAGTTTGGCAAACCTCCAGCTCAGCTTGATGCCTCCAAGCCTCCAAAAGTTCCCGGCCTTCCCAAAGGATGACACCACAGAGTGACTGGCGATCCCTCAACCACAAGGTGCTCAATTTGCGTCGTTTTGCCCAGCCCAGCAGCCGGCGATCATGATCTAACTAAGACAGGATTGAGCCCATGTCACTGGGGTCACTGAAAAAAAATGGGTCGAAACACCCCATCTCGGCCCCCGACGTGCTGGAGGAAGTCATCATGACATCGGCACTCGATGGATGCGGTGAACGAAACCTGGTGACCACTGCTTGCCAAGCGCTTCCGGCGCCTCCCCTTCTCCCTTTGCCCTGATTGGAAAGGAAGAGGGCGTCGATCATACTGTGGATGGACACCACCTAAGAAACCCTGGACTGATGATTCCCCTGTAAGTACCAACAACGTGATGGTCATAAGTTTCCCATGGTTTTAAAGTGGTGCAGAATTTCGTCCATCCACACTATCATGTGGGACGTCACAAAGGTCCTCATGGGGTTGATATGGCCATGGACTCCCGTAGACTTGTTTGTTTCGCAAAGAGGGAAAACACCAGTACCAATTGTGCACGTTTGGGAGACCCCCAAGCACACCACCTCCACACCACCCGTTGGAGAACACAAAAACAGACCAAACGTGTATGTGTGTTTGGGGTGGGGTGGGGTGGGGTGTATATATTTTCTCTAATATGTGCGTGTCTCTGTGTGTGTGCGCGTGCGTCAGTGCAGTGCAGTGCAGTGCACTGTAGTGCAGTGTAGTGTGGTGTGGTGTAGTGTAGTGTGGTGTGGTGTGGTGTAGTGTAGTGTACGTAGGGTAGGGTAGGGTAGGGTAGGGTAGGGTAGGGCAGGGCAGGGCAGGGCAGGATAGGGTAGGGTAAGGTAGGATGGTGTGGTGTAGTGTAATCCCGTGTTTCTCAAAATAGGGGGCATGAAGAGATGGGTCGTTTCCTTGAGGCATTCCTTTTTAGACCATCCAAAAAGGGCTTCGTCATTTTGAGAACCCCAACTACATGTTCTTGTAAAAAGGTCCCCCCCTATGTGGCACAAATAATTTTCAGTCGGGCAACACATACCTTGAGCTTGGTCCGCAAGCCTGCTGTTCACGCGGACCGAAATGCAACACCTCAGATATGTTTGAACGTAGCGCCTGGGCTCAATGGAGGCCAAAGGAAACCTTAAAAGGACACCAACCTTTGGTAGTCAAGCTGCACCCTTTAAGAAAATAATTCCCGGGAGCTTTTTGTTGGGTTGAACAGCCCAACTGTAGCGGGGAATCCACGGAACAACAATGGAGGCGCGGAACAAACGTGGAAGACTTGGCCACGTAACTTTCTGTTTGAAGCTTCATATTTAATGTACCTAGCTTGAAATATACAAACATATAACCTAGTTTTGGAGGAGACCCTGGAAACCGGACTCCCCTGAAATTGGGCCCAGTGCCTCGTTGCCCGGGAAGTCTGGATCTGGCTTGGGATCCAGCCACGGCCTGAGCTACCGCCAGAGACTCGTGTTTAGCCTCTTTACCTCGGCTCAAAATAAATAGGGGAAACCCTGAAATTTCCCCAAAACCTCAAGGCCAAGAAGGGTATCCCCCAAACAAACGCCTACTTTGGCATTGCTGGGTCCATTCACCGCAATGGAACCAGTATTGACAAACTGATAAGGGGTGCTACCGTGTCTCAGGAATCTCTCTCACTCAAATGGGGAAGGGGGGGGGCAACCCTCAGCTCTCTCAATACGTCAGTAAGTCTTTTTCATCTCTCTAGGACTTCCGTGGAGACATATGTGCATCTGGGTGAACTATAGTTTACCAAGCTTATCAGGCGAAACCCCCAATGCGATGTGATGGTATTCCCCTTGCGATCCTGGTCTATCCACTATTGGGTCTTCCCGCTCTCCGCGACGTGTATGCCTGTTTCTCATTGCGTGTTTGTTTGTTTTGTTTAAACAGACAAAACACAGCAAGCGCAACCTACGACCAGCACATGTCACTCAAGGCCCCAAAGGCATCCGTTTGCACCTCTTGAAGCCATTGCCTTACCTCATGGAAAGCACCTCATCGGCGACTGCAAAGGAGGCAACGGAAAACGTGGATCCCCCCATCCCAAAAACTGATCTCCCCACGATCTCCGAAGAACTCCTGTCATTTCGGTGGGTGTTGCAGAATCTCCAGCGGATCTGTCGATATATAAGCGACCAAGGCATTCAAAGTTCCCCGGGTGTGGCAGAAAAGGTGATTGTTTCCTGGGCCTCCAACATGCAGCCTTGCGCGTCTCTTTGGATACCCCATGGCGCACGTTACAGCTGAGAAAGATGAACCCTGTTCCGTTTCCTCCTCTAGCAGACCTGGGGCTGCAGCGCAACGGCTAGCATGTCCTGCGCGAAAAGCCGACAAAGCCAACAAGGCTGAAGGCCTGATCAGGCATGTGTGCTCAAGCTTTCTTGCCATGTTGGTGCGGCTTTTCAAAAAAGGCAAGCTTCAAAACGACAAACAAACAAACAAACAAACAAACAAACAAACAAACAAACAACAAACAAACAAACAAACAAACAAACAAACAAATCCAAGGAGTCCGACTGGTCAGGCTTTCAAGACAAGGAATCCCTGGGGCCTGACCATCCCTTGCCGTTTTGCCCTTGCGACGTTCACAGCTGACATACGCAATCTAAAGCTCAATGGCTTCTGGAAGCCTCTGTCAACCCGCAGTCGCACTCTGGACTTGAAAATTGCTTGACATGTACACGTGTAGACATCCCCCTTTGACGAACATACGCGATACTGGAAAGTCCTCCAACTACCAGTCGCAATGCTCTTGTGCTGAATGTGACTCCAAGAAATCATCAGAGGCCTGGCGGCCTGCCCCAAACTAATCTGCCGTAAGTTTGTCCGCCATGTGAATCCGACGATGGACCAACACTCCACTGAAGTAAAGCAGCAGAGCAGCCCACTTGACCGCGCAAGTGGTCTCTGCAAACACTGCCTGCGGCTGTGACATGCGCTGTCCTTCTGTCCCCTGCAGATGGCATGGCGCCAGTTCTAAGCAATTGTAACATGTATCTCGTGACTCGATGCATGGTGTTGTGATGCAACAAATCTAAGACACTGCATGTCTTCTGTGACTTGACATCAAAATCTAGCTCCAAACAAACAGTCGTTGTAGTTTTCCAAGAAATAAAACAAGTGAGGCAATCAAATCACAGGCTTGTCCCGCGGTGAAGATCAGCAACAACATGTCGCCACTGCAAACTGCCATGAGCATTGGCTGCCAAAAACAAGAGGTACGTGGCAGGAACATGGAGGTCTCCGCTATAGACATAGAAGACAACAAATATAATTTGGTGTATGTTCTACGCCCAAACGGCAACTGATTTCTCTACCGCCGGCTCAGCCGCCTGGTCTTCAGGCTGGCTCTGAGTAAGCCAATGTGCCGATGCGCGGGCGGTGAGGCACAACCAAAACCAGCAAACTCTGAGCAACTGTGTCCTCCTTGTCAGCTGAGATTCCCCCAACATGTTGTCTGTTTGCTTTATGTTGGTGCTTGTGCAGGCGTTGGAGCTTTCGGCGTTCGCTTTGTGAGTTCTTTGTGCCAATGCTGGTGTTGTTCATTTTAGTTGCAACAGTCGAAACAAAGACTCTGTGCTTGGAACATCACATGCCGAAGCGCTAGTACCTGCAGTATGTTGGAATTCGAACACAGATTCCGTCTTGGAATTTTGGTCAAATTATGTGTACAAGCCGATTCATACAAGAACCCATTTGAGCATAAGCGTGGCTCCAAAGAGTCACTTAGATACGGGTGCCAGTGCAACACTCGCAGTGCTGTTCTTTTGCGATGAAGCCTGTCCCATTGCCAGGTGGTTGAAAAGAGAATTTACCACTCACCACCTCAAGAAAACCACAACCCACCCCCCCTCCCCCCCACCGAAGAAAAACAGCCGCCACTGCAACTACTCCAAGTTTGTCCTGAAACCCGCATGGCCAAAAACAAGCCGGCCAACCCCGGCGACTCACTGGTGCTGGCCTCCGGGACCTTGAAACCGCAACTAGCTCGAACCTCCAAACAGATTTCACATATCCAAGTTGCCATGAGAGGATTCCCCCACGCATTTTTTCGTTTTTTTTTTGTTGCTGCAATGTTCGCAGATGAGAAATGGAATCGAAACCTGACCGCACCTGAAACTGCCCTCCGCCAGCTTGTTCAGCTCGGCGACGTCCCGGGCCTGACTGGAAAGGACTTCCTGCTGGAAAGCTGGGCTCCAGTCACATAGTTCCCCCCCAGCACGAGGAAACTCACTTCATAAATTGGCCCAACAGGCGCTTTTAAAGCCAACCAATTGGGAAAATCTACGGAACCCTGAGTCTTGTTGGGTCGAAGTAAGCACTCGTGTCCCCAGTCGGGTCCTTAAAGCTCGCGGATCTGACCGCTCTGCAAAAAGTTGTAACTGGTTGCTTGAAAGGGAAACCACGGCCCCTTTTTGGGGGTGGGTTTTGAAGGGAAACCAGAAGGACATGATGGTTTTGAAGCTTGCTCTACCTGATTGGTTTGTTCACAGTTCAACACCAGGTGCCGAATCCGGAGAGTGAAAGTCTCCCAAGATGGGCAGAGCCAATTGCAGCTCTCATGTGCCAAGTGGCTTCCTCCATTGACCTGAAAGAAAACCCCACCCCCAGCCCCCCAAACGCATAAGCTTGGGAAACCTGCAGAATTACAAGGCCGCACCTCTTGGCCCAACAGAAGGACTTCTGCGTTTCTTCCTTTCGGCGTATTCAAGCAGCCCGACAGTCAGGGCTGCGAGCCAGAATTCGGATCCCCGACTGAAAGTCACGGACCCATTTTCTTTAAAGGCGACACGGCGCAAAAGTGCGTGCCAAAAGCTAGCCAACCTGAGTTTGACAACCACCCCATCCTGGGTTTTTGAGGAACCAAAGGATACTGGGTAGGCCCCATGTCTTCTCTCGACCAAGCATAGACCTGCAAACGGTCCAACCCTTTCTAATGGCAAAGCCGAAGGGGTGTTTGGGGTCACCAAAGACCAGCCATGAGACTAACCACCTGCATGTGGAAATTTTCTCTCTGGCTTTCCTTTGAAACCAACAAATGGAACCATTACAACGGCAGCACTTCCGTATCCTCCTTTTGCTTAAGCCCCCTGGAAAGATTGTCTTTAAAACCAAAAGGGGAAAATAACCAATATTCATAATTATAAGCAAATGAAAGGTATTACTCGCTGCTCACAGGCTCCCGCAAGAAGTGCAGATCCCTCGGCCTCCTCATAGGTGCAGCCGCCCACTACGAAGATCACCGCTCGCCGGGGCGGGTCTTTGCCCACCGTGGTGCCTCAGATTTTTCAGCGGGTCAACCGGATTTTGAGGGACAGGGGTCCTTATAAAGCACACATGTCTGAAAATAGGGGCCCGTTTTGCGAAAGGTCTTGGAGGGAAATCAAAAGGACACCAACCACCTGGAGGGGTCCCCAACTCTGAGAAATACAACCTTCGTCCCTGGAAGCCATCTTTCAACAGAAGCTTCTTTTCAAAATGGGCCAAAGGGTGATCCCCGAAAGGTTTTCTCGGGACCCTTGAAGGATTCCTCCGGGGAAGCTTCTGAAACGGTACCTCTTTCGAGCGCATCGCAACAGAGGGAATAGCTTATTATCGGAATTGTCTATAAAAACTCTGTCTACATGAGCTGGGAGAGGGGTTTAGGCTGGAGTGACTGGCACACTTCAGTGGTCGGTGACCTTTCTTCAAAGCCTCCACTTCGCCAATGCCAATCCACTCCACGCTTTTTTGGGCTGTCAGGGCGTCCTGCTGCTTTCGCGTCATGTGTTCAGGGGCGCCATGTGCTGCGTCAAATTTTCAGGGGAGGCTGAAAAACCGTTGTTGCAGGGTCCAGGTAAATATCTATGTGTGTATATATATATATATATATTATATATATATATATATTACGTGCAATTCTTGTTGATTGTTCTTGTATCCAACCTAAAATCATATTTTTTACAAGCGCACCAGCCTCCCGAAAAGCGCGCACCCAAATGAGCCGTGATGTTTTTAATGGTGTGGGGCCTATACACTGGAAGCACATACCTACGCGGAGGCTACGCGGCTGTCTTTCCCCCTAGGAATTTGGCTACGCGGAGGCTACGCGGAACATATTTGTTGATAAGTGGCTACGCGGGGGGCTACGCCGGGGCTACGCGAATATGCGTTGGCAACCGGAAGTAGTAGTAGCACCAGCAGCAGCAGCGGTAGTACTGGTAGCAGCAGTAGTAGTAGTAGTAGTAGTAGTAGTAGTAGTAGTAGTAGTAGTAGTAGTAGTAGTAGTAGTAGTAGTAGTAGTAGTAGTAGTAGTAGTAGTAGTAGTAAGTAGTAGTAGAAGTAGAAGAAGAAGTAGTAGTAATATTGGTAGTAGAGGTAGAAGTAGAATTAGAAGTAGAAGTATAGTAGTAGTAGTAGTAGTAGTAGTAGTAGTAGTAGTAGTAGTAGTAGTAGTAGTAGTAGTAGTAGTAGTAGTAGTAGTAGTAGTGCTAGTAGTAGTAGTAATGGCAATAGTAGTAGTACAAGGCATGTGGGCCAGTGGCCCTGAATACGCCTTGGAGGCTACACGGAGGCTACGCGCAGGCTACGCTGAGGCTACGCGGAATGAGCGAACTCAGTTCTGGCCGGGCCAAAGCAAATCAAATTCACCCTCTTTCTCTGAGACATGCAAGCTTTCAACCTAAGCCTTGAGCTCAAGACAAAGGATCTAGGCAGAGGCCGGACGATTATCGACAGCTCCCTTTGCTAGTGGCTACGCGGAGGCTACACGAGGCTACGCGGTCCCAGGATTAGGCTACGCGGCCACCATGCCAGTTCCCCTCTCCTTTTGGCTCCTGCATTAAAGAAAAAAAAACGCTGCTCAAATGGGAAGCAGCGGTTGCCCCATCCGCGAGCGACACATCTGAGCCACGCCCGGGCTGCCGCGCCGCCTTTGCTCTGCATGTAGGGATAGCAGGTCTGGCCAAGCAAATCGCGAATTCATTCACTCTGGGTCTGGATCTGGATTCTCGTATGACCCTCAAAATGGCTGATTTCCCTGTCGGTTTCCCTGTTACTTTCCCGGAAACTGGGTCTAAAGTGACATCCTGAAACTACCGTCAAAATCGTGGTTTGAAGAGAAGTCAGCCCCAATAATTACCTTTCAGGACCCCTCAAAACGTTCACTTGGACCCAAACGAACTCCCAAAAACCGCCTGAAGGGTCGAAACCACGGTTTAGGGCAAATGTTCAAAACACCTCTCTGCACGGGTGAAGTCCAGCCATTACGAAACGGGAATCAATGCACAATCGCCCAATTTGGAACACCTAGGCGTCTCCTGTGCCTTTTGTATACGTGAGTTACAAAGAAACCTGGTAATGATGCGGTCTCCCCAAAAACGAAACAACAAGAACCAAAAGGGCGGATATCCGCACCTATTCCTGGTTGGGACTGTGCTTTAGCCTTCCAAGCAGGTTTTGATTCTGGCTCCAATAAACATCTGACCCCAAGCTGCTCATTCCCGGGCTCCGCGCCAACGGCCGACAGAAACAGAAAAACCAGCGCATCCAGTGTCCAGGTAAATTGGACCTTCAGCACCGTGTTCGCTCGTGAAAAAAACCACCTGGAGAAAGAAGTCATTGGTCAAACGAACAAGCGGGGATACGGAGGGAGCGGGGATATGGGGGAATTCCCTTGGCGCCATTTTCAATATCAAACTTAGTCAAGGTGCATCAAACGGGGGAATCCTCCCATATCCCTGGTTCCCCCTGTATCCCTGCTAGTTGGTTTCCCTGAAGTCTGCCTACCGATCCCTTCTTCGAGCTTGCCCAATCTGGGCCTCCTTGAGTCGGCCCTTCATCAGGGAGTCTACCACTGTGGAGATGTGGCTCTTGTGCTGCGTGTAGACCTCGCGTTCCCCCCTTCAACCGGAGATGCGGCTGTGTTGAAAGCACAACGCCTGGCAAAATGCAAATTGGTTCGAAGCCCTCTTGAATTCGTGCCTAAATGAAATTCAATTGAAGTTACAGGACAGTTGATGTCTTCAAAGGAATCCACCGCATATGTTGGATTGATGTGCTTCTGTTCCCCTGCGCAAACTTAGTGTCCCCAGAACAAGCAGGCAGAGCACACATCGAAAGCCAACAGCCGATCCCACAACAAGATGCCTTTGAAAAATACAACCTGCCATGGAACCCAAAGAACCGCCATTTTGCTTCAAGGAGCCTCACTTTGCGGGACCCGTTGTTTTCAGTTTCCAAGGCAGCAGGGCAATCGCCGACCACGGCTTGCGCAGATCAAAGGGCCACCTCGTCCAGTCGGATTTGGTTGTCGAATTGAGTGACCCTAGCCCAGATAGGAGCCTAAATTCGGTTCGTGGATGCAACGCGCATCATTGTCTTCTGGTGCAAGCTGGAACCAGTTTATTGAGGTGTGTCCTATTGACTCATTAGGGGCATGACCAAGTATAACGTTCCTGCCATGCAAACAGTCCTTGATCGAGTTGCGAACAATGCATAACAGGCTGCACGTCGTCAAAAAACATAAGATTGCCAACGCAAATGGCCAGCCAAGCTCACAATGCATCAAGCATATTAAGACTGTCAGACATTAAGCACCTGCTGAACTCCTTCAGATTCTGGTCAGGAGCCAGTAGACCAAGCCCCCACTTTCTCCTCAAACAATAGCCAGGTGTTGCCGCATGATGTTGTCAAAGCGATCCAAGGAGGTGGTGAGACCATAAACTCACCAAGTCTGCATCGCCAATGGACTCAACGTAGTTGTTCATCGGAATATGACAATACGTGCAATCCACATCAATCCACAAGATTGGCGCCATTTGGCCACATATGATCGCTATGGGAAGCCAGTGGGGAAACATCCCGGCTTGCCCAACAGGAAAAGGAAGCAATTGGCCAGTTGGTTAGTCGGACGGCCAGTTGCTCAGTGGGACCCTTTCCACCTGCTTCCGGAAAACAAAGGCAACCGGTGAGGGAAAAGGGCAGGCAGTGGGTTTGGCAACAACAGAAAGGCTGGGTTTTGCGGGGAACCAGCAAAAAACAAAGTCCGATTCTACGCGGGCCAAATCCACCCCTTCAATAATGTGGTATAAAAGCTCGAACAATTCCTCCGGACACTTGATAGCTGACAACTACCTGAACATTGCCGGGACACTGCAAACAAGGCTCACTCTTTGGAAGGCTGGCTCTTTGAAACCAGAAACCCTAGCGGACACCCTCAATGATCAGCTGGAATTGCGTTGAAATCGTTGAATTATGTTGAACTCAAATTCAAAGGCTGTCTGTTTTGGGAGACCAAGCAAACCGAACGGAGATGTGACATGCGGCATTCTCCACGCCCTTGAAGCTGTTGGTCAACGTGCTCTTGGCCTGTCACATCGACGGGGATCTACCGGAGCTGGCACTGCTGGGTTTCTATGGCGCGGTGAGGAGAGAGGCGTTTCCCAGGGCACGGGGCTTCCCATGACCTTTCAATGGCCCGGCAAGGCCACCAGCCACGAAGACAAGTTTCAGCTCTAAGGCTCAAGGCACTGGTTCTTTAACTGGCTACTGCCAAGGCTTGGAGTGCAAACTGCCCTTCGTGACCCTTCACGGGTGGGCTCCGTGTCCTCACCCTTGCCGCGCCCTTGCAAGGGTGGCAGTTTAGACATGTGGAATCCGTTTTTCCGCAAATACAACAAGACATATAGTTGGCAAGAGTTGAACAACAAATTGGCATGGTAGAATCCCGGGTGGCACGTGTTCTGTCATATTCAAAACACCATTGAACCGTCGCAAACCAATTTACTTTTGGTTCTACTAGCGTTGTAAAGGTGTATATAGGCGTTATTGTAAACCCAATTAGACCAGGTAGGAACCACACCACCTAAAATAATGCCCCGTTTGGGATTTTTGGGGGCCGGTGAGACAGCCTGAAGTGCAGCCATGGTCTGGCTGCTTGACCGTTGCCGGAAATTCTCGTGGGCCAAGCATGATAGTGGGGGAAACCATAATCTTCCAGTCAGTTGAAAGACTAAACATGGCCAAGCCAAAGAACGCTTGGCCTCTTCTGCGGCTTTAGCTACTGGGATCTAGGGCCCGTTTTCGGAAGCTTGACAACCACGTGAATGCTAGCTTCCACATGCGATAGGCTCTCGTCTGCATACAGTTGGATGGTTCATGATGGTTCCAACTTCTTACACGCTGGATGCCTAGTTTAGCTGCAAGCTGTTGCTAGCTCCTTCCCGTGCACTTCTTCAAACTAAGCTATGCATGTTCCGTTGAATGGAACATGTTAAGTGCATGAAACTGCTAAACGTGACTTTGCCCAGGACTTGTGAGCGTGGGCATGCGAAAACTATCATCGCGTGAGGCTTGCAGCTATGGGTGTTTCCCTGAGATGGGGGACCGCACCCCCCCCTTTTCACTGTGCTACAGGGAAACCCCAGCAAGCCGGCGTGCGTTTGGGGCTCCCACATGCAACGTGTGCATCGGCGAGTTCGCAACTTAGTCACATTGATACGTGAACGACATGGCCTTGTCCGCATGGAAACCTGTGTAGCCCTCCTTTCGGGTGTCCGGAGCGGTCCAACTTCACCGGCGGTCAAAGCACAAAGGAAAGGGATTGAGAACTAACTCGTGCGGCAAGTGCAAGTGCTGTCGCAGGCGAACCAGCGGCTATCTACCACCAAAAAATTACAGATTGCCCTCAATGGTTGTCCTGGCCCCCCAAAAACACAATTCCCCCCAATCGAACACAGGGGCATACGAGGCCTCTCTGGACTCACAGAAAATCAGCTCTCTAAGCCCCGGTGTTGCCGGTTTCGGAAGGTCTTTGGCAACCAGAGCATCTTTGGGCGCACAAAATGTTCTGACGGCATGCCGCTACGGCCGATTCCCGGGCATCCCGGCCAATTGCAGGAAGGATTTGTTTTGGAAGAGGTCGCTGTTGCGCACTTGCCTTGCCGCTGTTGCTACCGAGTTGATCTGAATTCACGTGCGAGTTGGTTGGTGAGTTCAGCAAATCCACCTCAACTACTCGAGGGCAATCCTGTGGCGTTAGAGCTCTTTGCAAAGGATCCTGACGGCTTTGGAGGGCCCAGGTTTCGCTAAATAGCTTGACTTGCCTTCGCTGAGGTTCATCTAACGGTCAAAACGTATCATACGCTTATTGTGCGTGTTCTCCTTCGCCTAGGGTGACTATGCTCAGCAAAACATTAATTACCCAAGTCTCATGCGGTTTCATAGTATCAAAGCCAGCTTGATGTGGGAGCGATCATGCCCCTCGATCGCTATGGTAAACCATATCATTGTTTCTAAGTCAAGTCAGTGATGCTACATGACGAGCCCCATGGAAGATATCCTTCTTGGTCCAGTACACAATAGCATTGCCATCCCCATGGCTGGTGTGAAACCAGCCCGTTCTGTTCACATAAACCAGCTGGTAGGGAGGTCCCTTAGATTGCTGTAAAGTTATGTGGGCGATGCACTAGGCACCTTTTGCGAGAAGGGGATGCCACTTGAAACCATGAGTTAATCCAATGGAAGCAAGCAGGAAAACAATGGCAGCCAGAGGGGCCAGAAGTATTTCATCTGAATCTCACGGGAAACAGGACTCTGCAGCCAAACAAGGGCACAATGACGTTGCGGGCGAGTGGCGAGCCGGCGTGGCGCAACAGCAGGTCGATGAGGCCGAGCCCTGGGTCAAAGATTCTGAAGTCTCTCTTGAGACCACGGGTCCTTCTATGTCCCCTTTGAACTATCCTGCCAAGCCAGACCTTTCCATTCCAACCGATTTCGGCCCTGCCAGCCAAAAGGAAAAACCAGTGAAATGGAATTCCTGTTTACACCTGACAAAGAACAAGAGCAGCATCGACTCGCGACATCGGGACTCGGGTCGCGAAACTCGGCTGGGGCTTGTGCCCATTTGGTCCTCTCCCACGCCCTTTATGCGGAGCTGCTCCTGACACCGAGGAAATGAGTTTGTGATGCTCTGTCCTTCAAAGAGCCACGCAACGGCCAGGTTTGAAGGTGATCTGATACCTGTTGTCGGCTTCCCTCTCATTGGTGGTTTGGAGCCCTTTTTTGATTTGGTGGTTAAGGAGGGGTTCCCTTTCACCACTACAAAAGCCAGGGGTTCCAAATCCCAAACAATCCAAAACACCAACTAATGGTTACCTGAGACCTTCCAGGATGTGGTTAAAAACATCTCGGTGATATCAACATACGCCATGACTTTACGGGGAACATGCTTAACGTCACAAGTAGCTGCCCTAAAGCCCAAGTGTCCACAATCATGCACAAGGTGTCTTTCAACTGGGCCAGGCTTACTTAGACTGCAAGTTACTGGTTGAAAAAAAAACTAAAGGAAACTCAAAAAGGCACCAAACCTGTTTTGGCTGGATAAGTCTCGCAATGCTGAGGGTGTCAAGTTGGGTTTGTGTAGAGATGAGACAACCCCAAAATGGGGCCCGATTGTCCTTTTGGTTTCCCTTGAAAGCCATCCCGAAGCTGGTGCCCTCTCAAAAAACAACATCTGTTCATCATGTAGCAGTTGAGATGGGGATGATGTTTCGCCTTGATTCTCAGGGGTTAGGGGTAAGCTCTGTGTTTTTAGGTTCATGGCCAAAAACCGCTTGTCAGCCGCCAGAGCAAAAACGAAGATGCTACCTGAGTTTGTGCCACTGAGCAGCAGAACAAATTTCCTGAACGCCGAATAGTCTGGGGAAAAGGACCAAGCTGCAGCCCAACATTCGGTAAATTTATTTTGTGTGTTTGGATTGTGGGGAAGGAGAGAGCGCCTTGTTCGAAGGAAAGATGTCATGTAAAAAAGACAAGCTTCTGTTTTGGCGAGCTTGCTTACTTTGGTCCAGCCTATGTCGCAACCTTATTTGTGCGGAAGTCAGCAAAAAACAGCGTCACGTCGGTGAGCTTGGCATGTGCGTGTGTCTATCTCGTCAAAAAAAACTCCTCTCCTCCAAGAGATTCATGAGAGGGGATCATTCGCTGGGACCTTGAGAAGGGAGCAAACGTCGAGCCTCCAATTTCTGCTCGGATTCAAAGGGACACCCGCCGGAATACACTGAACATCAAGGCAACTAAAAGGTAGTGAAGGACTAGGGCAATATCATGGCCAGAACAACGAACATGTTTCTCTTCTGAGTCGAGCATGACTTTATTTGACTTTGAATATGCCTCTAAACGCATTGCAAAATGTTTGGACCCTGAAAGTAGAATCAAACTTGGCGTCCAACTCCTCCACCCAGTCCCGGCCTTAAGCTGCGCGATGGAGTGGTGCTCGTTCTCGTACCTGGGCTGTGTGTCTCTCTCCTTGGTTCGATAGACAGGAAATGAGGCGGAATGACCCCAAACTGAACCAGCAGTTGTGGCTTTATGTAGGGAATCACTTAGTGCAATCCCAACACCGTATTTCATTGAAGACTAGTCACTGAGAACAAGCAAGTTTCCAGAATTCAAAGCGCTTCCATGTGTTTATGTGTGTTGGGCCTCACGTCGTACGGTCAAGAGGCCTCGCTAGCTGTTGGATTCTCATGAATCAATTGAAAGTTGATAACGAATCGAGCCGGTTTGAGCCATCGTCACGATGGGGATCTCCGTTCAGCTAGACAGACGGACGGACAGAGACAAAAGCAGACAAAGACACATAAAAACGCAGACACACGCGCACACAAACACACATTTGCAGGATGGCTGGCTGGCTGACAGACAGACAGAAAGACAAAAAAAACAGACGGAGAGACAAACAAACACATATAATCCCACATAGTTAGATCTGGAAAGAAACTTGTCATAAGTGCGCGGTGGACATCAATACAGACCTAAATGATGCTAACCAAAGGGCTCCCGTTGCGTGCATTTCGTCCGCGCCTCAAAGCAAAGAGGAGGACGAGCCGCAGACCTTCCTGAGCATCGGAGGGCAGGCAGAGTCAACACCCTTCACCTGCACCAGCACCCTGTGTGTGATTGCTCGGCCGGTGTCAGTGACAAAAACATTTTGTGCCAGGTTCAGAACATGCGGGTTCGGGAGGAATGTGGTATCCTGCCAGACTTACAATCTCATGAATGTGATGTTGTGCGAAAGTCCGGGATGATTGTGCTGTAATTGTGGATGGAAACAATTGCGTTGGCAGACTCCCAAGACAGGAAGACTTGTGGCAAATCATGACGGCATCAAGCCTTGGCATGTCAAGTTCAAGCTTGATCATCAGGTAGGTGATCACAGCCACGCATGGCTTTTCTCCGGTGCACATCCACAGTTTCAATAGAGATGTCTAGTGGGGCACATGTCATCTAGAGATTAATTACGAGAAGATTGTCCATAGTATGACTGTCTTGCTGATACTGTGGATTCACGAAATCCTGCACCACTTTGAAACCATGTAAAAGTATTGTTTGTTGGTATTTAGAGGGGAATCATCATTCCAGGGTTTCTTAGGTGGTGCGGCATGGATTTCGCAACCATGCACAATATGAAACCTGAGCCAATGACGTGTAGCTGGCTGCTTGAGAGCCACTCCAAAGCCAAATAAAGGGGTTGCTTCCTATTCCCAGTTGCCTAGCCCAGTGAACCTTGCAAAGACGGGAAACCTGTGGGGAAGAAGGGGTGCTATTGAACAACTGGGACATGATCTGCAAGCAAAACAGATCCAAACTGGAAGCGAGCAAAGCAGGTGTGTGGATCATACACCTGCCAATTGGAACCCGCCACACATTCCCCTTGCTGATTTGCTTGTGTGGCAGCCTGTTGCATGGGAATATCTGGAGACTGGGGGCTCCTGCCAATTCAGATCCCAAGTCGGCCAACCTATATAGGGAAATCCCAGAAGATTCGGACAAGCTCGGCCCTCCCGCCATGCGCGTGATCTTCGGCATCTGAAGAAGCTCTACTAGGGCCTTGTAGTGCTCCTGACCGGCTTGGACGATAGCACGTGTTGCTGACTGGTTGAAAGTAATGGACTCTCACTGCGAAGCAATAAAACAAACAAATAGCCACACAAAACAAAGCAGCACAACACAACACTGAAGAACACGCAACTATACAAATCAAAACACAGCAAAACCAACCGCGACAAATCAACAACAATAAGGGCACACTGGGAACCTAACAAATGTACTTACTGTAGTGCAAAATTATTCAAGCACTTGATCAGAGTAAGACTTTGTCGAGCACACAACTCAAGTGACCAAGCGCATCGGGCTGGTCCGAACCCACCGGAGTGCGTCTGCCAGCGCTTCGGGCCCCAAAACCCGAGGAATCCTTGTGTCCTTCCTTGGTCTCATGGGGCAGCAACCAAAAAGCAGGAGTGTGTGACTACGCAGCTTGTCAAACACCTTCATTTGGATGCTCTGCGCGATTTTGCCCACACGGTTCTAGGGGTTGCTTTGCTTCCCCATTCTTTTCAACCATCGTTCTGTTCAGAAACCAGCGGTTGTTGTTGAGTTTCTGCAGGTTTTCTCGAAAGAAGGATCCCTGGAAAGAATGGGCACCGCTCTGAAATAAGCCATCCCCTCGTATCAGCTCACAGAGCTTGATGAGAATCATTGACCTTCTGTGCCAACCAAAAGACCCGAAATCCACCGCTCGGACGTCGGGTCCTTCAGGTTCTCCGCGCACGCCAGCTCCTGTTCCAGCTGCGAGGCCTGGCAGAGCTGGGGTTGGTCCATTTCCTGCGTGAGGAAGCGGCACTTCACCCAAGGGGCCCATGGGTTGAAGGCCACCTTGGAAGATGACAGATCGCGGTCGTCTAAATTTTGTGGGGGTTCCATGATTATCCATAAAGACCAAGTCGAAGAATTCTTTGACCTGGCCCAGGTGTTTGGCTTTCCGGTTGGTTTGTATTGTTAAGCCGAGTGCAACAACACGCCCATTCGGGGCCCCATTCGGGGGGGGGAGTCCCAATCAAAAAACATCCGCACAGGCTACGGCCGATTCAAAGCAGTTGGCGTAAACTAAATCGGGTGGCTGGGCATGTTCTGGACATTACATCAACTGTACATGCGTGAAAGCCAGGGAAACTGCGTACCCAAAAAGAAAAGGGAACCTGTATGCAGAAGTGTCGCTTTGTTGAGGGTGTTTGTGTGCTTGTGCGCTTGTGGGTGGGTGTGCGCTTGTGGGTGTGCGTGTGTGTGTGTGGGGTGTGTGTGTGTGTGGTGTGTGTGTGTGTGTTTTTTGTGTCTGTGTGTAAGGGGCACCAACACGTTGGAGCTGTTCATCATCCTGAAGCACCAACACGTTGGAGCTGTTCATCATCCTGACAATGATTTTGATCTTTGCTACAGCGAACCTTTCTTGACAATTTCACGAATAGGGAAAACACCAAGGGGGGATCTGCATGCACTGCCGACCTAGGTATTCAGCATCAGGGGCGGCGTCCATATCGTTCCTCAAGAAATCATGTAAATGCCAATATCTTACTCTAGACTCGCTGGACACAAGCCAGGCAGCCCACGCTTGGCATTGCATTCGCATTTCTCCCCCCGCCTGTTGAATTTGCCTTAGCATGGTGAGTCGGCGCTCTCTCGCGAGTTTTTTCCAGCTGCCGGACTCGGCTGCACCACTGTCCCCGACATCCCGACTCTTGTGGCCCGGGCACAGTGGCGGTGCTGCTGCTCCTTCCCGGATCGCAGACGGATCCGCTTGGGCCTCGCTTTGGCGCAGGAAATCTGTGGCATGACTTGGCGCCTCAGCTCCTCGGACGCTGGCGCCCATTCTGGTCGCCCAAGCCTCGACGGCGCTTCGAGGTCAGCTGAACCATGTGGCTCTCGAGCAAAGGACTTTGGGCCGATGTCAAGGGCTAGGTGAAATCACCTGCAAGCATTCCACCGTGACCTCCAAGGCTGCGTTGGCAGGGATGCCTCAGAAGCGGCGAATCCAAACGGAGTACCCTCCCCAACCCACACTCGAAAAGTGCTTGCCAGCCCATGCAATCAGCGCGCTATTGCCTCAAAAACGTACCCAGGTGCCTCCGGAGATCATTCAGAAAACATGATTCAACTCCTCTCTCTGCATTGCTGGTGACCAACACCTGTTGAAACACATGACACCAAAACATTACCAGGCAACTTAAGGCACCACCAAGCAAAAGCCACAGAAAACCAAGCGCGCCTAGCTTCACCAAGCAAAGCGACGAGCAGCACCAAACAAGCAACATACATAACCAAACAGCACCAGGCACCACCAAGCGAAATACAAACAACAACAAAGCTAAGCAACGCCAGCAAAGAACCAAGCAAAGGCAAACAACAGCTAGCAAAGCTACGCAAACAACGTCTCTGTTTTGCAAACAGCGCATTTTGGAGCGTTTTGTTTGTGAGGGTACCCTATTTGGGCTGGTTTGAAGCCCAGCCAAAGGGACATCACACAACAGGACTAGAGCAGGGTCCCCTATCTATAACAAACAAATTAAGCTATTCACAGGGGGACAATGCTAGTGGAAAACTCAGGAAACAAGTCCCTCCGAGGCGATTGGTCACACCACCGACCAGCCACATCAAAAACCAGAAAATAATGATTTCCCCAATATGCCTTGCAAAAGGCAGATACTTGGAGTACGGGTAGGTTCACAATGTGAGTATCTACTTAGTTTCCCTCATCCTCCGTTTACTGAAATTACTCTGAAAACAAATAATACGAACTATGAGTAGAGTGCTAGATTCCCTTTAAACCGACCAGGGAAAATCATAATAATAAAAACACGGACACATATTCCTGAGCAAATGGACGCATTACTTTACAACCGTTGGTATGGTAGCAACAAACTTTGTTTCTTGCAGCCCCCTGCCAAAACATGAACACAACATCAACAAAATTCAACAAACAACTAAAAACCAAAAAACAAGCAACTTAATGGACAAAAAACAACTAAAAGCTGGCCCAGACCACGTCCTTCTGGGACCTCCTCCGTTCTGAGGCTGGGGCCCCAAGCGAGGTGTACGCCTTGAAGCGCCTCCGGGCCAGGCACCCGCAGCAGGCGCTGCTCGCCTGACGTCTGGGGGAAGGCAAGGCACTGGATGGATGGTTGAAACCAGAAATCCGTTCGCACCACGAATGAAACCATTGAAACGAGAACGGTTGTTAGTCTTTACTTTGGGGAATCAAATAATCCAAACAATTCTGCGCTCGAGATGGAGTTCGCAAACATCCACTGCAGAAGGTGGGTAGTCGGCAAAATGGACGTAATCCGGCTCGTAGGTGGTTTATGGAAGTTGCGGAATTTTATCTATCCCAGCTGGTGCAGGATTTGGTCCATGCACGGTATGCTCAGGTAGTGCCTATAGTCCCCTCAATTTCTAAAACCAATCTGGAGGAGACCCCGGTTGGCTTCTCTTACTGTGGCAGAAAAGAATCTGCATAAGTAAACTGCACACATGGTGGGTTGCCTGCCTTCTTCGCATTTGCAGCACCCAGTACAGGCAGTTTTCGCACAATTGGTAGCTGATGTGCAGCTGCAATCGGTCATTGCAGAACTCAACTCCTTACGTGCCCCAACCGCTAGTAGGCTGGAGGCTCAAGTTCACTGCTGTGGGGTGTGGCGCATTTGTGTCTGGCTTACTTAAGGCTCAATGAGCCTTGCTCATACTGATTTGGCATGGCATCCTCTACCCTCCTTGCTCGCGAATGTTGGGTTTCATATTGAAAAGACTTGACGCTGGGGGGAAATCTCTCTTGAAGCTGGCGCTCAGGTGGATCTTGAACCACCTCTTCATGCTGAGGTGTCAAGTTTTAGCCAAAGGGAAAACCGGAACTTTGTCTTAAGCAGAATAATGGTGAAACTTTTCTCTGGGCCCTCCTTTCGGCAGACCTATCAATCTGAACAGTCAGCCGCTGAAGTGAGGCTTGACAACCTGGGGGTTTCGAGCCGCGATTCCTTTCAAAGGTGAAGCGTGCAACTAGCCCTTTCGGGAATTGCTTCAAGAGAAACCCTACAGGAAACATCGGGAAACCAAGCATTTTCGAGCATGTTGCCTCATGAAAGTTCGGTTCCTATGCAACAAAAGGGAAAAAAGAGAAAACAACAAACAATCATTTTGACCGGTCCGGGACCCAGAATCGACGATGCCCGAAATCGGCTCCCGCCCTATTGGGAAACATAGCTCTCGGGACGCTTGACTGGGGCCTTCACCAGCTTCCATTTGCCCAAGCCCACAGGGGAAAAAAACAGAGAGACATATTTCCAGTGATGGGCTCGAATTAAAAAAACAACCAACAAGGCAAGCAACAAATGACTTAAGCAACTGGAGGCCAGTTTTCTGTCAGTTCCAACCAATTGGAGCGCGCTTCGCTTCACGGCGAGGCTCCGGGAGTCATGCCCACGCAGCCCAGGTCCAACCCGTAGAAGACCTCTCCACCGCCTGCCTGACATCGGAGAAGGGAAGGGTAGATGCTGCGCCCACCAGACCTATATGAAAATCAAACAAAAGCACGAGGGTTTCAACCCCCCCTTCCCAAAACCCGTGCAGAACTTCAAAGGTATACATCCAATGGGGGGAAAAGGGAAGACGTGCAGGTCGGGCACTTGGTGGACTACAGGGCCAAGTTGAACCAGGGCAAATTTCTGTTCTGGCCAGTAAGTCAACAAGTCATCCCTTGTCTTCCTGGCCAAGAGCTTCCCGTTACCTGCCTTCCCCAGTCCCTTGTCTTTTTTCTCTGAAAGCCTGGCTCGGGACGTAATTTTCGAAAGCTCCAGTTCAAACTTTGCATGTCTTCAGCACAAGTGTACACGACGTACACTTTGGAAATCCAAACATTGCATGAGGGATCATGTCAATGTGGCATCGTTGTGTGATTCGCCTACAGTGGGGATCAAGCATTGTCTAGGAAAGCCACTGCGTAAAGCCAGCCCTGTACATGAAACCTGATTCGCTCCCCACCAAAACAACACGTTTCGCAGAGATCAACACCTGAGACGGAATGTTCGTTCCCTTCAAGTCTCAAGACAGGAGCCGCAAAGGACGCGGCGTTGAGGTCATTTCCTCTTTCCCCTGTCCCCCCTCCCCCCTCCCCCCTCCCCCCTCCCCCGAAAAGTCAGGTTCTCATCATGCCTCTTGGCTGTGTCGAATTCTTGTGCTGGCCAACCGCTTTCAAACATTCCCCTTTGAGACATCCAAAGCACCTGGAACTCCATCGTCTGTCCAACCTCCTCGAGCGCGCAGGCAACAAGAATGATAATTACCGACCACATCAACTTGTCATAAGACCAAAGTGGTAAAGGCCTACCCTGAACCCATGCCATTTGTAGTTTCGCCTGTTGTCAATATGGGAGAGGATCGGCAAAAAACGGGCCGGACCAAGGACTCGCGTGCAAGGAACGCTTGCAGCGAGAATCCTAAAGGGCCGCGAAGAGACAATTTGTGAGACCTAGCTCAACTCGCGGTTCAAAATCAAAACCGCTAGCGGGAATGAATCCATATCCCGCAATCTGCAAAACTGCTTGGGGACGACCACCCACCACTCCGCAATCTGCTGGCAATCGAATTCTTCGATCAATGTGCGCCGTGCACCAAGCGGGTCCCGCACATCGCGGAAACCCTTTGCTCGTTCGCGCATCCCGCGAAGGCAACCCCCCTTTAGCCAGAGGTCAACATTAAGGGTTTGGGTCCGGATGATTATGGGTTCAAGCTACAACCGAATTCCAGCCGAAACGATTCTCAGGGGTGGTTTGCGAGAATGATTCCCCATTCGCTTTACCCATCCTTCTCTTTAGAATTAGACACCAAGGATTTTCCCAGGGGATTGCCCATTTGTTCAAGAGAAGGATCCCGCAAACGAATGGGGAAGGTACAGCTAGAACTGCAAACATGCTACACCTTCCCCCCAGTTGCCTTAAATCTTCTGGTGTTCAATTCTATGGGTTGGTCTCAAAATAGGGGACCCTCAAAAAATGTGTGTTTTTCCTTGTGTTCCCCTTTTCAACCGCCTCAAAAAGAGTACCGGTAGTTCCGTACGCCACAAATGACCGGGGGCCTAGATCGACCCGTGGCCTCTTGAGTTTGAGCCGAACCCCAAGGTACAAAGAAGTCTGCCATTTGCTTTTTCGCCCCCTGGACACAAGTAACATTTTCCAAGTAGCGATAAACCAACAAGGGACAGTAACACATATTCATTTCAGCAAATGCAAGAAGTGCCAGCTTACTTTTGGGGCAAAGGCGTATACAGCACACAAAAAAGGACAGTGCTTCAGGTGTATGAAGAAGAAACAGTTGGCCTCTTATCGTCCTATTCCCACCCCCTCCCTCCAACCCACCAACAGCACGCACACACACACACACACAGCCATACACACATTGGTCAACAGATCAACACCAAAACAAACAGCACATATTACACCCTATTAGAAAAACAATATGTGGTTGCCTCGAACACCCAAACAACCAATCAGCCAAACACCCAAACAACCACTCAACCAAACAAACAAGCCCAGCAAGCAAGCAAACAAATTGTAAAAATAGTGAAGCAATCAAACAAAATAAAAATAAACCACACACACAAAAACAACAAGCAAACATACAAACAAACAAACAAACAAGCACACAAACAAACAAACAAACAAACAAACAAACAAACAAACAAACAAACAAACAAACAAACAAACAAACAAACAAACAAACAAACAAACAAACAAACAAACAAACAAACAACAAAACAAACAACAAAACAGCAAGCAAGCAAGCAAGCAAGCAAGCAAGCAAGCAAGCAAGCAAGCAAGCAAGCAAGCAAGCAAGCAAGCAAGCAAGCAAGCAAGCAAGCAAGCAAGCAAGCAAGCAAGCAAGCAAGCAAGCAAGCAAACAAACAAACACACACAGACACACACACACACAGACACACAGACACACAGACACCCAGACAGACAAACAGACACACAAACCCACAGACACACAGACACACAGACACAGAGACACACAGACACCCAGACAGACACACAGAGACACAAACACACAGACACACAGAGACACAGACACACACACACACACACAGCCACACACACACACCACACACACACACACACCACCCACACACAGACACGCACACGCACACGCACGCGCACGGGCACACGCACACACACAAACACACAAGAAGACGCGGGCGCAAACACACAAGCAAACTGACATACGCAAACACCCACACACACACACACACACCCAGACAAGCACAACACGTGGGACCAAGCTGGACCCTGTCCTTGGAGCTCCAAAGCTTGCGGCCCGTGGCTGCGAGCGCAACTGGGCGAAGCGCAAGGTACACAGCAAGGGCCCCTGAAATGGGCCCCAACTCGTTAATTGACGCGTCAAGGGGATGTTGTTCCTCCAACACAGTGGCCCGGGCTGTGGAGACTTTGGATGGGCCCAACAAATAGACAGTCAATAGACTACTATTTTGTCAGCGGGTCACAGAATCTTGCGTATGGAGGTCATGTTAGTCAGAAGGGCACTAGCTTGCCCAGCTTGAGGGTTGAGGTTTTACGGCAATGTATACATATATATATATACATATAGTTTCCTGTAGGTTCCAGAGAAGGTTGTTGTCTGTGTTTGCTCGCCAAGTACGCATAAAACACCAAGATGTCATACATAACAGGTCATCAGGAAGGACCGAGACACACCCGGGTCCAGCAAATCCGCAACAAGCAGGGGGCATCCCTTTGATCTTCAGTCAACCAGGGGGATTTGAATCCGGACCCTCGTGGTGAGATTGCAGGGTTTCTCAGCGGCGCCATTTGACCTAGGGCAACAGGGATCCCCAAAAGCGCAGAACCTCCTGGAAGGGAGCCCCCTTGCTTTCCCTGGAGTTGAAAGTCTCCTGTGTCCTGCCTTCTGTGCCAAGGGCCATGCATTTCAGGATACGGGATCCATGTGACAACATCGGGTATGACTCAGATGTCCGGAAAAGACAACAACAAAGGAGCAACAAAAGAAACAAGCACGCAAGCAAGCAAGCAAACAAGCAAACAAACAACAAAAGCAAGAACCAACACAAACAAACACAAACACCCACCCACCCACCCACCCACCCACCCGCCCGCCCGCCCGCCCGCCCGCCCGCCCGCCCGCCCGCCCGCCCGCCCGCACGCACAGAAAAAAAGACAAATCAGGCACACACAAGCAAACAAACAAACAAACAAACAAACAGACAAACAGACAAACAGACAAACAGACAAACAGACAAACAGACAATGAGACAAACACACAAACAGGCAAACAGACAAGCAGACAAACAAACAAACAAACAAACAAATACAAACAAACAGACAAACAGGCAAACAGACAAACAAACACACAAACAAACAAACAAACAAACAAACAAACAAACAAACAAACAAACAGACAAACAGACAAACAGACAAACAGACAAACAGACAAACAAACAAACAAACAAACAGACAAACAGACAAACAGACAAACAGACAAACAGACAAACACACAAACAAACAAACAAACAAACAAACACAAGCAAACAAGCCCTCATCAGTCAGCTGTATGCGCTGCACATGACATGTTTGCGTGGATAGCTTTGAGTGATCATGTGTCCTGGCTGGTTGCCTCTACCGGGTAACTCTACCGCAATCTAATTAACCCTGAGAGGACTAGCACAGGATGATATTGTACTTGACAATCACCACTGGCATGTTCATCGAAACATGATGGTTATTTGCGAGTCAAAAATACGTATGGCAAAGGCTGGTCGCT
Source organism: Effrenium voratum (assembly GCA_963377175.1). Classification (NCBI taxonomy): domain Eukaryota; class Dinophyceae; order Suessiales; family Symbiodiniaceae; genus Effrenium; species Effrenium voratum. The sequence continues at coordinate 216,218 of CAUJNA010000147.1, forward strand.
CACGAGCAAACTTGGGCCTTGTTGGAAGTGGCATGTTGTGGCCACTAAGTAGGGAACCAGTCGTACTACACAGGGAAATCAACGGTTCCTCCAGCAAGCACTTCCTTCTACGTTCCAAGTTCCAAGCCCATCCAAGGCGAAACCCTACAGACCTACAGACCTACAGAGCTTGGCGATCGTTCCTCACTATGTTTGCAACATGCAATGAACAGCATAGCCGGGAGCCACCTGCTTTTGTCAGTTTGGGTCTCCTCAAAATTTCACCACGGTGAAAGTAGATGGCAAACATTTCTTGGTATGTACAGTAGAGGATGCCCAAAACCCAAATGGAAGAATTGAACCAGCTGCTTTCAGTGCTTTGGATGTGTCCAGCCAATCTCTTTTACATCGAGTTACTGTCAGGCGGGGTGATTCACGCGCTTCGGGGAAACCAAAACCCCCGCCTCTCCAACGGACCCTCCCAAAAATCCTTACCTAGGTCATGATCTGCGTTTGACAACCTGTCCCTTGCAGAACGAGCCGCTGGCCACGTGCGCGCGAAGGACATTGCCAGCTTGCGCCACTGGTTCCGGAAGGCCCACCTACGATTCAAGGACCTGTGGTTTCACACCAGCACCCGGTCGTCTGTTGCCCGAGATCCCCAAATCTTTGGAAATAACCAAGCGCACATGTCGAGATACTGCAAAGTGTCAACCGTGTTGTCTTGAACAGCAATATCGCAGAGACTTCGGCAGCCCGTTTGAGCAACCGATGCACAGGCATGGTCACTATAGCGGCTTTCTTACAGCCCGACCTCACGTGTCACGGGCAAACAACTCTGGTACCTGGTCGTGTAACCAAAATAGCGCCCTTCGTTGCGCCCTGGTTTCCGGTCGTGCCTCCAACAAGGGCTTCCCGAGTCACTGGGAGTTTATCATGGGATTCGGGCCCCTTTTGTTTGGTGTTCAAAGGGAAACGAAAGGAAACCAACCATTCTAGCATTTAGGGGATCACTATTTTGAGAAACGCCCGCAGGCTCTAAGCAAAAAAAACAAAGAAGAGAGCCGCTGCTTCACTTCCCCTTCCCGCCGCACTCCCTTGCACTCCGTTGCCCTCGTCCATTGCAATTCCGTACACGTCTACAATCATATCTATCCTGGCTGGCGGAACGACAATTCTGCACTTCTGTCAATACGTCCCACCTTCCAGCAGGAAGTTCGCATCACAGCCATGTGCGGGTTTGTATTCCGGTAGCGTCCCAAGCCGAAAGAGGGATCCCTCAACATCAACCTTCCCGTGCCATGGACAAAGGCCGACGCCGGCCTTCAGGATTTGCTTGGTCGTCCGGCAGCCAGCAAGCTGCTCCTGAGCAGGTCCCACTCGTGAACTGAGCCCATGTGACTCGAGATGTCAAGGATGCTCAGCTCTCTGGACAACAAAAACAAACAACACGCTTCAATCCGACCTTTAGTCTGCTACAAAACGCTGGTTTGCGCGGTCTTCCAATATGTTTACTTGCGACACGTTTTGCATTTGTGCGCGTGAATGCGAGAATGCGGTGGAAATGCCGCCGTTGTGCCGCCTGCGTGTTTGGTTGGATTTTTTACATGTCACGTTGCAACTCGTCAAAGTGCCTGTTCCAAGCGGAAAAACACTTAGCCCATGCGGCAAGGTAAACAAATCAATCTCTGAATTTCGGCGCAGGCAGGAAGCAGCCCCTCTAGTTGGATCGAATCCACTAACAGCCACACAGGCTCGATGTCAGTGGCCCAGATGGAAATCGAAGCAAATATTGGTGACCGGACCAAACCCCAAATCCTTCAATGACGTCATGCGTCAACATGTGCGTATAGAGATATCTACGCAAGGACCCCCACCCAATACTATACCAACACTACACAATGCACATTTGTTTAGAAGGAAACCTTGAAAGATATGTCGCAGCCACGGTGGTGTGCTCACGGGTAAACAGCCGAACTCATGGCCAAAGCCATATTGAACCATAGCACTGAAACTACTTGATCTTTTCGCTCTCTCTCCCTCTCTGTCTCCCTCTCTGGAAACCAATGCACGGACCCTCTGAAGACTAGGATTTTCAGGTGTTTCAAAGGCATGAATCAAAAAGCAGGAGTGGCTTGCGAAAGGCAGTGGTGACAGCAAAAGCAAGTGGAAACAAGGCTTTTTTTTCTTCGCTATTTGGGCCTGCAATTGTACAACTGTGCGCGCCACAGCTTTTACCGTCTTTTGTGGTTTGCGTGAGTTTGCTGGTGTTTGCGAGGTTTTGCGTTTGAGGTTAGCTTCAAGTGTGGTGCTGCCAGTTTTGTACGTTTGTCACCCGCAGAAGCAAATTGTGAACGATGTCGAATTCTGAATAATTCTGAATTCTAGACAGTTGTTTCTGGTTCATGTGAATGAATCTCATTCTGAACTCTCCTGAATTGGAGGGCTCCTTCTGTCAAGCGCCGGATAGTTGCGATTTCTAGGGGCTTCAGGTGTGCAAACCAATTTCAGCTTTCCCTCAAAAACTAGGAGTATAGAAACTCCGTCTGTTTTCACCGAGACCCTGAAACAAGTGGGAGTCTCCGGATATTACGTGTGTGAAGCACTTTGGGCAGCTCGAGCTCTACCAACTCGTGGGCTTTGCGTTGTTCACTTTGCTCGCTACACACTGTTTGTTTTGTCGATTTCATTTTTGCAGGCTGAAGAGAGAGAAAGCGAAAGAACGAGGAAAGAAGGGGGAAGAGGGAGAGAAAGCGAGAGCGCAAGAAAGAGAAAAAGAAAAGACAACCAGAAAGGGGAAAAAGAGAAAGTGACAGAGAACGAGAAAAAACAAAAAAACAAAGACGCAGAAAAGGAGAAAGATACTGAAAAGAGAAAACGAAAGAGAAAAGACAGATCTAGAGAAACAGAAACAGAAATAGAAAGAGGAAGAGAAAGAAGAAGATAAAAAGAGAGAGAGAGAGAGACGCACAAGAAAAGAAACAACAAAAAACAAAACACGAGCAAGAGAAAGAGAAAGATAAAAGACAGATCTAGAGAAACAGAAACAGAAATAGAAAGAGGAAGAGAAAGAATAATATAAAAAGAGAGAGAGAGAAAGAGAGACGCACAAGAAAAGAAAACACAAAAAAACAACAACAACAAAAAACAAAACACGAGCAAGAGAAAGACAAAATTAGAGAGAGAAAGAAGGAGATGGAGAAGGACAACAGGAAAACCAAACAGAAAAAGTACAAGTAGGGAGAGACGAAGAGAAAGAGCAAGAGAATGAGAAAGGAGAGAAAAGAGGGGGAGGGATCGAGAAAGATAACCAGCAAGATAAACTAGAAACTGAACGGGGAAGAAGAGGAGAGATTAACACAGAATGAGAAAAACAAGGAGGAGGAACACAAGAACAAAGAGAAAGAGCCAGAGAAAATATTGAAAATGGAAAGAGAGCGAGAGAGAGAGAGAGAGACAGAGGAGAGAGAAAGAGAGAGAGAGAGAGAGCGAGAGAGAGAGAGAGAGAGAGCGCGAGAGCGAGAGAGAGATAAAAAGAAAATGACAAAAAGGGAAAAGGGAAAAGGAGAAAAGGAGAAAAAGCGAAAAGAAGAAGCAAAAAAAAAGTTCGCTCAAAACTACAGCTGCTTTCATCTTTGAAACATCCGCCCCCGCCCCCCTTCCCGGTTCTGTCAGGGTTTTCTGGAATGGCCAGGTTCACCATGCTAGTCCACTTGTCGAGTACTTTGGACGCAACGCTGGCCCGACGCGTTTTGTGAGAAGATTGGTGGCTTATGCATTGGGTCCAAGTCCGCAAATATCGCAAGGCATGCTCCAACATTTCGGTGCGTGTGTGTTTGTCGCGTGTTGGGTACTATTGTTGCACTTGCGTGCTCATCAATTCTCCCTAAGTGCATCGAAAAGCAAATGAGGGGCGACAAAAACAACGGTGTTCGTGTAACAAGCTTCTCGACTTTATGCCCCAGGTGCTAGACTAGATGACTATTCTATCACTTCAAGATCCTTGCATGCATCTCAGAGTGCGATTGAACAAGTTAGCCATAGCCACACCTTGTGCCACAATTATCAGCAACTCTGGCACCTCACCAACTTTGATTGCCAGTGGGTGCGTTTAGATTCCTCCCTTATTGGGGAGCCCAAATATGGCGCTTTTCTTCTGGCTGGCTTGACATCTTTGACTGAAGAAGGTAGCCGCCCGCGCTGGTCTCAAGCGCTGAAACTAAATGGCCGAGGTCTTTCAACGGCACACACAAGTTACGCAATGAACCGTTCGACACCAAACTTGCTTTCCACTGACGTAGGTGCTTGTCGGGCTGTCTGTAGGCTAAAATGGCACCGCCAGCATCACCAAGGTCAAGCAAACCCTTTTCAGTCGACAAAAGATCGCAGTCTCGCGAGACATTTGGAGTGTTGGGTTTTCAAGCCGCATGGGAACACATCCGACTGGTGTGAAGCACTACAGGTACTTTGGCGGTGTCTGCGTCTGTGGCACTCAAACTCAATGACCGAGCTTTACCAACGGGGCTGCATTTCTTTTACATAGTACGCAATCACACACAAAAAAAACAAAAACAGCTGCCCTTGGTTGGCTGTACTTGTGACGCTGTCACTCTCCTTCTGTTTTTGTGTTTCTCTCTCGCTCTCTCTCGCTCATTTTTCTTTGGAGGCCAAAACGGTCGACAGCACGCTGCAGCATCCAGCATCACCCTTATGTTTGTCACGCCTATTGTTTTCCGTTGACCAGACCTGTAGGCCTGTAGACTACCAACGCCCGTCGAAAAACGGCCTGTAGCAATGTGCAATACACTGAGCGGGAGCCCCAAAACGTTGCCGTACCCACAGGGAGCGACGTTCAATCACGAGGGAAGGAAATGAGCCAGAATCGATAGCACACGCACACACACACACACAAAAAAAAAGAAGACAAAACAATATATGCAACAAATGGGTTGCAAGTGCCCCTTTACTATCACAGGACATACAAGTGGTGTCCCTCAAGACTTAGATATGTCAGCCCCAAACGTGGATCTTGGGAGGGGGGGCATATATATATATATGTGTCTATATTTACATACATATCCCTCTCCAGTAAAAGTTGTATTGCTGGGAGTGTCAAATGGCACACCTGTCGGGAAGCTAGTCCGTGGCAAGAACCTCCCAAAACCTTCCCCGAGGGAATTGAACTCCCACCTCTTGCATTGGGTGTTGACAATACAGTTGGGAGCAGGGAAGGTGCTAGCTCTTTAACTCAAGACGACCAGTTGCATGATCTGTTGATTGTGACTTTATCTGATCGTCTGCTGATAAGGTTCATACTTCATCACGTATAGGTTCCAACTAACTTTCAAGGTACTTATTCATCTGATCTTATCGCTTTGTGCAAGTAGTGCTAAAGCTCTGACAGGGTTCTTTCCATTCGACTGATTCGATCGGCACAACGGTTGATTGGGTTGGGTTGAGGTGTCAAAGGAAAAGAAGGAACACAATATCAATGCTCTATCCTTTGTGTTGGTCCTCCTTGAAGAGGGTTGGGGCCACCCTGCCTTATTTGCCGCAATCGGCCACTTCAGAAGCGGCTTGCTGCCCAGATTAAAGGACTTCCAGCGGGAAAACAGTGGATGAGAACCATGGCTACTGGCCATTGAATTAATGACCGATGGAAGCATCACAGTAGTTGCGGATGTCACAACAGCATTCAATAATTCCGCTGCAACGACGAATCTCAAACTGGCCGATGTCTTTTTGTGGTAACGCACCTGCTGTCTGGTCGCCATTTGCTTTCACTCAGAGATGCGCGTTTTACCCGTAGAGAGGTTAAATGTACTTCCCTAGAACGTCCCCAAAAGAAGATCTCCCTGTTGATGGGCGTGCTGTTCAGCTTCCAAATTAATCTGAAGTGGGCCCTTTGTAGTTGACCGTCCTGTAGGGATGTAAGCTTCAATTAGATCAACACGCAGGGTGGAAAAGGAAAAACGTGTCCGACTGCTGCCAAGGCGCCATGAGCTCACCTTTGCGAAGCCGTCTAAGCCAACGGCTCAGCGCCAGCGGCGTGCACGCGACTGGGGTGGGGATACTGATGTCAAGCGGGCATGCCATCTCCAATCGGGCTCATGGAATGTTCCAAGGGCGAGCTGGGACACCATCCCTGAGTGCAATCGATGCAGTCCCGTGAAGTCTTGGACAAGTGTTGAGTCAGCGCTTTGGTCCGCCACTCTGCGGCGCGGCAAGAGACTTTGCCATTATGCATAATGAAACCAAATTTGTGCGCAGGGAGTGGGTACAACCTAGGAAGTGCGAGAACCAAATTCAGCGGCTTGGCCTCCAGAAGAGCGTGTGCCTCAATCTGATTGGACCTGAGCGTCGAATTGCAGCCGGTGCCATGGCTGCACTTTGTGGCACGGCTCCATTTTGGATAACTTCAAGGTAGACTTGAACCAAGGAAATGGTTGCCCTTCTTTGGATATCAACAACCCTTTGGTGTAATTCTACATTGGATAATCCAAGAATGACAACTTGCCTTGTGACGTGGGCACCTGGTTGTGAATGGGCCCCAGGACGATCCCACGTTCCACCAGCGATGCTTTCATGTTGCTGCCTCAATTGATCAGGGGCGGCTAACATGTTTGAACCTTTGCATTTTAATAAAGCATGTCCACCTAGCTCTTTTTGAATCGTTGCATTCTGGGCATTAAAGGCCATGTTGCAAAGTACAATGCTACGAAAGGGCCAAGCTTTCGTATTGGTGAGGTCATTTACCCCCAGGTGAGCTCGTCCAAATTTGTCCAGAATGAGCCACGGTCAAAATTGCTGATTTCCCCAAGAGGACATCGACAAACATAGTGAGTCCCTTGAATTCGTGCAGGACTTTTGTTTTTGAGCACCCCACGTCGCGGACCAAATGGACCCTAATCAACTGATGTTGACCAAAGCTCAGATGGGGTCGACTATATTCAGCTCGGCCCCACAAAATGAGCATGGGTAACTGTTCATTCCATTTAGTGGTTGCAATGTACCACATATCTTTTGTCGTGGTTTTACCAGGCAATGGTCATCCCATGTTCTCCGGTAACCCTGAGGCGCCAGCAGCTCGCTAACCACGTTCACATGCTTGGACACATTGCCTCCGTGCGCTTTTCTGGTGCTTTGCGCGGGTGAAATGCGCCGTTTCAGGCGAGGCACCGAGCCCCTAATAGGGGGTGTCCCAGAATTGCGGGATGCCCAAAAATGGTGGGTCTCCCGCAAAGGGGCACCATCCCGAAAAACGCATTGCTTGATTCAAGTTCAAAACTGATTGATCAAACATTGCAATTTGTTTTTGTGTTCTCCAGAACGAGCCCACATTTGGGCGAGGGCCGAAGTGGCTTTTCACATCATGTTGCTCATTATGACTGGCTCAAGGGAAGCGGTGGTTGTTGTCAAAAAAGGGCTAGAGGTGCCACGATCCTGGAATTTCTAAAGTACTCTCGCTGCTATCCGCAAATCCTAGGCAGCGAATTTGTTTGGGTGAAACATTGGCCACCCAAAAGGGCACCGGGACACTAACTTCTCTTTGGGGAATTATCCTGTCCACTTCCTTTGTTCGAAAGTGGGCATGTGTCACCAGTCAACCTTCTTCCCAAATGGTGTTTCAGTGATCCTTACATTATACACCTGAACATTGCCTTGTAAATGGTGATTTCCCTTTGTCTTGGTGGAAAAAGCCATGTTTCAGACGGGAAACATGTATCTTTTAAGCAGCCCTGTGTCTGTGTCTTCAAATGGGATCAACTCGGCAGCCGTGTTTTTCTAGCCAGGATCTCTAGGGCAACAGCCCACAGAAGGAAGACTTGGTTGGGCCGAGCGAAATCTGTCTGGAAACTTAGGACAGGACACACATACACAAACATAGATTTCCTTACGCTGAAACATCGCCCTGCAATCTAGGGTGCAGCAAGCTTGGCTAGCTGGATGCCTTAGTTTGAAAGAACCCAGTTCGAAACTAAGTGGACAAATCAGTTGTTCAGCACGGGTGGTTTTCTAGTCATCCTAACCCGCGACAATCCATAGCGGCACACCACAAGACAAACCACATCTCCATGGGTTCAAATCCTTCTTGGCTAGGCAAGACCCCCAAACCAATCGAAACCACCACTAGGGTCATAGAAAACAGCCACAGGAATCCCGACCGGAAATGCAGAATTTCACTGGCGTCTTAGACAATTAAGGGCCACCTGAGAAGTGAGCCATGCCTGCAAAGCCAAGACGTGCCTGACATCCGCCGGAACTCAGGGTACTCATCCACGAAGCGCTGCATCTCCTGCGCGGAGAAGGACAATAATTCGCAATTTGGGGGTGGTTCGTGTTTCAATAGGAGGTATTTACTTCGGGCTTGACTTGTTTTGACTTGCACAGTCCTCCCACTAAGTCCAAATAACATTCAACATCTAGACAGGTTATATGGCTCAGACGGAAAGATGACCAGCTTCATGTTCTGAACAAGGGATTGCAAGAGGGAAACTTGCCTCCATTTAGTATCCAAGAGGCAGCTTTCGTCATGTAAAACATGTGGGCCGAATTCTTGCTGAAAACACGCATGGTTGTGATCGTAGGCGGCACACGGAAAACACACAGGAGACACATGGGTATCCACTAGGAATGCATGGACACGGGAAATCCATGAAACACCAATGAAAATAGAAGAAGCCTTGGGAAGTACAGGGAAATACGGAGGACAAACACACCAGACCGATGGGAAATACTTTGCATAAATATAAATACAAATGGGACACACATAGGAAACACACTGGACAGCCAATGGAAAATACGCTGAATACAAATGCAAACCACATAGGAAACACACATGGAACATCAATGGGAAAGCATTCAATACAAATCGGATTTACATAGAAAACACATGAGGGAAAACACACAGCACACACATGAGAGGTTGCAAAGCACATGAAGAACACATGGGAAGCACAGCCAATGCATATGGGAAACCCATGAAACAATCATGCGAAACCAGCAGCATGGAACATTGATGTAAATCAGGTGTGGACAATCACATGGGCAGCAAATGAATAACTGGGAAACCAATTGGAAACACATTGAAGCACAAGGGGCGCACATGGGAATCTCTTGAAAACATATGAAAAACACATGGGAAACAAATGGGACACGGGAATCGCATGGAAAACCCACCGAGAGCCGGATGGGAAGTATACGGAAAATAGAGGGGACACGTCTGGGGCATGTGGGGAAGACACAGACATGGAAAGGATAAGTTACAATCGACGGAAACACGCCAGCATTCCATGGGCCCACAGATAGCGCACTCCTCGATGGACTCAATTTTGGCAGTGTTCTTTGTCTCGTTCTGGTACTTCTCGACCTGAATGGGCAGAAAGGGCCAAAAATGCAGAATGCAAACACAGTTGGTTTTGCTAAACTAGGGAAACCGTAAAGGTTGATTTCCCTTGGATTCCTTTTGGTCAGGTTGATACCCGCGAATCATGAGAACCTTGGTGAACTTCTGACCTGTCGGGGATGAACCCAATGTTCCTTTGACTCCGACTGCGGTGCCTGGCTGTTTACAGTGTGAACCTTTGGACCCGAGCAAGACACAGCTTTCCGACAAACCGCCACAATCACACATGACATGTGAGGCAGAAGGCCAACAGCCACCCCACGCAAAAAGCAAACAACAGAGTCCTCGTGGCCAAAGGGACGTTGGCCAATCACCAGGAAGGACCGGATTCTGCAATCTGATTCTCCAATTTGGGGACAGGTCCAGAAGCACACAAGTGCTTGATAGCGCGAAGCGCCAAACACGTGCAAAGCGCCAAACTTGTCATATCATATCAGATGCAGACTTTCAGTGTCCAAAGTCTGACCTTTTGACGCCTTTTCATTCTGAGCTCTTGGCATACTTCCGGATGTTCACGCCCAGGTCGCCAAAGTTGGAATACAGATTGTCTGTAAAGAATTGGTCCTCCACATCCCAGTACGACCAAGCATCACGTCCCAACCGAAGGCATAAAGGCCACATGAAGGATCAATCACTAAGTGTTCTTCCTTTTACCCGCAGGGGGGGGGGGACATTTCTTAGACCCTTTCAAATAAAGTTGCACAACCCAAACGACACACAATTTGATGATAGGGATATGTGCAATGGACCAATACTGGAAAAAGGACCTACCAGCTCAAATGGCAAAGGGACTACTGTCCACTGGATCTTTCTCAAATGTCGCAAGCGCAAACCGCCCTGTGGGAAGGATCACTATGTTATTAATCCTCATAGAATTCTCTGAGTTCGTAGTTCAGTTGGTAGGTGATTTACGGCAGTGTGCCCAAGTATTTGGCCTTCATCCATCCAAACACATGTGATTTGAACAAAGGGGTCCAAAGAAGCTCATTTACCACTCTGCGGTCCGCCAACCTGCTGTCACCATGGCATGCGTTCTTGACGAGGTACTGGGCACCAAAGCTGACCCAAGTTAGCCGCCAGTTGTGTCCACTTGTGCTGTGGCTCAATGTCCACATTGGATAGTAAAGGTTGCCAGTGAGAGTCGGGTAACTTTGTTGAAGTTGGGGTTCCATTACATTTGGCGTCATGGATGCTCTTGGACTTTTGGTGACACTACCTCAATGCCCGAATCAGGCCCTTGCCCCAATCGTTGTTGCCAGCTTCCTCTTGGAGAACTCAATGTGTCCAAGGGAGGGAGGGGCAGAGGGGCAAGACGGGCTTGGTTCCTGCCACTGAATCTGGTTCTCGATCCAAGTCCCGAAGGCACCCATTTGGACCCATTTGGACCCTTGGAGCTTGGATCTTGGGACTCTGCGGCATACGATTGGATGCATTCCCAGGGAGCCAACGATTCTGGAAACTTTGAGGCAGGGCAGCCACTAGAGTACTTTTCCGCAGCATGAAAAAGCCAATGTGCCGATCAATCTGTTTTTAGTCCTTCTTTCAGATCGAGATGTTGGCTTCTGTAAGCTCTATATTGCATCCAAGGTCAAAGGTTTCTTTTGCCATGGGACTCGTAGCATGGACCGACTGTTTATCCCAACTCCATGGCTTCTAACCGGGGATGGTTTGACCATGGAATATGTGAGCTAAAATTGGCTGGGTGCAGTGAAGCGCAAGAGTCAGCTGCCTCAACCTACGGAAAGGCTCTGGGGCGTTTCCCACTAAGGGATCCCTCCAAATGCTCAGCTCTCCTGTGTGCTTTTGGACACTCCATCACTGTGCAGCAACTGGCACCTCACAGCCCACAAGTTGTATATACATGAGTAGAGAACCATGTCCTAAACGTGTCATGCTTAGCTATGTCGTATCATTCTGCCTACGACTCTTACTAAACATGTACACGGAGGTTTCGGACGCTCTGGTAGCTTGCCCACAAGGACTTAAAACACGATCCAAGTGCAGAAGTCCAGTTGATTCCTAATTATCTTCAACCATCGGTTTCAAAAGCCGGCCCTCTTCCTGGGTTTTGTTGGTGGTTTTCTGGAATGAAGGATCGCAGGGGTGAGAACTGGGAAGTTACAACTAAATAGAAGAAAACTCGTGAAATCAGCTAATCGTTGTCCAAGAGCTGCTGTGGATGCACGAAATCCACTTCGCACCGGTTGAGATGAAAACAAATTCCGTGAACCATGTTATAAACCACCTACCAAGTGTGCGAAGCGGATTTACCCGCAGGTAGTTGGTTTAGCCCAGTATTCAAACCAGGTTTCTTCCATCCCAAGTAGGTGCCCGATGTGGCGTTTGTCCATCCACCCGGCGGCATTTCCAAAGTTTCGGGATTGCTGCGTCCTGCAGTGGCGACATGACGATCTTCTCCACCTCTTGCTGCCCCCCCGGCGCTGCTGTCCCCTGCGTTTGGCGTGCAAAGGCAGATGGTACTCCGCTGCAAAACAACCGAGGGTCCTCTAAAACAAGTTTGTTGGGTGCCATCTTAATCTGCAGGGGGAAACATAAAGCCGTGGCTAGACCGTTCCGGGATGGTTTGCCACATAATTATATATTTAAGCTTTCATCTTGACGTGTCAAGATGGCTACACGCAGGAACATGAACAACAATCATCACACAAGAGTCGCCAGAAAAAGAATCTAAGCAGAATGATACCAAATCTACATGCCCTGTGAAGTGACGCCCGTGATGAAAGCAGGGAAACAGCCGCGCTTCCCAACTGAAGCAAGACTGCATCTGGGGTGAATGAAACCGAAAGTGATTGATCCTGTGCCCCCAGGCTCCTCAGAGCTAACAACGCACAAATCCCTAAGGCGGGGCTTGCGTTGATGCCCCTTTGCCATGCTGCGGCGCGCTGAGCCAAATGGGGGCCAACTTGGTGAGCCGAACAGGAGGCGAAGCGCATCAAGCATCCGGATAACCCTATAGAAAACAGGTCTTCCTAAACGTTCTTCGAGTAACAGTTGAAATTGCAGCACCATCAAGTTGTGTCACTTACCCATGCCTCATTGTCGAAGCATTCAGTTTTTTTGCAATTTGAGTGATCGGTCACTCTCTTGCACATTGGATTGCCTTTTGACTCGGTCAAATCAAGGGACCCCTGAAAGTGTAGATAGAGCCTTGAGGGGCCTTGAGAGGCAACCTGGCAACCTTGACTTTTCAAGCAAACTGGGGGTGGGGGGGGTCAAAATGGTCCGGCATCTTTGACAACAAACCGTCCTTCTCCAGCACATTGTCTGAGTGTAGGCGCAATGTTAAAGGCATACGTTCAGGGGCATGTACTGGCAAACAGCCACCCTGGTAGACGAAGGAACCCCGCTTCGACAAAGAAAACCTCTGTGAAAAGAAAAACAAAATACATGTTAGGCAAAGGGAACACTTTTGGAAACGCGGCAAACATGTTGAAACCAAATGTGGCTTGCGGGTTTCTAGTCATCGCCCTCGAGGAATGGCGGAAACAAGAAAGCATTTCGCTTGTGGAACACATAGGGTTTCTCAAAATAGGGGATCCCTGTTCTGCAGCAGCTCTCCCCCAGCATTGTAGGGGATCCCTTTTTGGATGGTTTAAAGGGGGAACCAACAGGAAATCGCCTACCTGGACGGAGTCTCCACTTTTGGTTGCTGTTGAAGGGCAACCAAACGGAAACAAACCATTTTGGGCTTCTCCCAATCTGGCAATTAAACAACTATAACTCCCAAACTGGATTTCCCTGATCACCCCCTAGTTCATTACAATTTGCAGCGTTCCCCCTTCTGGAGCAAACCATGAAACTGGTGGGACCAAGGCTTTTGGTTCTCAAAATCGGGATTTGAACTTTGGAGCCTCCAAACAGATGGCTTCCTTGTGGTTTCGCTAGGTCCCCAAAGGGGTACACTCAAAATATGAGACACCCAGCGTCGCCATGCTCCGTGCTGACAGCTCCATGCTGGAAACTCCGCCTTCTTCAGCTCCACCAGGTTGTTGCTCAGCTTCAGGATCTCATGGACCATTGCCTGCACATGTTCACCGGGGGGTGTTGGGCACGCATTTGGTTGGCTACGATTCCTGAAGTCGGGGGACCATGGTCGCGAATCGTGATGCTCCCTAGTCACTGGGCTGCAATGCCTCCGTTTGTCATGGGTCCAAAGCAGAATTCCTTCAAGCACCGTCCACTCCAGATCCCAAGTTGAAGACTCGCGTTGATATACACTCATGTGCCTAAAGCCTGTACGGCTAAGAGGAGCAACCATGTCCCGTCTTCAAACAATGGTGTCAATGAACTCAGTCAGCGCGGTGTCCTTTGGTCTCACTATGGCATCAAGCAGAAACTTCCCGATCAGCCAGCTCTGCTGGGCAAAACGCGGGTCGGTCTGGCACATGGTCGCAACTAGCATGCATGACTCATCCCAACACTTCAAATCATACTGCTGATGAACATCCCTGCCAACCTTCTACAAAAGCAGCCCAAAAGATGACATGTGTGTGTGTGTGAGTGAGAGAGAGAGAGGGAGCAGTTTGTGTCTAGACACGTTAAGCACCGCACCAGCCTGAGGTTTGGCCGCAAGGGTCGCTTGAAAGTTGTGTGTCACCATGTTGGAAGACATTTAGTGCGACAGTTGTGATTGTACAGTCGCCACATAAACTGGCGGGCAACAAAGGTATCCTCCCTTCAACAGTCAACACTGACCAGGATTGGGAGACTACTTCTTGCATTTCCTTCAGCCCCCTAACCCCTGAAAGGGAAAACAAAAATACTATTTCAGTAGTGATAGATTCCCTGTAAAACCAGCAAGGCAAAACAAAACAACAAAGCCTAAGCAAATGGAAGACTACCGTGACTATGCCGACAGTTGGACCCCTCCAGTACCTTCCAACTGCCGTTTAGAATTCCGCTTGAACACGATCGTTCAAAGACAAAGTCCAACCAGGCCTCACCTTCCACATGTGGGTATTTCTTTCTTCGAGGGTGCCCTATTTCTTTTCAACAAACGGGACACCCAGAAGCGTGAAATCCATGTTTGGGGTCCCTTCAAACATGGGCCACATATCCGGTTCAACTCCCGTTTCCAGAAAAACACGGACAAACAAACAAACACACAAGGCTTGTATCGCCTCAAGAGTGATGGTGACAACCAAAACACCCACTTGGAACACAAGAAAACATCCAACTGAGCGGAATCTCGTTTTAGGGGGCGCTTCCATCATGTGCATTTCAGTTGGTCATACACAAACGGCATGACACCTTGCATGCCCCTTTCAAAAGTCAATGGCCCCTTTTGGGTCTGCTCAAGTTCCACGTTCGGGAGGGCACTTGCCGCTGCGCAAAATCTGCCAGGTTGAAAACCTAAGCCAACCCGAAGCCAACCGGAAATGCTATCCGAACTCGGCTTGAACATTTCTGAAGACAGGTTTTGACCAAGTTGATGTTCAATTCTTCTCACTGGAGTTGATTATGAAATACATGTCCAAATGAGTTGTAATACTTCAAGAGTTTCCTTCAAAGCCTTTGACAGGAACCATATTCATCATGGGTGTAGGTCGCAAACTGCCCCGATCTGATTTGCCCAGAGTGATGTCAGGACTATGTTCAGCGCCGTGCCAAAGTGCCGGAAAATCAGAAAGCCGTCGAAGGGTTTTGAGAAGAACACCGGTTGAACAGAATCAACCCTAGAAATCTAATCCAAACCCGCCTGGTAGGTCCACTGCTGCAGCAAGGGAGTCACAGGATCGTTCCTGGGCAAACCCCTCATGCCACGTAAACACGTGAGCACCCGCCTGGTTGATTCCATAAGTATTGCGAATGGGGAACAAGGGAGGACTTCCCGCCCTAGCAGTGCCTACTACAGAGACAGCGACATGGCACGACGCGTGGCACCTGCTTGGATTCCTATCGAGAACAGTCAACCCACCACAAGCCATTATAAATTGCCCGCTGAACGCTGATTTCTTTGTAATTATGGTAACTGGGCCATGTGTCTGGCTGTCATCTTCTTGGTTGATGTTAAGTTGATATGAGCTAATGTTATGCTCAAAACAAAACAAAGTGCCAGGGACAACGTCTGAGACGCACAATGCTCGCAGCTTTGGGTTTTGGATCCCGTCCTGCGATCGAACAGCAGCAGGACCTCAGTGCCATCACCCAGGTACTTGACGGCAAAATCACGATTCATGAGCAATGCTCCAGTGTGCCGCAACAGTTCGTCCATGCTCACTCAGAATTGGTTCGAATGAACAAAGGCTGGGTGACAAGAAGGTGACACGAAGTCTGTGAAGCATCACAATCCGGCAACGTGCAGGCCACTTGTGATGGTTGCTTCTTACTTACATGATCCTCCAACAAGTGTACAGTGCAGACGCTCAGCTTCCTTCTAATTGGTGGTTTGGAGGTAAGGGGGTGGTTTCGCATGTTATGATTTCCCCTGATTAGTAAAGGGCCCCCTTCCAGGTCGGCAAGGTTTGAGAAAAACAAGACTCGGAGGATCTCAACAACCAGGGGTTCCAATCCTCAATCCACACCACAAATTAGGGGTTACCAAACAGAACCTGAAGCGAGAGAAACACAATTGCGGCGTTTCACTGGTTTCAACCCTTTGGGCCCTACACAAATGCACAAGAACCTCAGGCCTTAGGTTCGGGCGGGCGTAGGCTCGCCCTTCTGGGCCTTCATGATGCCATCAAAGAGGCTCTGCTCTTCGTGGATCCGCGTCTGGAAGCCACTCAGTCTCAACTCCCGTGCCTAGGGCCTAGGGAAGCCTAGTGGCCATGGGGGACAACAAATCCCTTTTCTTGGCTGTTTAATTTGAAAGGGAGCCCTTCTCGCTGTATAGCACACCAGCAAGCAAGCAAACACATCAAGCAGAAAACCATGTAAAGAACCAAACAAACAAGCGCACAATTGAGGAAACGATCACATTAAAGAGGCAACGCCAGCTTGTATTTGGTGTTAAATGGGTGTTCCCGCATGTTGAGTTTTGGACCATGGTCATGCCTTCAACAGCAGCCACCACGCCACTGCCGACATGTTGACAAGGCATGGGCATCAAGTTGATGGAATTTCTTTGCTCCCCTCACAAAATCAAAAGCCGGTGTTACTCTGGTACTATTGCCAGCTGCTAGGATTGGGGCCACCTGTTGCCACTTGTTCAGACAACAAAACATCAAGCACTGGCTGTTGCACATTCTACTTGAGATGGGATTCGCAACACAACAACAACACCCAGTAAAAAATGGTGGACGCCGCGGCAACGTCAGAACCTTGCCTGAAGCTGATGCGCAAGCTTTCGTGTAAGATCGCACCTCGGCATGCTTCCGCAAACTGCTCCCCCATGCCGCTGAAACATCCAGGTCTGAAAACAGGGAAAGGCTCAAATAGCTCTGCGGTTTTTGAATGGTAATCTTAAATTGGTGTGTGTGGGTAACTTGCTTCAGAGCACCCTTATTGGGGACGCAACCCCGATTGTTGATTGCCTGGCAAGACGGGAAAATGGTACCTACCAAGACCCCAGCAGGCAAGTCACCTTGCCAGTGAGAAAAAAGAGGTACAAGACTTGAAAAAAACACTGCCAATAGTAGACTAACCCGTCAGAAGATGGAGCGGGTCAATATCAGTCAAATGAAGGCAGCGTTCCAAGACAAAACCTGTAAACATTTTCCACCTCTGGCGCATAAGGGTTCTGGCGACTGCTCTAACCTTGGCTGACACGAAGGTGCTTCTCATCCATCGCGATTGCTCCGCCGAGCCAACGTTCCAAACAAATGCCCTACTTTCCCGGAGAAATTTGCTTGGCTAAGCTGGACTGAATCAGTCAGGGCAGGCCAACAAACCGTAACCCTGCGCTCTCCCGACACCACGTGCATCTCCCACAAGAAGACCCTCGCAAACCACTGCTCCACTGTCTTGCCAGCGTGTTGTCTGCCAAGGAAAGAGACTGAATAGTTCAAGCGTGCAGTACGCCAAACGGCCGCGGCGCAGCACCTGCAAGAAATCAAAACGCAAATGAATAGGCCGGCAAGCTTGACAGGCATCGCCAAAACCCGCAAGACAATCTAATCTGGCTTTGGGCTCTCATGAAGGTCCTGGAACAAACTGCCACAGCTGTTGAAATTGGGTCTGTCACAGGTGTCTTGCGCCGGTTTTTTTCTCGACCCCAAACCTGACGGGTGGGAACAAGCTGGGCTTAGGCTTCGTCTGGGCTTCGTCTAAAGACCTGCTCGTGCCCTGCAAAAGCCGCCATTTTGGACGCCAAACTAAAAGCTACAAGCACAGCACACAAAGCCTAAAATGCTCGGAATGCTGACCCGAGCAAAATGCACACACACACACACGGATAAGGCAAATGTCGCCTTTGGTTTTTATTTGTTTCAAACATCCCTCCGATGCACATCCCTTATACATCTCGATTGCTGGTCAAGCTAATTCAGCTGCTTGGGAGACTGGATGGTTCTGGCGGGCAAGAGCAGTCCAAGAATAGATGAATATCTGTTCTGTTTGTTAAGGTGGTCGGTTTTCTATTGATTGACGTTGTTTGGCTGCTGATCCTGTCAACAAACAGGTGCTGCCAAAGACAAGACATCTATTAACAATGTTGCCTAGTGGGTCCAAGCAACTGCAATGGCCCATGGCTTGTGCGCTTCACGCCTAGGTCAAAGCTCGGACGCTACAAGCAACACCATGAGCCTTGAATCACTCACGGAATGACCATGGCTTCAGGGCTTTTTGTGCTGGTTAGTCAACCTGGAAAGGGAAATGGACTTGGAGGAGACCCCAGGCTACTTCGGAACACACCCTCAAGAAACAACAAAAACAAAGACGTGGCATGACACCTCTGGGTGTCCAGGCGACCCAGTGTAGCGGATCGCAGGCAGCATCCGGAGAGTGAAACAGGTCGCCAGAAGCCCCTGCGACGTCATTCTTGGGCCAGAAATTACCAGTGCAGGTTGGAACATAGGTTAGAAACCCTCCGAATTGGGTGTGGTTTGGTTCCCCCTTTAGAGCAATACCAGAAAGGGTACCCGCAAATCAAGCTCCCAAGTGAAAAAGATCTCCGATCCAGTGACACTGGTAGAAAAGAATTGGAGCCCTTTGGGAGGTGGGGATGCGAGCTATTTTAAGCAGTTCCTGGGCGGCTCAAATAAGTTGCCAGTATCTGAGCAATGAGACAATGAGAGAAGCAGCACCTATCATCTGACTGGAGCCAGCACCAAAACGGATTGATCGAGCCAATTTGTGTTCTATCTCCCAAACCTGAAATAGGGGATCCGCCTCTGAGAGCAAAATGGTAGTTCCAGAAGGATCATGGTCATCTCTGGTCAAATCAACAGGCAAGCAAATTAAAGTTGAGAGTGTTGGGTCACTAGATGATTCCGCAAAGCCTTGAAATACTGAAATACGTAAGGGGACCGCAAGTCAATGACAGGCGGTGACGTGTTGCCAAGACATCTGAGTATGCCACAAGATGTGTTTGTGCAACATGACGAACCAACACAAGCTTCTACAAAGGCTATCATGCAGAAGCCAAATCATGCATTCACGCAACAAACTATTCAATTGCCGGGGGTTCGTGTGGTGATATACACTAACTCGTAACCATGTCTTAGCAATGCCCTAAAGTCCACTACAAGCACTGCCACCCAAATTCGTGACAACTCTTCCCAGCCACTTTGCGTTTTTGCCAGTTGGGTCATGCCGCCTATGCTTCCCTCAACTCTGGAGGCATTCACCGGGGATAGAACTAGCAACAGATAGTTTGAAGTGTTCTTTTGTTGAAAGTAGATGGCACCCCATCGCCTTGTCACCTTACTTCCCCCGGAGTTGTGCCATCTGCTTTCATTCACTCTTTCATAACCTGCATGTTCTAAGCTCCCCCAATCATGGAAGCTGATAGGTGAAAACTGCTGTCATTTCGATTCAGCCCACTGTCCAAATCCATTGGATTTCGATGGCCCCCTGTCCTCGATGATTCGATCGAAGAGCTTCTCATGGAAAGAGGTCCATCTCGACTGGTCCTCCGGGACTCGGCTGTCCAAAGGCCCTTCGACATGCTGGAAACCACAGCCTTTCTTGGCTGGCCTTATTAAAGGGAAGCCAAGGGAAGCCACTTATGAATGGGCGCAAATTCTTTTTTTTCTTTGAGACGCACATCCGTGCGTTCAACGAAAAAGAGTGTTAACCAAACACATCCGCATTTTGGTTGGCCTAAGGGCACTGAAGTGGGGCTGGTTGTTCAACTATGTTGCCACCGTTCGCAATCCCAAAGTCGTCGGGTAGTTCCCAATGGCAAGGCTTACGTGCTTAGGAAGGTGTCAAGGGTGGCCTTCTCAAAGAAACCCAAGCGGTGCGTTCAACTGGAAATGGGCATGGACAAAACAGCAACCTGCGCAGTGTTGTCAGCCGGCCAGCCGGCCTTTCAGAAGAGAAGGGTTCTGACACACCTGTCTGGTTGGTAGGGGGAGCCGAACAGTTGGCCCCAGCGCGGTTCCCCCCTGGTACACACGCGTGACTAAAGAACGAACCATATTCCCGGGGCTACGAATATCTACCTGGGTCTCTAGCTTTCCCGTTTGGAGGTGCTACAGCAAAAGGCCTACTTTGTCAACTGTTCAAATGTTCCCAAGCATCATTTTTCTAAAGACTGTTCAGCTGGTTCTCCAAGTTTGGGTGACACACAAACACACACGTACAAATGACACGCTTGACAAGCAGCTGGCCGCGAACGCTGGACGCAACTGCACACACTTCAACTCCCAAGGGAGGGTGCTAATCATTTGAGTACAACTGATGAGTCTCGAGTACAACTGATGAGTCTCGAGTACAACTGGTAAGTCTCGAGTACGACAAGTTTCGGCTCGCAATACACTTGGCTTCCCTGTAGCTACTTTAACAGGGACACACAGAAGCAACGGCGGTTCAGGGAGGGGACCAAAAGGACATTCACAAACATCACAATTGCAGGTGCGTCCAGCTGATCAGGCTGGATATCACGAGTTAACAGCGGGCGTCTTCGTTGGCGCAGGACTCGCTGAAACTCCCTGCGCCCCCTGCTGCAGAAAAGAGTGTTGGTGGCAGGGTATTCTGCCACTCCGCACACACACGCCCCTCAAAGAGGGGCGAGATCCACTTTTTCGGGGGGAAACACGCGCCCCAAAACCGGGCGAAGACCCCAACAGAAAACAAACAGAGCAGGAAAACAAAGGAAACAGAAAGGCCCCACGTTGGGTCTCCGCGGGCAAAACCTAACCAAGAAACACGAAAAACAGGGGAACCCGAGCTTATGGTCACCGCCGAGGGCAAAGAACCCCAAACAGCCTAGAAACCCTCCTAAACCTGGTAGAAGAAGAGCACCGCGAAGTTGAAGAACGACACCACGAACACGCCATCCCTAAACGGGCGAAGAGGAACAACAGGAAGTAGTTGGAAAAGAGGGAGGAGAAAAGAGGGAAAGAAAGAAAGAGAGAGCGAGAAAGAGAGAACAAGAAGAGAACAAAAAAGGGGGCGAGATGCGTATTTAGGGCGCCGCAGCCCGCCCGGGAGAAGGAGAAAGGAAAGAAAGGGAAAGAGAAGAAGAAGAAGAGAAAAGAAGACAAAGGGAGCGAGATGCGTATTTAGGGCGCCACAGCCCGCCCGGGGAGAGGAGCAAGGAGAAAACAGAAAAGCAAAGAAAAGAAGCAGGAGACAAGAAGAGAAAAGAAGGAAGAAGGAAGAAGGAAGAGGAAGAGAGATGTAGTATGCGTTTTTACGGCGACGCATCCCGCCCAGACAGGAACAGAGGATGAAGACCAAGGCTCGAGGAGGAAGACGTCGAATCCCACACGGGGGCCAAGAGGACGGACACGAAATAGCAACGGAAGGGGAAGAAGACGTCAAGCCAAACTACGTGAGGAAGAAGAGGAGTAGGAACAGGTAGACGGACAAGAAGACGAAGACGAGGAAAAAGGTGAGCAACGCGAGGACAACCAGGCCATCCCTAAGCGGGCGAAGAGGAGGAGGACGAACGCGCGGGTCACGAAAGGCAGCAAGAAGAGAACGGGAGGAAGGAGAAGCCATCCCTAGGCGGGCGAAGAACCAGAAGACGGGCACGCGGAAGACGAAGGCGAGAAGAAAGAATGACGGCTGTCTTCCCTTTAGTGAAACCTCGTTCCTGCTTAAACGTGAAACTCCGCTGAGCTGTGATAAGAACGTTGAGGTCAAATTTTCCGGCGAACCGGCCCGGGGTCACACGATGGGTACACCCGAGGTTCCCCCAAGATGGGGTGATCACACTTCAACTCCCAAGAGAGGGTGCTAATCATTTGAGTACAACTGATGAGTCTCGAGTACAACTGATGAGTCTCGAGTACAACTGGTAAGTCTCGAGTACGACAAGTTTCGGCTCGCAATACACTTGGCTTCCCTGTAGCTACTTTAACAGGGACACACAGAAGCAACGGCGGTTCAGGGAGGGGACCAAAAGGACATTCACAAACATCACAATTGCAGGTACGTCCAGATGATCAGGCTGGATATCACGAGTTAACAGCGAGCGTCTTCGTTGGCGCAGGACTCGCTGAAACTCCCTGCGCCCCCTGCTGAAGAACAAAGTTTTGGTGGCAGGGTATTCTGCCACTCCGCACACACACACCAAGACATCACACACACACACCAACCAACCCACCCACCACCCACCCATCCACCCACCCACCCACTCACACATCCACTCATGCAGGCAGCCAAGAAAAATAAGAGTGCCCGTGATCGGCTCTTTCACAAGGTTGTGGCACAGCTCAACTACAAAAACCCAACGCAAGTCGCTGCCATAGTGCGTTAGCAAGTTGTGGAAACCTCCCCGGAGCCGTGTGGGGCTGGGGCAAGGTTCTGGAAAGCCTGGAAAGCCCTTATGGAATCAACAATTTGGGGCTGGCCGGTTTGCAAATCGTCCAGACTCATTTTCGAGCAGGGAAAACCAATTAATAAGTATACATCCATTGGCAGGGGCCCCTGCTTCTGGCACATTTGTACGTGCCATGAAACCCGTGGCTGCAACGAGCATGATCACGGTCGCGCTAAATGTCAAAAGACTCCCTTTTCAGGGATTGATACCTATCCCTATGAACCAAGTGTTCAATTGCAGTGACCCAGCGACCATGGCACGAATGAGTCGTGCGCTGTACCATGTCCCACAAATTGAGTATGACATCCAAGACGCTGTGTGCATATAGATGATTGACATTTGATTGTTTGTGTTCAGGTTCCAGCAACCTATACAGATATCTAACATGGAGTCCAAGACGATGGGTGCCCTCCATTTTTGCCCTGAACATGTTGCTTCTTTTTTGGGGGTGATTCCTTGTCCTCAACTAAATATCCGGGGGGGCAAGGGGGGTTTGGATATGACAGGCGCTGGCCTCTGTAAGTCGCACCGTAGACTCCAGATTCAAGGAGAAAAGGTCGTGGTTGATCTTGGCGCGATGCATGTGTCAACACAGGGATTTGGATCCCTAAACTGGTTGCTTTCATCTTGGCGAAATGTATGCGTCAACACAGGGGTTTGAGCCCCCAAACTGGTGGTTTTACCTGGGGAGGTCTGTGCATCCATGTCCCGTCATGTTCAAGCACTTGCTACCCATGCCCTTTGAGGAGCCGCTTTAGTGGCAGGCTTCCCACGAAGCCATGATTGTCAGCTACGCAAAGGGAGCCATGTAATCAGCCTTTGATGCGCGGGTGATTCAAACATCTAGAGGATCCCAACGCATCCTTGCTTTGTTTGATGTCCATCTCAATTTCAACCAAAAGGCGGATCCTGTTCTCGTTTGCTGACACTAGCGGAGTCCATGCCAAGCATCGTAGAAAGAAATCACCCAACATCCTTATGCAGAAAGTTCAACCTTAGACCGCTTTGTGGAGAAACAATATGATTTCTCGACGCATCAAGAACTGCTCACTAAAGGCACGGCTCCCCTCGACAAGTCTCGCTGAAGCATTACCTGACAAGTCAGGCGGATCTCTCGTCTTTGGAGGCCTGCGTTGGCAGCATTGCAGCCCCTAGCTTTGAGCAAGCTGAACGAGACTGTGGTATAGGGTCTGCATAAGCAACACAACAAAAGCAGGCACGACACGACAAAGCCTGGCCTGTTCGCTCCCTCGCAAGTGTTTCTTTGCTGCCATTTCAAAACATGTGCAGCATCATGATAAATGCCATGCCCAAGTCAACCGAGAGTGTCGATCAGTGCTGTTGTTATTCCAGACTATGGGTGGCTTCTGGGGGATCCAGACATGGGCTTTTGAGCTTCGCCAATGACGGTGACGAGTTGCGTTGCCTTTCATGGGGGTCCTAACAAGTTCACCGCTTTGTCAGTCACGGCTATGTTTCTTTGGGAACACCGCCCTTGTACCCGGGCTGTGTGTCCGGCAGCGTAGACATCCGCAAAGAATTCTTGCACCTGCAGACTACAAGGTTCTACGAAACCGGTAAACAATGTTTCCCACAGCAAGCAATTAACTAGACGTATTTCACACATCCAACAAACACCAGCATACATTATTATCGTAAAGAACAGTAAGTCGTGTAAGTAGAGAAAGTCAGAACTCAGTGAATGAAAAGATGAAAAGTGACATGTGGAAACCATTGATCCCACACCCGAAGACGCCCGTTTGACCACGCTGTTCGGCTAGCTCATCAGAGTGTGCCGATCCATAGTAAAACACATGGACGGTATCAAGCCATCACACTTGTAATTACTTGGTATACTACGTGTCTTCATGACAATGCAGATCAATATTAGGTCAATCAATCTTTGGCATGGTCAGATCACCTGTGTTGTAACCATTCAATTCATCTTTTCAAGAGGCCCATGCTCTCTTTCGAGCCAATGTTGCCAACGGTGCAGAACACCTGGAAATTCTAGGCTGCAATGGCTCCCCTTGCCATGGTTCCGGATTAGTACATGGATGTGCGCTTTTCGAGGGTGCTCTTTTTCAAAGGAAAACCGACGGAGCACCACTATTTGTGGGTAAGGTCGATCACCCTTTGCACATATGGCAGTGGGTCAACAATAGGTACCCAAAATGGAACCCTGGTAGATAGCAACATGGACTAAAATCGTTTTTTGTTGGTGGTTCAATTTTGACCCATGCCCATATGGCAAAGCCACGTGCTTTGATTTTGACATGTTTTGACCCATGCCCATATATGGCGCTCCGCCGCGTGTTTTCCAACAGCTCCAAACCGGGGGCCCATATGGCAACGGCTCGAATTGCCTGCTTCACCAGCTCGTGCTCGTCGCAGGCCGCCAGGGCTTCCAGACGGACGTGGGGCACCGAGTTGGTGAAGAAGAGGTGGTACTGCCCACCGAGAGACCGAGGGACCGATTCCACGAATCGCTTGGGGTGGAAGCTTGGCCCCTTGGCTCTTAGCTTAAGTCATTGTTACATACTCCTTGCACATGGCAAAACAGCTTGCGCAGAGATGCTCCAAAACAGTAAGACATTTCCAAAATCCATGGCAAGTCAGTCTATTGGGGTGTTATAACACATCCCGAAAAGGCAGCCAACATTGTGACTTGTGTTGGGTCCCCCCCGAGAACACTGGCTGAAAAGTTCCGTTTGCTTGATCTGGGCAACCATTGAAAACCACCAAGC
This sequence comes from Effrenium voratum, assembly GCA_963377175.1. Taxonomy (NCBI): domain Eukaryota; class Dinophyceae; order Suessiales; family Symbiodiniaceae; genus Effrenium; species Effrenium voratum. Next base: position 241,245 of record CAUJNA010000147.1, read on the forward strand.
CTGCAACCCGCTTTGCTTCATGCAGTGAACCGGTCCGGCTGTTTGGCTCAAAAAGTAAACAGCAGAGTTTCCGGCTGTGAGCGATCCGACAAACGCCTGGCTAAGAACGCAAGACATACTACACTCCTGCAATGAAGCCCTTCGTTCTTGAGAGCCTTCTTGGGGAACCCTCTTTTGCTGTAAGCTTTCTATGATGCTTTTCCGGAGTACCACAAGGAAATCAAACTTCCGCCCATCAGAAAGCTTCTTGTGAGCGTCTCCGGACCTTCAGCCGCAGCCTGTGGAACTGTGGAACGCGCTTTTTCTTTTCCTCCGGCGCCTCGTTGTACTTGGGGTTCTTCAGCTCTTGCGAGAGCTTCAGAAAGTTCTTGTTCTCCGGCCTCACAGGGCGATACCCCGCATGTGAGCTGATTGTTGGGAGAAACCTGATTCGAATCCCAGGGTGTTTGAAGTTCAAACGCGAAGCTTTTACTTTGGCCCCAGCAACTAGACGAAGACAACACATAAAAGTTCAAACATGGATGCTTCATTTGAGACAAGTCAGAGGGTGTGAGCGTGTCGATGCCTTCGACCTATGTTATTTGCATTGGGTGAAGGGTGTTGGTATAAATGCAACACAGCACGCCGTTTCAATTCAGTTCAAGACCTTCCAGTAGAAGAGGTCGCTCGCTTGTCCCAAACAAATCCATGAGAGCAGCGGGACGGATGAGAAGATGGATGCAGTTGTGTGAAAGTTGCTGCCAGTATTGTGCAAGCTGGCTGACAAAGCAGGACTGAGGCCTTGATACATTTGCATCGCTGGGCCCTGTGTTTTAACAAACTCGGCAACGTAACTCCCACAGTCATGAACCTGGTGGCCTCTTTTTTGGGCAGACCTAACCCTGCCGCTTTGAGTTTGAAATGTCAGTCCTGAGGAAGCACACGGCGTTCATGTGCCGCATCTTCTCTTGGGAGGCGAACGTTTCCGCATCCAAGCGCTCCGTCAGAAAGACCTGCCGATGGCTTGCTCCGTGGGCTTGTTCGACGTTGGAGGGTGATCGTGTGGTAGTCTGGTCCATATGTTTCGGCCACTCGATTCAAAGTCCGCAAATGAATGAATGCATGGTACACTGCAAAAGGAGAGACACCATAGTCGCGGTTGTCTCTTTGGTTTCTCTTTGAAACCACCCAAAAAAGGGTCTCTCAAGACCTACTGACTTCCAAAGGCCTCGATTCACATTCCATGCAAGGAGCAAACAACATCTACCAAATGTGGTTTGTATCACTGTACAAAACGGCCTCAACTTGACACAGTATCAGGAGTAAACAAATCAACATGCGCAAATCTATTGAACGGTTGAAGACAACTAAACATTTGGCTTGAACCATGGCTTTTGACTCATACACGTACCCTTGGAATCGAGTCTTGGTATAGTTCCTGCCATTCAAAAGGGGTGACCTCGCAAAACGTACCTGCCAGAAGGACTGAACAGGGAGTCTCCTACCTAGGCCCCTACAATCCTCCGGGCAAATTAGTACAATCCAATAACTGGAAACGATTAATTCCAAAGTTGAGGACCTTCAGGCAAGCTCCTTCTGTTTTGCTTTGACATTCTGGCGCTATGAACAACAAGTACGAGCACACACCAGATTGATTCAGGAAGCTGCCAAGGCTGTGCTTCAGCCCCGTCCCTCTTCTTGCGGGAAACAAACAACTGAAAACATACTGGCAAACAGTACAAACCTGCGAGTCCCTACACTTTTAGAGAAAGCTAATCAAAACATGTTTCCAGGATTTTCCAAGAAAGCAAGTGGTTGTGATTGCTCCCGACAAAAATAGCTCCCACAGTACAGGGGGCCAGTCGTCTGGGCAAACTAAAATACTTTGCCCAACCTAAAATCAGTGACCCCTAAGAATACTTTGGGCGACGTCGCAAAACCACGGTGACTCTCCCTTAAAGCGCCCCCTTTTGTTCACTGCTCGGGCGCTGCAGCTGCCCAAAAAGCTTCCAGCTGCCGTGTAACGCCACTGAGGTGACGGCTCAAATCAAATTTAACTCCCTGTGCGACAATGTAATGACCTTGATCAGCCTGACGGATTGATGCCTTTTCCGACAATCATCGAAGTGGGACAAGATGCCTTTTCAAGACAAGTGTAGTCTTCAAAACCCGCGGGTCCACTTCCATAACTGTTGACAGAAAGGGGTAGTGGTGCATCCACAGCACCGACCACGGTAAGACCAGTTTGGGCCATGCCGAGTTGCCCTGATTAGGACGCTGTTGGCCGGCTTAGGGTGGGTTTCAGGCTCGCTCAAAGCTAGCTCGTGTTGGTGTGCGGTTCATTTCAGGCTCAGCTAACGGCTGCTGACACGACTGCTGTGTGGATGGAATGAAGGGCTGACTTAGGCATGAGGTTGGCTTACTGATTCGTCGTGCTTGAGGCTGCATTAGCAGTGCCAGGGCAGCTTCATGCAAGTTGTTTCAGCACGGCATGATTCCATGGGTGAGGCTTTGCTTAAGGTTCCCTAAGAGTCTCGGCGCCTCCAAAGGGTCTGGTTTGAGGTCCCAACCAATCCGCACTCTGGAGGGTCCATGCGCCAAACATTCAGATCCCATCAATTTTGGGGCGGCTTAGGGGCTCTTCGGCTTGGCAAATGCTCTCTTTAGCCAAATCAAGGCTGGTCATGTTGATTTACAGAACTCAAAAACTCAGAGCTTTATGGAGATGCGTAGTTTCTTCGAGTGACGACACCAGAAAATGAGTGAAGAATGGTTCAAACAACGATGCTTGAATGGCCCCAGGCAGCAGGCGACACATGACAGCAAGCGGCTTGCCTCGCACATCGACGACGCTTGGGGGAGGAATGGATAGAGTCTGCCATGGAGGTCTCAATTTGCATTTGTCAATAAGCTGAAAGTTGCATGACAATGACCCTGCCACGCACAAATGTATGAAGCTCATTTTCCCCTGATGTGCGTCTTGCAACATGAACCTCTATCCCAAGTCACGAACCATGACCTCCACTGCCGCGAAACACGCAAGCCCTGACTCCAACTTCCAATTCCAATTACTTTGCCATCGCTTGTAAAAACCTACAAGGAACCCGAAGGAGGGCCCCTTTGCTACGAAAGCCCAACCGCAAAAAATCACTTGCACGGGGAAAATGAGGGAAAGTCGACAAAGGGCAGAACAAAAAAAGGCAAATTACTTACGTCTTAGGCAATCTTCAAACGAGAAAGGTCCAGGCACCTCCATTCAGGTTCCATGTTGGGAGACCAGCCGTTCAGCTTTGCTCCTTCTGTACACAGCCGAAGGTATTCGGCTCCGGAGCACCAAGCTAGCTCCTTTTGTGGCACACGGGGGGTACCATCTTTTGAGGGGAACGCCTCTCTGGGCATGTGAGAACTAAGGGGGAAACAGGGAACCCCCTTTAGGGGGTCAGCATGTCATGACAAGACACACCCACATGGGGTTCCACGTCTTGCATCATTGGCAGAGATTCCGGATGCAACACTCGATAACTCAAAGAAACTTTAATGGGTGAGTCACAAACCACGTTTCTCAGGTCACTATATTTTCCCGGGAGCATGGGTCTAATCTCGACTACTCTTTCTTTGAAAGATGTGTTAACACGTGGGACAATTGCTGGACTGACCAAAAAGGTAACAACAGAAAACTATGTTCAGTTGAAGAGATCTCCAGCTTTTGCACATACCTGTCCACTTGATATAAGCAACTCTGACGTCGAATTGCTGGTATCCTTGGAGCCCTGAGACCGCATAGACTAGCATTTCACTAGTCATGTCTTTCTGCCAAACCCCACTGTCTTGCCTGATGTGCGCATGCTGGAACCAAACACGGTTCAACAGCTTGAGCGGACCATCCCAGCTCAGCAAAAATAGTTTTGTATGCAGGGTTCTCCCTTCCACTTGGCGAAAGCCAATCCTCTTCACCAGGACGTCCCTTTCTAGTCAAAGAGTGAAACACTTGAGCCCTAGAAGTCCACACCCCTTAAAAGAATATCGGACCCGATTGATATGATGAACCTCCCGAACGGTAAACAATGGTGGTTATATTGCAAGGCTGATCCTTAAGGGGTGGGGAAGAACCGAAACTGGTGGTTGAAACACCGAACCACGGTTCAAACACAGCTTCTCAAAACGGCTCAGTTTCTTGGAGAAGCTGTTGGGGAATAACCCTATATTCCCCCAGCCATCGTGTGGTTTGAATCCCAAGGACCCTCTCGAGCCCACCTCGCCATGCCAAGAACAGATCAATCTATCCCAGCAACAGGGCCCGGGATGTGAACATGGCTGAGGGCACCAGTGTTTACTGCGTTTGGTACATCAACCATGTGTTAGCTGCGACTTGTGATTGACGCGTGTTGAAGCCTGACCACCCCTCCTGTTGATGTTCTGGCAAGATTTAATTGGGCAGTTTGCTTTGGCAGACTACTATGCCCCTGGTTTCTGACAGTTTGTTCAAAGTCCAAAGAAGGGACTCCTCCAAACAGTTGAGTGCACGGAGTATTTTTTAAATGACCAGGTGACCAGCAAGGGGTTCCAAGCTGATGTCTTCCATCCCGCGATGGAAGCTCTGTGCAGTAAAAGCCAGAAGTTCCTCGCGCGGAAGGAATTTCCGCCGATGCCACAGGAGGGCTTGTACATAAATCTGAATGCTCAGCCTCCGCAGGGGTCGTAGTACCTCAGGACAGGCGACATGCTGACACCTGGACATGCGTGTGGTGCAGGGAAGCTGCTTTGATAGGAAAATGTGCAGGAACAAAAAATGGGAAACTGGAGGGGCCGCACGGCTGCACGCCCTGGATTCGGAGCGGAAAGCAACGGCATGATGTTCCCTAACTTTGCATGTTGGAGAGTGCGCAAAAGTTATCAAACTGGTCTACTTGCATCCGGGGAAACGCCGGTACCAGGCTCCTTGACACTGTACAGGCACACGATGAAAGGGCAAGTGGCAAATTCACCCCGGGCAGGAAGTTCAACCGACTTCCTGCATATAACCATACAGTGGCAACAAAACTTCATTAGGCGCGTATGCCAACATCTAAATCCATTGACTTGCAGCGCAGTTGAAAACTTTGTTGGGTTTTTTGCTCGACATTCATGAGCATGCTTCCAGGACTCGCAAAGTCTGCTGGCATGACAATCATGAACAAGTACCAGCCGCCGATGCACAGCGCCATCGAAGGTCTGTGCACTGAAGAGTAAAATGGATGCTTGTTTCGAAGCAACATATGTGCGCCGAGATGCTGCGAACGAACCTTGCAGCCTGATGTCTTGCTTCAAGTTTGTGATTGCCAGCGAATGGCTGCAGCAAAAAGAAAAGAGCACGCATCCGGACTTTATAGAAGCTCTTGGTACGGAATAGACACATATATTATTCATCTATAAATTCACACGATATGTATATCCACCCTAGTCCAGGATAAATACCTGTTTGGGACCCATGCGCTTGACACTTGAAGGCTCAAGACACCTAAGCAAACACGAGTATAGGTCATATTCACCAATTCTGGCCATGCCACCTCAAACCAACTCAAACAACAACAAAAGAAAACAGGCATGACTTCTAATTGAGCAGATATGATAGAGGACCCCCAAATATGGTTCCTTTCTCCTTTGGCTTCCCTCTCAAACCAACCAGGAAGGGTACCCTCAAGAAAAAGGCCACACCCATGCAAGTAAACATGAGGGATTTCTGTCCAGCCTCCGTTGAAAAATCCCCAACAGCCAAATGAGTCACAATCAAAACCCGGTACTGAATATGGTCTACCCAGAACCATGCTTCAGGAATTAAGAAGGCAAGGGGATCTTCGCAGCGATTTCTGGCCAGGGGATTGTCCCTTACCAACCTTCATCTACCCGAAGCGGTTCTGAGCAAGTGGCTCAAATAACTCTGAGGGTGACCCGGCTCTGAGGCGCCCAGCGCCTGCATACTGATCACCGGCGCCGGCCTCGAGAAACGGGGGCAGTTGTGGATGGACAAGAGCTTGTCTCCAAAGCGGGGGGGGACCCCAAGACAAGGCTTCACTTTGGCTTCCCTTCAAAAACACTCGCAACAAAGGATTTCCAGAAAAAGAAAGCATACACATGCCCAACAATTACAGCCCCAGTTGGTGGGTGGTGTGTCCCATCATCTATAGGGCTTCAGCCATCCCTCCGCACAGTCTGGCCCTCGAAGGTGGCACAGCATAACACTTGCATTGCAAAAGGGATGCTTTGCTTGACAACCCCACGTGTCGAAATAAGCTCGACCCTTGCACAGGCTCGGTGAATCAACTCAACAAAAAGCTGAAGTATTCCCCCTTACCTGAAACATTCATGTGGTGCAATGTGGTGCGTGCAAAGTGAGCAACACCGACCCCCTCCAAACGGCAAGGGACAAACCATGATATGGGGCTTCAAGGGACGGCTCTGCGCATGACCCCTTGAAACACAGAGCGCTACAGTGTGTCCACACATTGATGACACTTTCGGATAGGAATCCTACTCATCAGGCGGTTCCCTTTTTTAGTGGGGGAAAGAATCATTTTAGGGGGATTTGCAACTAGCACAGTCCTCCGGATGAATGGAATTGTAACATTAGGCTCCGAACCAAACCCTCCATCTTTCGATGCCCCCACTCAGTTGGGCGAAACTGGTCTCATTTAATAAGCCTTGACCGGGAAAATTACAGTTCTTTGGAAATTTACCCGGGGATCAGTGTTCCTCTTTCCAGAACATAAGCACTCAAACTCCAGCAACAATGGCTGGTGAGGACCAATGGCACCCTTCCGTTTATGTGGGAATGGTGCAGGGACGACAAAATCCAACTGCGAAAGTTGTGCCCAGTTTCGTCCAACTGGAAGACCTAGAAGCCCCAAACAAAGCATTTGTTGTTGTGAGGGTACTCTTGGGGTCACTAGTTAAACAAAAAAAAAACAGGGGTTGCGCTTGGAGACACCAGTTGCTTCACTATCTTGGCTTCTGGCGCTCTGGTGGGCGCGGCCGCCGCCGCCGCCGGCCTGCGAACGGGGGCTGGCCATGTTTTGGGGCCGGACAGAAGGTGCTTGCTTGGCTCGTGAGGAAGAGAGAAACGGGAACAACCGGGTCTCGGTTGCTTTTTGCTCCCCGCTAAAAGCTTAACTTTTAGTGGTTTAGTGGAAAACCCATTAGTTGTCAACAAGTGAAAGTCCCAACATCCAAGCAAAATGCACCAAAGGGGTAATAGTCCTACATTCAGCAGAGTTGTTGTTGGGGTTCCAGATGCCCACGAACGGAGAACTTCAGTCGTTGCCTCCTTGGCCCCTTCTGGGCAATCGGACTCGAAATTTTATCATCAGTTGTGTTTGAGCCCAAATGGGCCCTGATCAATCGCAGGGGGGGTTCTGACGAGGGGGTGCTGGTCACCAAGGGCGTCCCCTTTGTGAGCTTGAACACCTTGTCATTTTACGCGAAACAAATAGTAAGAAAAGCGTCTTTCGCTGTGTTGAGCTTAGGTACCACTAGATTTAATAATGACATGTTGCTAAGCTTGAACGCATCGGCTTGGTGTCATTTGTAAAAAGGAAAGCAGAACACATAATCGTGGGCTGGTTGTACTTTTTCGTTGTCACGCAATGGTTACCCCTGATTAGTACCTTTCCAGGTCGACAAGGTTTGGACAAGCCCCAAAAACAGAGACTCATTGGAGGACCCCTTTTACTTCTGGCCCCGACTGGTAGTCCCCTGGCCAACAAACCTGCCAGAAAAGGGGCTTCCCTTTTTTGCTTAGTCCCGTTCATGGATGCCCCCGCTTAGCGTCACTTTGCATGGACAAGAATGAACTCGTTCCGCATGAAGATTTGTCGACGTTTCCTCCCAGATTTGAGAAGGACTTTGTCGCCCAGCCCACTCCCAGCCCCCCAAAGAAAAACTAAAATATCCAAAGTTCTCCTCAATCAACCAATAACCAGCACCCTCAACGACTGTTGTTTGGACGCGGGAACAAGCAGCTGTTGGATGCTGGAATTTGGTTAGTTTACAGAAATCAAGGTTACGGTGCCCTCAGGTTAGGTGATCAACACATTCCGAAGATGGCACGCAGCTTGCTGATTCACGGCCCGTCCACAACCCGACGAAATCGGCCAAATCCTGCCTCGAAGAACTTTATGCAAGCATGTTTTGCAAAAGGCTCAACTAGACGAAACAATTGATGCTCGTTGGCGGAACCCAATGAAGCGATCCCCAAAAACGCAAAGCCCTCCATCGGGCATAGGTATTGTTCGGGATGGAAATGCAGGAATGGCATAGGTGGGTTGATGCCTCGCTGTTGCAGCGACACACGTCAACTTCGGAGTGTCCATGTCAATCAGCCCTATCAAGGCTTGCTAAATTCCCGTATCTCCACTTCGGATGAATCAGGAGGGCCATGCTAATCAGAGAAATCCGGCTAAACTGGCAATTTCCAACCACCGAATGATGGAAGGTTCCCACCCGGGCCTAGCAAGGGAATCATCTACTTTAGTACATAATCGGGTTCAAATCGTTCTTGGGAAGACGAACTTCGCTTTTCAAGGGCAGTGGTCGGGGTGTTCTTTGTGGAGCCGGCACAATGTCACCAGCCACCGACACCAATGGGAGATCGATAGCCAGCAGCCATGTCACTGACCAGAATGCGAGGAGGGCTCAAGTTGTTGCGAGCAGCGAGCACAGCTATTTCTGACGTTGGGCAGGATCTGGCCACACGCCCGGCAAAAGAAGGGGATGATGATCCATCCTTGAATGCTCACTCCTGAATTTAGGGAAGAAACGACAAAAGTGAAAACCCCAAGAATTTGGTTTGTCTCAACATTGGTGCAAGAATTTGGTTTGTCTCAACATTGGTGCTGTCCATGGTGCCTCAAGAATAAAAGACAGACCAGAATTGGAAGCGAGTCAAAACTGGGACCCTTACAGGATCCCAAATGAATACATTCCTCAAGTTTCCTTTCCAAGTTGACTCGAAAGGCTCATCTTCAGACTGGCCAACGCAAGGACTCGAAAGCAGTCGAATTGCAATCGGCAAACAGTCCTTGAAAGGACTCCAGGCCACTAGAAACGACATTTTGACCACTCACTCATGCGCCTTACCCTTTGAGACCAACACGAGGCAATCAACAATCACATTGAGCAACTGGGAGATTTCGCTGCAACACACATCAAACATCCTAGCGCATCAGCAGGAACTTTGGCCTTGCCTTGTTGGGCGCGGCGGCGGCAGGGACAAGAAGATGTCATCAGCTGGCGAACAAGGGGAAGGCTCTGTCACAAACTTTCACTGGGGGCCCACAAAGTTAAACGTTCCCCTAGGCCCTGGTTGGCTGCGCAACTAGATCAAGCTGGCTTGAATCATGATGAATAACACAAACCACGCCAACACCCGAAGAAGAAAAACAACAACAACGGGGGAAGGGGGTGACACCAAGACGTTTGAAGACGGACGGGTTGGGTGTCTGGCAAATCATACCCCGCGGTCTTTGGCGCAAAGCTATCCAAAAGGTTGAACCCGCGAAACGGAAACAGTTCCAAGGGTACCCCTGAACCAGTGGCTCCTTCCCACAAATGACGGCAATGCGGCATAGTTTTGGAAAACCAAGCTTTCTGTGATCAATGGGGCATTCCCATGACTACTTTGTCACAGAACATGGCCCCAACAACCCACCGTTTTCCACCACGTTCCTGGCCGAAACTCGTGCCGGGGGCACCTGCATCGCGGGTGTTCTGGAAGAGATCGCCCCCGTAGCTCTGAACGCCTGCGTCCTTGAAGTTGTTGCCTTGAATCGCTGTAGCCATGGGTGGGGGGTGGCGGGGCGGGGGGTGATTTCAAGGTTGGAAGCGCAAGGGAGCCACCAAACCGCCTCTGTGCTTGGAACGTCTGGGAATATCTGTGTCGTCAAACAATTTCCCCCGAACAAAGCAGAGGAGTTTCCCGGATTTCCATTTCGAACCGGCAAATCAACGATATCCGCAGAGGGTTGGCGGCTGCCCAGATCTTATGTTGACCCCCAACCCAGAAAGCCGCCGATGAATCACATGGCAGATCGGAAAGATGACGGACAAACCAAGAACGCGTTCAAGGCACAAGTAAGCGGGGAGTCGGTCAATGAACTGCCTTGCTCATGTGCAACTCATACTGACTTCAAACGCAAGAGACTATTATAGGAGGAAGATTAACAACCTAAGCCATGCACAGGAGCACTCGTGTAGTCATTCTCACTTGTGAGCAAATAGTAGAATCTAGAATCATGCACGCCCCAGAAACCCTTATTGACTCTGCGCGTGAGGTAATTACGTTTTCCCAAAGACTCTTTAATCCCTCAAAGGGTCCGCACAGCGCGATGCGGCTCAAACTGCTGTGGTAAAACACGATTTCAGCTTCAACAACTATGCGGCCATCTGAGTGTTAGTCAAAGAAAAAGGTGACTTTCGCAATCTGTTCTCGCAGCAAAGCAGATTGAGTAGAATAGCAAGAAGTGTGTGGCCACTTCCAGTGAGCTGTTGAGTATGCAAGGTACAGAACCGATTGATGAAATTGAGCATACACATGTGATCATGCTGGGACTTGTGTTCATCAGCCTGCAAACGCACTCGGCTTTCCGCCTGCAGCAAAGCGGCAACAGTCATACTTATCGCATTTTGAGTTGGTTCTGACTCGTGTGGACACAGAGTGCACACAACTAGCGCTTGCCTTGTTCAAGATCAAACCTATGGGATAGTTTGTCGGGACAAATATCAACTATATACGGCACGGGACAAATCAGAGGGCTCAACCGAAGGTTGCGGACGCTTCAGTTCACGTTGCATTTATCTGGGAATCCTGAAACCGGGAAAGGAACCTTCAGAATGGGCTTTTGGTCGTCAACAACCGTGAGGTGCTATAGTTTGCCCAGATTGATTGAAAAAAGCTAGAAACTGCTGTAAGGGCCTAGAACAGGTCGACGCCACAGGGATCTTTATGTTCCCGTTCAACATACCCCAACCCAAAGCACACTCATGACATGGCCCAAACCAATCCAAATGGTCATGTGTTAGCCTGCACAAAAGGGGCATCTAGCCACTGCTCTAGCTCGACGCTCGCCTCGTGTCCCGCACGACTCTCGTGTCAATGGGCAACCGGGCACTGCTGCGTGAGGTGGGCAAACATCAGGGACGGAAGGTAATGAATGCCTGAGCTTCTGAAAGGATTCCCTTGCCCCAGCCTTGCCGCCTGACACAAAGCGCAGCACCTCGGGAGGGCACCTGAAACAATCCGATTCCTCTTCAAGGGGCTCCCTAAACGGGTGCCTTGCACACGGGTCAGCTACACAAAGGAATCGCCCCAAGCTGGACGTAGAACCCCGGGCCCCTTGCCAAGCACCATCCTCTCAGGTTGCATCGCCAACAACTTTCCAGTTTTTGCCATGTGACCTGATTCGGAACAAAACGAGACTTGAACCTTTTGCGGCAAAGTGTGCACACCACCCCAGATAAGGTCGCATTAACTGGGGAGTGGTTTGCCAAAACTGTGAGAAATTCCAGCAAAAGGAACACCACATACATGAATCGGCCGATTTGCTTCGATCCTGGCTCATGCAATGGCTCGCATCTACCCCCATCAAAATGAGGCCTTGCAGGGGATCGCATCTAGGTGAACTCCAAACAAGGAGTAACACCCGGGTAGATTGAGACTATTAGAGGGGTCAATATTAAGATTAAGCCCATATTCCTGCTTTGGGCCAAATCTGGTTACATCCAAATGCTGTCGCAACGACTGAGCTTACAGGGGGAATATAAATGGCACGATTCCCCTCAACCCCTTTACCACCAGAAAGGAATTGCGTTATCTACTTGCACCCAGGCGTTCATGGGACTGTCCGCCTTGGCTTTCTGTTGATTTTCAGGCATGGCTGAATAATTGGTGTGCAGATTGCTTCCCATCCTGGTAGGCCAATGACCCCCCATTTAGGTGACGTTGATTCGCATGGCTGGCCCATTTGTAAGGCACATCTGGGGTCCCGTCTTAGCAAGCACCCACGTGGAGAATAACATCACAGGCGTTAGCGACCTCACAAGTAGCAAGTGCGACGGCGACAGCGCTCATGATAAATGTTCTTTGGGTGAGTTCTTGTGACTCACCTGGATACACGGACCATCATGTGTGCTTATAAATACCGAACATAGTGTACCCACTGACTTGGGTGGTTGTCCCTTGGCTTTGGTTTTCCAAAAGGGCACGGTAAAATAGAAACACACACCGTACCATTAAAGACTTGGGTTAGATTAAAGACTTTACAAAAACTTTACAAAAAACTTACAAACACACACACACACACACACCGTACCCAACAACTTTACAAATTAAAGACTTAGATTCAGCAAAGTCGGCCAGCCTTGCTTCAAGGATTTGACGGTTGGACCCCTCCCACTGTTGTTTACATATTCCAATGCCCCGGGTGTTGAGTCGTTTTGTGGCAATTTTGATCCCCGAAAGAGTTGGGGGGAGGGTTAGCTAAAACGACCGTTACGCCAAGAAAGTGTCTTTGCCAAGAATTCGACAAATATCGATTAGTATAAGTTTGTGAGCTTTACAGGAAGGCTGGTATTCTGCACTTGCTTCCTACTTATCTACGCTGCTTCCGTCCAGAAGGAAAATCAACATTATAGCTTCCAACAGCCACAAAAGAATGAAGATAAAAGCATGGCTAATCATTTCGGGCTTCGCTCAATTACTGTTGGATCAGGCTGTGGGAATTGCCAACTGCTTTCATACAACCGGAAGGCCTTCCCAATAACTAGTACTTCACTTGAAGGGTGAAATTCCCTGGTATCTCAAACATGGGAACCATCCCAGCAGTCCCATACAGTAATCCGGAACAAAAGGTTAGCCAAGTCGATTTTCGCTGGTTGCAAGTGGAAAATTTCAACTGCTTGTGCCAAGGTTTCCCACTCACTTCCTGAGTAGATTGACCAAGAAAGTAAAAACAACAAAATGTTTTCCACCTGAATGGTCTTCCCAAACAGTGACTAAAGTCCGGAAACTCAGGGAGTGCGCCCATGGAGGCTACCTGTCGGTCCACGAGGCTTGCTCCAGGCTGCCCGGCCCCATTTCTTGTACCAATCCTCCCGGGACAAAGCCTCCGACACCTGACAAAATCACAGGGCTATGCTCGAAGCCCCTCGTTTTGGGAAGTTCAGGGGTATTTTGTCGACATTTGCTTGGAATTATCGAGGCAAACAAAACTTAATGAAGGAATATCAAATGACTACACATACATAATATATACATATATGTATATCATCTATACATATCTACATGTATACATACATGCATATGTAGCACATTTTATACATATGCACCAGCAGGAAAAATGTGTTTCCTCTTGGGCGGTGAGCGCAACCCTTTTCCGTTAGACACCTTCAGTGATAAGCCGCGGATCACGTTGTTTTGCGATAAGCTAGTGTCAATTTGGCAAATTCCATCCACTTCGCGGGCCAATCAAAACGAGGTTTGCAATTTGGTCCGTTTTGTCTGAAAACAGGTTCGCCAGAGCCACGGGGAAAACCGCGCGCTTCCTCCTGAAGTACGTTGTGTGTACTTAAGTATGATTAAAATATATTTAGAATATGTGCATTGAAGCGGTGGATAAACGGTTGGCACGCAACCATAAGCAGGCAATACACCCTTCCAACTTTGACTCGGATCTCAATGTCCACCTCTGCACGCATAGAGCATAGAATGGGTTCGCTTTGGACCAACACACATGTACTGTTCTCGCTGCCGGGATTCTCGAGACACACATGCATGCCAGCTTTCGGCCATCAACCTCTTGCAGCCGAGGTAATGTCCAACTGGTTGCAGTGGAAATTTGGCAACACCTTCCGCATCACGCGCTCTCACTTGTCCAAACAAATCCCAAAGGTGGATTTGTCTTCGGTGAAGGCAAGGTCGCGCAACGGCAGGATATCTCCACCCCGAACCGACAATCATGAGGGCGCTTGCCCCCCCCCCAAACAAAATACATACAATTGTCAAATTCCCACCAAGGGAAACCTTTTAATTTGTGCAAAACAAAAGTCCCTTAAGGTATGTGGACCCTGCAGCCTATACATGAACTGCAGCTCGAAACCGTCGATGGCCCTGTTGCAGTTCGGGAGAAATGGCATATCGACAGGTCGGCAAGGGCACTCCCAAACAATGTGATCAAATGTACCAAGGTCACAGCAGTGCCAAACATAGGCGCGCTCAGGGCGCCGTACGCCAAGCAGCAAGAAACCAGCACCAGCTCAGAAGGTGTGGGCCTTCGCATATGCCGCAAGCATCCCAGTTGATCCGACCAAAGCATCTACGGAAGCAGTCAAAATCAGTATAACGCCAATCCGATGCCAGAGCATGCCAAGCATCCCTCACCGAATGCTGCGGCAGATCCAGCGCCCACAACGAGTACGGCGCCAGACCACAGGGCACCACGATCCACCCATGGCAAAGAGGCCAGGGATTCTCACGGTGCTTGCACCGGCTTCCAGCAAAACGAGTTGAAACTTCTGGCTTCCCCCGCAATCAAAAGGAACTACTCCTAAAAACATTAAACAAATCCAAAGAGTGAGAGGGTCAACCCTTTGTCCAGGAGAAACTCCTGGTAGCGTTCATGACGATGCCTCGCAACCCCGAGTAAAAAGGTTGTTGACCATAGCGCATACATGTGCTCAAGGTTCCGAGAAAAACAAAGAGCACCTCTAGCTGTCATGACCAGATTCCTCATCAAAAGCGGCAACCGGGGACAACTTGTCGAAAACATAGCGCACATTGCCTTGAGCAAGTGGACGCCTGCCCTCCCCCGATCCCGGCTACCCGGGCTCCTCCCTACCCCCATGCCCGGCCCCTCCCGCCTGGCCCTCCAAGTCTTCTAGCAAGCCTTTTGCCGCTTCAGCCTCAGCGTTTCCGTCGCGTTCGACAAATTTGGTGGCTCTCCATGATCACGCATGTCGTCGTATACTGTAGATTGGCCAGAACAAATCCAAAACTTGTTGTATACCACTAAAATGGTCTTCCCAAGAAGCTAACAGTCCAGGAACTCAGGAAGCGAGTATAAATGTTGGTCTGGCGCTGAAGCTGGAGCTGAAATCTGTCCTGGCTTACTCATGTTGAGCCTGGCTTCTAGAGGCGTCAGCCTTATATCCCGACACATGCTGCATGCGTACTCCGCTCACCACGACTGCAAAGAAACTATTTGGGTGGGGGTCGGTAAGGTCGGAGGGCACACTCTGAACAAAAGTGTGCGTTGGTGGGCTATAGGGCCAGGTTTCTTCAATCTAGTGCACACAGGGGAGGCCAGGTGAGCAGGAAGGCACATGGGGTTAGCTACGCCCTGAATGAAACACGTAAAATAGAAGAAACCACCGAGTTGCCAACTAGGACAGCAACACGAGCACGCCCCTCTTCAATGGTTGGCCATACCGAGTACATGATGCAACGCATCCAGGGGAACCCCAGAGCAAAAGAGCACCAAAAAGGCCGAAGGAGTATGACAGAGCAGTAACTACACGCACAAAGCTTCGGCTAGGGCTTGTGGCAGCCGCCATAAGAATCAAAGAGCGCTTCAAAAGGGGGCCAATAAGGGGCCCAGTGCGCGTTGCTGACTGGGGTTCCAGCCCGCCTTGTGCAAGAAAACGCTAACTCCCAAAGAAAGAGCCGAATGCCAGCCCAAAGCACAGGCACTTGTAATTCCCGGGCTAATTCTATAGGAACTTGGCCGCTGAGTATCAGGCTTACATCCCGTAAACATTTCAGTAGTTGTTTCCTATGAGACTTGCTTCCTTGCCTGCGTTGTCAACCCTCCACCCTGTTGCCAGCCTAATGCCGCATTCCGAACTCAATGGTTGCCCCAACACCCAGAAAGGAGAGAACACATTTGCCCATGGTCTGGCAAAACTCTTGACCGGCACCACGATCACGCGCTCTCACACATGTGTCTGGCATCAACTGGGCACTCGCAACACCAAACATTTGGCGCGTTCAAGACAACCCCCCGGCTTTTGAGGGCATCCCTGACACCTTTCATTTCATGCTCGAAGAAACCTTGAATCAACCCTCGAGAAAGGCATCAGACCCCCCCCCCCCGCGGCATTACTGTAGCAAGCAGCAAGGATTCTCACCTCCGCCCTGATTACACATTCATTCCCAGTGTCTTGTCATGCTCAGCACCCATTAAATTCGGCCACCATAACGTCAAGCATGACGCAGGGCCCCACATGTCGCTTTCTGCCTTGGGTTCATCCACCCTTCCTTGTTGCCTGGGCTTCCGACATCCTTCGCGGGTGATCTGGAAATTTCTTGGATCATGGCCTTCCACGCGAATGCGTCGCAAATACAAAGCTCAGACCAAGCCGCTCCCGAAGTTCAACAGTTTTCTTGGCCGAACTCTGGAGTGCACACAAACAACATGTTTAAATTATGCTTCATAGAGGAGACCCCATCCTGTCAAGCTGATTGTGCGTTAACCAAGCTTGCTGGGTGACAAAGAGGCCATTGCTTGATGGAAGATTGGCTTTGTGCCTTCTCTTGAAGTCTTGTGACCAACTCGCGGGAAGCTGTATGTATGCTGAAATTTGGTCGCCGGTGTCTCTTTGACATCATCTATCACCTAGCGCTACAGCAACAGCCTCAACGCGAGCTTGAGCATCTAACAACTAAAGGTGCAAGTTTGGCTTCGCACCAAGACTCGGATTTAAGACAGCCCGACAACCACCAACACTTTGGTGCCCTTTCTCAAACTGTTATGCTCCAAACATCAAAGTGCACCCCCACCAAAACTAAAACACTCCCATTGGGCTTTCGGCGACTGTCCGGGAAACCAGAACCCACGATGGGAAAGAGGCTTGAAGCAACACGAGGCAGGGGTCAACGGCGGAGCCGCCATGTATTATCTATACCTCTGCAGTAGTAACAGCTGTTTGCGGGTTGCCTCAAAGCGTATCTCTGGTGTTGGGAACATTTATCAGGTTGCAGCATACAGTGGCATACAGATTGCCCTTCTGGAACCTGTGTTTCGGCGAAGTGTTGAAGAGGAAGGGTTTGTCTGTTTTTTTTCTAGGTTCAGCGGGAGGCTTTGCTCCTAGGTTGGGGATTCACTCTTTGGAGATTGGGCTTCGGGCGGGTTTAGGGTGGGTTTGCTTGCAAAGGGTGGTTTTGGGTTAGCTTAAGCTTGGTTTGGGGTTGGTGTGGGCTGGGTTAAGGATTGGTTGTGGCTGCTTTGGGGTTGGTTTACAGCTGGCTTGGTGTGGCAGGGTGGGTTTAGGAGGTTGCTCTAGGCTTGGAAGGTTTCTTTTATTCGTTTTGCAGGGCTGTGGGCTGATTTACGGTGGGTTTAGCGTTGGTCGTATAAGGGTTCCCTTAGAACTGGGTTGAGGCTTGTTTAGGGTGAGCTTGGGGTTGGATTCCGGGTTTGCTTAGGGTTGATTTGGGTAGGGTTTGTTTAGGGCTGGTTTAGGGTTTGCTTGGGGTTTGCTTAGGGTTGGTCTGGGGTGGGTTTTAGGGTTGGCTTGGGGTGGACTTTGGGTTTGTTTAGGTGGGCGAGTTTAGGGTGGGTGCGTGGTTGGTTTAGGATTGACTGACTGAACACCTTACCACACTCTTACCACCACGCAAAAAATCAGGAAAAATAACAAATTCCTGTCCCCCCCCCCCCAAACAAAAATGTTTGACACAAACCACGCTTCCCTCTTACTGATGATACAGGCAACCGACAAAGTCACTCCACCATCTCTAGAAGTCAATCTTAAGTCACGCACATCACCGAGCTGATCGTGCTAGACAAACAAACAGGTGTCAACACTGTAGCCCGAAACAACCACGGAATTCCGAACCAATTTGCGGCAGGTTCAGAAAGGTTCCACAAAATGATTTCCCTACTGAAAGATTAGACACAATTTTTGATCCGGGGATTGCGAATCCGAAGGACACTTCCTGGTGCTCAGTAGGGAATGTGGGAATGAACCTGGTAATTCCCTTGAAAAAGAATAAAAAATAGGGCATGGTTTAAGTCGGGGTCATTCCATTTCTCATTCCCTGCCTATCGCAGCAAGAAAACCAGAGAACGTATCCGGCAACTCGCCTGGATGATCGCCGAGGCGTCTTGCAATGGGAGCGGCTGCCCTGGCGATGCACCACTCATGGCCACTATCAAAATAGGGGTCTGTATAAGAAAACCCTAAAAAAGAGACACGCACACGGTACACACCATTACAGATCTGTGTTTTGCTGACCCTTTTGAGGGTAATTATCCGCTTTCAGGGAAGCCACAAGGGGTCGCACTTTTCGACGGATACCCATGTTTCCCCTGAAGGGAACAGAAAGCAAGTGGCAGTTCGAGTCCTTCGGTTAACTCTCCTGATCATGTCACGGGTGCCGCTCCTGTCAGAGTAAAACGCGCCACTCCGCCGCTAGCTGCGGGAAGGCTAGCAGGCACTCAAGCGTACACCGTGCCTAGTTTTATTGCTTCAACTGGGTGACTTGACACACCTTCACTGTTCAAACGGCCAACTCGCTTGGTCATGAGCGCAATGACCTACGAAAATTGCACAGCATTTTTGGCAACATTTCCCCTCGACGGGGTTGCCCAAATGCGCCGGCTTGAGCAACTTCAACCCCCCGCAACCGGAAGAATCATGCATGACAAACGCGTTCGCCTCAACGTGGGGGCCTAATGTCTTGAAACAATTGGTTCCCATGTTGTGATGCCGAACCACGCATGAAGGCTTTCCAAATCCATCATCGAAGAGAGCTAACCACAGCACCCCATCCTGCACCTGGTGCCCCACTGATCGTAGTGTTGCGCATTTGTCAGATGTATGATGTGCCTGCGTCAACGATGTTCTGCAAACACAATAACATACTCTACATGTCAGTTGGCTGGCTCAGCACAGATCTTGAAGCCACTATTGTCCGCAGCGACTTGGACAACTCAAAAGGGCTGATCAACCTAGGCTCCTTCTTGGAGCCTGGGCTGCTCGTTGGGAGGCAAAATCCTGCTAAGGGGGCATTTAGAATATGAGCATCTTGAAAACAATGACCAGGATGCCTGGAGGGCTGGGGAGCGCAATCTCAGACCCAAGCTCGCGGAAAACTGACAAACGCAAAAAAACAAAAACATGCACACAACACAACGCAAACAGCCAGTCTGACCCCTGCAACTTCCCCCCCGACACAGGCAAGCCGCCTCCAGCCTCCCTCAGCCCCCCTCGGCCCCCCTCTCCCACTCGCCCGGCCGTTGGCACGTTCCATGGGCGTAAGTTTCAAGGAGTCCATGGCCTGCGCGCGGTTTTGAGACAAGTTGGGCAAGGCACAAGCTCAGGATGTAAGCTTCGGGTGACACGGGAGACTGAGGGCTACAAGATGGGATCACGGACCCCAATGAAGTGTCTGTGGGCATCCAGCCCAAAATAAGGCTTCAAGCTCCTTTTTCACATAATATGGTAGCGTCTTTGAAGTTACCAAACGGGAGGCAGGTTTTCACATGTTGTCGCCCCGCACCAACTGCAAACTCAGTCCAACTTGTGGGTTTGTGTGACATGGGAGGTGTCTCCAGGATCCCCGAGAGATTCTCCTTCGTCCAGGGAGTCGGGATGCAAGTGTTGCGCGGCTGCGGCCCCGCAGCTGTTGCTCTGCGCATGAGTCGGCACGCTATAACTCCATTGCAGGACACTCCCCAGTCCACGAAGCCATATTGTAGGCGGACTCTTGGACAGCACACCATCCTAGGGCTGTATTCAAAGGGAAACAACAGGGGAACTACTTTTTGCGATCATGTCCCATTCGGACGATCTAAAGTCCCTGAGAAACAAACAAATACTCCCAAGCAATATCTTCAACAACATCTTTTCCAAGGCTCTTTCCTCGGAACCCTGGCGAAACCTGAAACCTGACTGCGGTCCGGGATTGACAATTTTCCTCTCAAAGGGACTGCTGCTCCAAACGCCCTGTCACATGGGTTGCAAGTTGGTCCCTAGAAAAGGACAACAAACGGACCGACCACCCTTGTGCTTTAATGGCCATGGGTCAAAATCCCGTACCCCCAGTGAACATCCCAATCCCCACGAAAATAGGTTCTAAAATGGGTGGTGAATTCACCTACCCCAGAATGGGATCCCATTGGTTTTGACCCCACAGCCAAATGAGAGAAATGATTTGTCAAGACCTTGGAAGAAAAACCAGCCTGCTGCATGCAGTCCACCGAACGCAGGCGCAGTCGCTGAAGCTCCACCTGACCAACATATGGTGTCCACGTGGGACAAATATGCAATCTGGGTCAATTATTATTTACCAGCCTGAAAATAGGTGGTTTGGGGGCTATTCCCCACATCAACCACCATTTGGGGTGAGGTCGTCTGAGGTCGTTAAAATTCACCCAGATGCAATTGCCTGGTTTGGAGCTCTGGCTTGGCTGTCTTTTACTTGGCTGGTTGGAGTGGGGTGGTGGTCGAATTGCTGGTTCGGATGGCAAGCCTGAAGCTCCTAGAGATCGCATTTGACCATCTGGAGGCGCTTGTGAGTTCAAAAGTGGAACGGGGGGTCCCATTTGAGCCTCAAAATAGGCGGACCCCCCGAAATGGTCGTTTACCTGTTGGCTTCTCTTGACACCAACCTGAACAAGGGCACCCTCAATCATTTGCTACACGGTTGATTGGTCGGGTGCTCCCACCTCGTTCTCCAACCCTGCAACCGTTTGGACTCATAAATTTCTTGTTTTACCTACCATGTCTTTGTGGTCTTTCCCTACAAAATATCTGGCCCCACCTCGTTTTGGGTGTGTTCCTCCCTCGTTTTGCGCCTAATTTGGTGTGTTGCCCAAAACATGTTTCCGCCCGGCCTTTACTGTGGTCTTCTGCAAAAAAGGCAGTTGCTCATATTATGTGTGTCTACCTATACATATATGTATCATTATGTATCCCAGAAAACACAAGGTGATGCT
The DNA here is from genome assembly GCA_963377175.1 of Effrenium voratum. Taxonomy (NCBI): domain Eukaryota; class Dinophyceae; order Suessiales; family Symbiodiniaceae; genus Effrenium; species Effrenium voratum. The sequence goes on from CAUJNA010000147.1 coordinate 262,190, forward strand.
GCAGGCGTGAGAAAACGTCCTCCCTGGTCGTGCCGGGAACGCTAGGTTGGCAAGCCCTCTGGTTGTCATGCCCAACTGCCTCATGATTCGCTGCAAACAAGCGCTAACAGTTTCGAGAAGGTTCAAGCGCCACTCAGGGGTCCATAGTTGCCCAAATTGTGCTTTCATTAGTTGCCCACATATCACACAGAACCGGAACCTCGCATGTGTTAAAGATATATCCCTTGGTCTCGAAATGAGTGCCTCTAAATTGGCCCGGCTTTGCTTTGACGTTGACTGCGGGTCCTTGCAAGTCAATTCCCTACCATCAAAAGGTTAGTTCGGTCAAACCACAGAACCAAGTTGGCACCCAGCGGTCAACCGATTCCCAGTTGCCCAGCAACCCTGGTGAAAAAAGAGTACTCCTTGCTGGCAAGACTCCATGTTTAGGCAGAAACCCACACTACAAAGACTTGATGGCTACCCCTGCCAAAACAGCTTGTTTTAACATCAAACAATATAAAGATCCAACCTAGCATTCAAGAAAGGATATTTTAGGGAATCCCCACTGCACCGGATTCGATTTCGCATCTTGGGACCAAACCCGGGAGGCATCCGCAGCACCTCAGCCGGGAAGGGGGAGCGGAGCTGTTGGATGTGGGGAGGGACCGGGGGGGCCGGGGTGGTAATTTTCAGGCTGGTGAGGGAAACTGCAACCCACAAAATTACCCAGAGACAAATGTAAAACTCCTTTAGTTTCAACAACCTCCTCATTCTTATAGTCTTGAGTCTACTTATTACATATTGTTCAAACATGGAGTGCGGATTCACAAGGTTGGGCAGACGGTTTGGTTCACCTAACAGTGCTCCAAAGACGCCTAAAAGCGCTGTAAGGGTAGAACTTCCCAGGAAAGAGGAACAAGAGGACCCTAATGCCATATCCTATCCTTGTTATTCTTTGACCAGAACGAAGCAACCATTCAGAATGTGTCACGCTCAAGTCGTAGAGCCCATCAGGCTCCCAGAGGCGTCCACATCTTTGCTGGGCAAAGGTTTCAAAGCCCTGCACGACCCTTCACAGGGATGTGATTGCGGGGATCCGGGCGGCTACAACAAGTCATTGCTCACTTAAGGAATGAACACAAAACCTGATCCATGACGAACAAAAATCCTGACTAGCATCAACCTAGAAATAACAGGTTGCTGCAACTAAAACGATCCAAACGGGAAAGTCAAAGGAATCCATAGGTGGAAAAGTCGGCTTTGCACAAGTAAGCTGCAGCTACTAGCAGTTCTAAACCTTCTCAACATTGACGCAGTGCAAAACATGCGACACTGAATTTTTTGGATGCAGCCAGCAGTTGTCAACCGGGATCATGTGGCAGTGGCAGCCAAAACTGGACATACACTTTGGCCATACACACTTCGTCCGGGCAAAAACATGCGAAATAACAAACGGCCGGTTTGTCCGCCCGGCGCCTGTTGCTTCGATCCGATTGACGCCCGCTCGAGTGCGGTACCTCAATGGATGGCATTCTGCCCAGGCGTGGCGGAAGAAAGGGAAACCATTTCACTGGGCGGTTTGCAGTTGGCGCTCACACAAAAGTGGGACGCTATTGGACATTGGCAAACGTCGTTGCGTGCATTTGGTTTTAGTGAAGCTAGTCTCTCTTGGAAGACCCTCAGCAAGCTGACAAGGTCCGTGCACGAATTCAACATTCCCCTAGTTCAATATCTTGGGGGAAGACATTAACGTGTAACGGAAAGAAAAACCAGCAAAGCAAATGCCTGTAACATATACATGTGCAAGGTTGGTCTTTAACATACTTTTGGACACGCAAACTCTGGTGTCTAGCCTGGCCCGCCCATGCCCAGCAACACGTGTTGATCCTTTTGTGATTGAAGGAAGCCGCCAAAGTCAACATGGCACATGGGCAGCACCCCAAAGCCGTTGACTTTTGGTTCCAGCAAAACGGACCCTTTGTGAAAGTATTCAGCAGTGATAGATTCATTTCAAAACCAACAGAGGAACATACAACATGGGGTGGTAAGAAAACCCTTTGCCCTTTGAATTGACCCTCAACACCGTGCTCGGGTTTTCTTCCTTATCGTTTTCCAGGTCTTTGGTAGTAGTACTAGTAGTATTGGTACTGGCAGTAGTAGTAGTGGTGGTGGTGGCGGCGGTGGTAGTAGTGCGAGTGTATCAGTAGCAATAGCAGTAATCGTCGCAATTGGTCGTAGTAGTAGCGGTGGTAGGAACAGCACTATCTGTAGTAGCACTTTAATAGTGGTAGTAGGAGTGTAACAGTAGTAGGAATAGTAATAGTAGAAACCGTAGTAGTTGTAGGAGTAGTAACTAGTAGCGATAGTAGCAGTATCAATAGTAATAGCATCAGTAGTAGTAGTAGTAGCAGTAGTAGTAGTAGTAGTAGTAGTAGTAGTAGTAGAAGTAGTGCTAGTAGTAGTAGTAGTAGTAGTAGTAGTAGTAGTAGTAGTTGCATCCAGCTCTCCAGCCTCTTGAACCCTTCGCCTAAGGTTTTTGGGAGCAATCTTGATGACAATCTAGAAGGGTGAGCGCTGGCCACGCACTTTTCGCGCCATCACTCCTCTTCGCTGCGCAGTGTGTCCGAAAATGTCATCATTTCAAACTCAGCCTCGACAAAAGCACGGCTTCCACTTGCTGCAGGCGAAGTTGTCTGGGCTGTCACAAGCCTGATGTTTTTGGCAACATGCGCCCACAAAACTCGCCGCTTCACGGCAGTTGCGTGCTGAACAAGCCGGGCCTCTTTCGGCCAAAGCAGATCCCATGGCCATTTTGTAGACGGAATCTGCGGGAGCTGCTTTGGCAGAACCCCGCCCTTGTTCCTACATTTTGTGTCTGTGCCTTTTTCACATCAACAAGCGCCTTGCAAACATCAATCGAACGATCCGATAGACCGGCTTCGTCCAGCACCAGCCCCTGGCCTAGCATGTTTGGGAAAAAGGGAAAGGCGACTACTCTCTCAAAGATGGGTCCTCGTGTTTTAGGCATCCCGCGCGAAGAGCACTGATTGAACGTGGCCATAGCAGTCTGCGACCTCGAACTTCGCCAGCGCCTCTCTCACCTCAGCCTCCTCCGCGGCAAAGGCAAAGGCAAAAAGCTGGAAACCACAAACAAACTCGAACACAATGTCACAAACGCTTCAACCTGAAGTGAAAGCCATGTGACCCTGTGACACAAGACATCATGGCGCACTCGCTGCGCAGCGCATGGACGGCAGGCGCCGGACGGACGCCCGTGCGCGTATGGCCATCTGAACACAAGGCGCTCCGTCTTCACCCTGCCTTGGCCGCGGCTTCCCGATTGCCGCGAACACGAACTCGAGACGGGGGGAGCAGCTGGGGCTGAGCAGTCCTCAACCTATGACGGGCTAGTAGCAATAGTCGTAGTATCATAGTAGTAGCAGTAGTAGTAGTGGTTGTAATACTAGTAGTAGTAGTAGTAGTAGTAGTAGTAGTAGTAGTAGTAGTAGTAGTAGTAGTAGTAGTGGTAGTAGTCGTAGTCGTAGTAGCAACAGTAGTAGTACTAGTAATAATAGTATATAGTAAAAATAGTACTGGTGCTAGTAGTAGTAGTAGTAGTAGTAGTAGGAGTAGGAGTAGTAGTAGTATAGTTGTCGTAGTCGTAGTAGCCTAGGAATACGACCAGATGACGCCTGACGATCAAACCACATGACGCCTGACGATCAGACCAAATTCGAAGTCGACTGATAATTTGCGAGTCATCGCCGACCATCAGGTTTCCTCAGCAGAGAGATTCAAGCATGAATGGAACAAGTGACACGTGCTACACATTCGGGATCGGTTTGAAGCCAAGCAGAGAAACATCCAGAAGGCCAACGATTACTACAACAACAAGAGCACTTGGCAAGCCACGGGACCAGATGAAGCACCACAACAAGGTCAACGACTACTACAGATGGCAGAACCAAGATCATCAATCCTGGGTAAACTAGCATCGGACAGCAGCTACCAGGACAAGACTTGGCAACGCTGAAAGTGAACACAAGCCTCCTCATGCAGGCGAGCATGAAATCCGGTTTGGGACTCACCCCCTCCGAGAACGCTCCGCAGCAGGTTCGGCAACTCCTTGGCAACCACGCTTGCTTGCCTTGCCGGAGTGTGAGTCTGATGAGGAGCTGCCCTGTGGCGCTTGTGGCAGCGGCTCCCGGGCAAACCCGGACATAAAGTCTCGGTCCGCCCGGAGCCGCTGCGCCTGCTCCATGCGTACATGAGAGCTTCGTCCTTCCCAGTAACAATTCACGCCGCCCTCCCCTCATCACCTCACTTGGGCCCCTGCAGCAAATCTTTGCGCACGTTGCCGATTTGCACAGAAATCCTTGCAACAGTAGTAGTAAGAGTAAGAACAGTAAATAGTACAAATAGTACTGGTGCTAGTAGTAGTAGTAGTCGTAGTAGTAGTAGGAGTAGTAGTAGTAGCAGCAGCAGAAGCAGTAGTAGCAGTAGTATTCATGTAATGTAGTGTGATGTGAAGTGATGCAATGTAATGTAACGTAATGTCATGTGGCGTAATGCAATGTAATGTAATGTAATGTAATGAGAGTAGTAGTAGCAGTTGTAATAGGTAGTAGTAGTAGTAGTAGTAGTAGTAGTAGTAGTAGTAGTAGTAGTAGCTTGCGTGACGCTTACTGCAAAGCACAGCTGGCATTTACCGGTTCAGATACTTGAACAAGCTGACCATGTTCTGTAGAAAAAAGGGCCCACCAAAACTTGGAGGCAGGGGCGCTAAGCAAAACTGCTTTTGCTTCCCTTTGCTGCGTGTTTGGCAAATGCTCATGAACCAGCATTTGCTCGTAGAACGCAAAGGCGAATATACACTGCCCAAACTGCTCCCTTTGTTTATCTGGACAACTAGCAAGCTGTGCAATGCTCTTGCACCTTTGTTTGCTGGCCAAGTACATTTCATCGAGTGCCCTCAAGTGACCGCTCAAGTGTCTCTCTCAAATGACTCATAACAAATTCATAACAAACCCTTCAAGTTCCTTCCAAGAACCACAGCCTACGCGCAGTGTTGTGACACCAAGGGAATGTGAGAGGCTTACTTTGAGAGAACCATATGTGGCACCAAGCCCCGTTTCCTTGCTTGAGAAAGTCTTGCATGTGCACTTAAAATAGCACTTGTTGCTAGGCTAAAAGATCAATTTGACTATTAGGGCAAAGCGATAGGCCCTCTTCAAAAGTGATAGCAGTGTTTGCAAGGGGTGCGTGCATGAGACGTGGGCCTCGCAGTCAGATCAGCGCCGCTCTGAACTTCCATAATTAGAGACATGTGCTGCCGGGACACTTGAACATGATTGAGCGCGAGTTGGGGCTCAAGCGCAATGTGGCGTGTAGAAGAGCGGCTCGGGGTCGCTTCGCGTCTCGGGGTCAGGGTCGCTTCGCCTTGTGTCTTTTAGCCTGTTGGCTGTTCCTGAAATTTGTTACAACAGGTTGTGACTAGTTGTTCGCCTCTCGGCCCATGCTTTGTCCACTCCCCACTCAAGGGGGTTGAGAGGTTTTGGCAGTTGCTCATGCACAAACTCGGCGCATGTTGGTAGGCAACGGGCCCTTGTTTTGTCATGGAGAAGCAGTAGGAGTAGTAGTAGTAGTAGCAGTAGTAGTAGTATAGTAGTAGTAGTAGTAGTAGTAGTAGTAGTAGTAGTAGTAGCAGTAGTAGTAGTAGTACTAGTAGTAGTAGTACTCGTCGTAGTAGGGTAGTGGTCGTGTAGTCGTCGTTGTTGTAGTAGTAGTAGTAGTATTCGTAGTAGTAGTAGGAGCAGCGGCAGTAGTAGTAGTAGTGGTAGTGGTGGTAGTAGTAGTAGTAGTAGTCGTTGTAGTAGTGGTACTGGGGTGCTAGTGCTACTAATTACTGTAGAAGTAGTAGTGGTCGCAGAAGTAGTAGTAGTAGTAGTAGTACTAGTAGTAGTAGCAGTAGTAGTTTGCCAAAGAATGAGTGTCGGAATCTCTTTCAGGACGTTTCAGACCACGGACGGGCGCCTGTCGGACGGTCATTAGTAGCAGAACTAGTACTAGTACTAGTACTAGTAGTAGTAGTAGTAGTAGTAGTAGTAGTAGTAGTAGTGTAGTAGTAGTAGTAGTAGTAGTACTAGTAGTAGTAGTACTAGTAGTAGTAGTAGTAGTAGTAGTAGTAGTAGTAGTGGTACTACTTGTAGTAATACTACTATAGAGTGTAGTAGTAGTGAAATGCCATCGTGGTAGTAGTAGTAGTAGTAGTAGTAGTAGTAGTAGTAGTAGTGGTAGTAGTAGTAGTAGTAGTAGTCGTAGTACAAGTAGTAGCAGTACTAGTAGTAGTGGTAGTAGTAGTAGTAGCAGTAGAAGCGGTAGTAGTAGTAGCATTAGTAGAAGTAGTAGTAAAACAATCGTTATTGTTGTTTTTCCTTCTCGTTTTAGAGGCGTTCCACACATGCACCTCCCCTCCGAGCGAAGCATTACAAAATGCAAAGGCGCTGGGTTTCATACAACCCCACATATTCTCTTAAGCAAACTAAAACGACTATTGTATCAAACCATGCAGCAGAACCACCTAACATGGCCAATAGGAGTATTGTGCTCACATGAGGGGAAGAACTCTGCCACTGGATGGAACTTGACGGTCGGGAACTTGGGAAGTGGCCTGGACATCGGCAACCTTGACGTTGGGGGCTGTTTAGGGCTAAAACCACAGCTGCAACTAAAATCCGCGCGCCTCAAGCTAAACGCCATTCTTCAAAAAGCATGTTTTCTTTCTGGTTCAATTGACGGGGCCCACAGTTAGAACGTCGGCAGATGCAGTGCAATCCATACTCTCGGAGTTTCTTTGGGTTTGTTGCAAAATTGGTGGCCATCCGCAATGGGTGGTCTCCCTTTGCAGCCACCCAAACAAGGCACCCTGAACCCCAACCAGCGCGAAGGGAATTTCCCGCGCACTCCACGGTGACCTCTGCTGAGCTCCCGCCTCAGCTTGTGAGCTAAGCGCATGGGATTCACATGGCTGTGGGTCAAAAATAGGTACCCACATTGGAACCCGGGTAAATAGAACCAAGGACTAAAACCTGCGGTCCGCTGGTGGTTGGGGAGTTTGGGTGACCCGACTCCTTGCGATGCTTAGCATTTTGACATGCCAAGCTCTTGCACTGGTTGACATCAGCCTGCCGTAGGTCCCAAACAACTTGCTTGTACTACGACTGGAAACGCATCCAGATGCAAGCTCTGCGGCAATATTTGCAGGCGTTTTGCTCATTTCCCCCGGGCAAACTGTTTCAGGCACCTGGCCTTGACATGTGCCCAACTCCAGCCCTCCCTTGGAGTTGGGAGGTTGGTGTCGATAACACCCCTTTGCCTTTGCCTAACATGGAACGTGATACTGTGGATGGACGAAATCCTGCACCACCAAAGAAACCCTCGAATGATGGCTCCCGTGTAAGTATCAACAAACAATGGATTCCCATGGTTTCAAAGTGGTGCAAGAAAGTGGTGTTCCAAGAAAACTTCCCTCAAGTTTGATGTTGAAAGGCAACATCTCCGCTTTAGCTCGCATTCTGCAACATGGATTAGACCGTCTCCTTCCGAGCGACCAATCCACTGCCATCCGAGGGGAAGCAACCGCAACTCAGGCGGGCTGACACTATTGGCCAATCAGATCACTGCCTCAAGCAACAGCCAAAAGTCTGTCCCTTTGGACGACTTAAACCGTTTCAATCAGGAAAGGACCCAACGACTTCGGCATGCTGAGGCTTCGCGCCTTGCAGCATCATCACGATGTCCTTGGCCTCGCTCGCGAGACATTTGCTGGAAGGGTGTATGTCAGCACTATGACGGCCTTGTGCGAACAAAGACTGCGTTGCTGTGAACAATGAAGCTGGGCACAAGCCATTCTGTGGTCCTTGTGGTTGTCAGCCTCCTGATTCCTTTGCAGGCTGGCGGTTCAAGCAGCAAGCTCCAAAGAGCTCTTCTTCAGCTGCTACAAGGCAGTCCATAGGGTTTTTAAGCTGGCGGCCATTGATCTGGACGCTTCATGGCCAATATAATATTGTAAACTACTTGCTAAGGAGGCTAGGGTGAGAGCTTCCATTCTAGAAGGCACATGGCCGAGTCTGTCAACAACTTGCCGTCTTGCCCCTGTGCAACTGAAGCCTAACAAGAAAACAAACAAGCAAACACACGAAACAAAACAAAGACAAACACAATAAACAAACAACCAAACAAACAAGCAATAAAACAAGCAATAAAACAAGCAAGCAATCAGCCAGGCAAAGACACATCTAAGCTGCCAACGCTGGACAAGTCATTGGTTGTTCAGAGTTTTGTTCAGGCGATACAAGGTTCTCCAGCAAGCCGTGGCCAGCTCCCACGGAAAAAAGTCAGATCAATCCGGTATCTCGCAGAGTACTGGGCGCAAAATAGGGTTTGGACAAATTTCACGACAAGGCTTCCTGTTGGGATAACTGCAAACTAATGCCAACATCGGAATGATCCGAAGGACCGTATTGATTGGAGTGGTGCCGGGTCTACGCATCAGGATTCCTAGAGAAATGTGGGCATGGGGGTTGATCACAAGGTCCGGTAAACATGCGAAAACTTGTTTGAAAACCACCAACCACATGGGAAAAGTTACCCATGGGGCCGAAGGGAGTATTGATCAACCCTCACATGGGTGTTACCCTTCAAACCTCGGTCGGTCGCACAAACGCGGTGCAAGCCTGGCCAAACTGCAGTGTGCCCAGCTGGACAATGGTGGCCTGAATTGGCTGCGAGTTGCAACTCCAACTGGGTGGGGTCAGTGTGCAACGTGCTGCTTGTCAAAACAACGCCAAAACGGGAAATTACCGCATGTACAAAAAAAGTATGCACATATCGTGTGTGAACATGACTGGTGTTTGTGCCCCGTCAAAAAAAAGAACTCTTTGCCAGCAAGCCTCATCTCCCTATGATAAGTGAGAGTACCCATTGGTGCGCGCCCTTGACTATAGTGGAGGGCAGGTCATTCGACCTTTACTTCATGTTGCTCATGCCCACTTCGGAAGAGAAAACCCCTCGGAATTCATCTGTGGAAAGCCCTCACAGGAACATGGTGAAAGAGGAAGCCCCTGGACACGGTCCTGTTGATAGAAACACAAACGCAACAACACACACAAAGAACAACACACACACACACACAAAGACCTACAAGCGAACAGAAGAGCAAAGCCATTAACGAACACATGCACATGCAGAAGCACACCAACACACACCAGGCAAGCATGCATGCACGCACGCACGCTTGCACGCTTCACACCCTTCACGCAGGCACGCTTCACGCACGCACGCGCGTGCAAACACACACACACAAACAAACACAAGCACGAGCATGAACACTACCACGCAAGCACACCACCACGCAAACGCGCACAGCCACACGGGACGTTCATGAACCAAACAGGGCGGACTTCAACTGCATACACAAATACACACGCACACACACACATAAACACAACACAAGTACGTAAGTATATAATCAAACATACAGCGCATACACACTCAAACACACATATATATAGCATATAATTATTTGGCACAGCGCACACACAGACAAACACATACAGAGGCAAACAACAAACACTGACACACGTACACACACAAACACAACCACGCATAAACACAAGCACAGGCACACTCATACAAACAGAAACATAGGGAACCACACACACACACGCGCGCCATCACCCCCCCAAGCAACGGAAGCCACCACACCCCCCAATGGGAAGCCAGCCGGCAGAAACGAAAAAAAGGGAGAAGCCAACAGGACCAACGACGTGGTTGCTCGCAAAACGTGCGGAAGTGGACACATGTGAACAACTCCTCAACTAAGCCGACATGACACATTCTTCCTCGTAGCAAACATGATGGCAACTTGAGGACACGCCCCAAAGCGAAAACAATAAAGCTGACCCAGGATTAACAAACACTTGGCCCCGGATGATGAGCAAGTGTCCCATTAAAGGGGACCCGGATAGTTGTTGGAGGAACACCCCTCCAATCCCCTCTGTTGTTGGCGAATTCCTGGGGATCCAGATAGTTAGTTGTTTATTCCAGCCAAAACACTACAACTTGAATAAGCACTACAACTTGCAATTACACTATACCACCGGACTTGTCCAAACCACCGTTTTGTTGAGCATTTAATCAGGCCCGGGGCCTTGTTTCAACCACTGAGCTGCTCTGACCGTTTGACCGAAGCTCACCCACGGAATCGCCTCCTTGTCGCTCTGCATGGGGTGGACACCCAGCACCTTCGCCGTGCCTAGGCAATGTTCGGATGTCTGAAGCCCACACCAGCGGTTTGCCACAATAGTTCTTTTTGGTTGGTCTGTGGTTTGGGTGCGCTTTTGGTCACCGGATCTACTCTCAGAAACACTCAAGAGTACTCAAGAGAGACACTCAACCACTCTTCAACCAGTTGGCTCTATCCCAAACAATCCATGTACGCAATATGTGTACACAAAAAACACCGAAGGAGCAACTGTTGGTATATATTGCCATGGATTGTCTGGGTTTGGACCGAGGCCAGAGCCACCGGCAGGCCGCACGGTCACCACGACGTCTTTGGCCATGGTCACGAGCCTCGGCACATCATGCTTCCACATGCAAGCGATGGCTGAGAACAAGAAACCAAGCCTGAAATACAAGCTTCTGTTTATATATAGATTTGGGGGGGGACCCCAAAACTCACCAAATTAAACTCGTGCAAAGATCCAAATGTTCATTTTGGAAAGTACGGCCAAGTTCCTACCCTTTGCCAGTTGGAAACAGGAAATACAAGGCTGATAGTGTGGACCCGCATACCAAGTTTGGGCCCCTTGGTAACTTGCTTGTCAACAGGAAGCCTTGAATAAGGATAATCAAGTCTTAAACTAGGGGTTCATTCGAGTGCCAGGCGTTCAAAATGAATAATGTTCAACAAAGTTAAAGAAAGCAATCAATGACTATTTCCAAGAGAAAATCGTCTGTGGCCGTGGGCTTGTCCAATGCGGGAAAAACAAACAAACACACACACACACACACACACACACACACACACACACACACACAAGTTGTACATCCGGCATCAGTCCGAAAATAAATGAGGACACACTTTACATACAGGTCGATTGTGTATCAGGGTCTATTCCAACACGCTGTGATTCTGTATAGTAATCAGGACCCTTGGCGCACGTTTGGCAACCCGCAGAGTGATGTGACAATGACCTCTAGAAACTCATCTTCCAAGCCTGTATCAAACTTTATTCTGAACACACTTGCCGATGAATGCGTTCATATTACTTTCCCAGTGGTTCTGGCAAAAAAAAAACAGCACAACTTTTCGCTGGTTTAGACTCCAGTTGCCCAGCGACCCTGCAAAAAAGGCAAATCTCACTAAGCTGAGCTTGATGCGGCCTGGCTGAGGTATTTGTCCGGACACAACTCCAATCCGAGGTCAGCTGGCCCTGTGTGAAACAAGATGTGGTCGTTCCCCAAAAAGCTTCCCTACACACAACCAGAACAAATCAGCATAAGGAAACTGAGTAGGACTTCCCAAACTCCCCGGTAGGTTCAACGCAACATCCATGAACAAGCGGTTTTCAATATATCTCAAAGCTTCCACCAAAGATCCTTGCTGAAAGCCGCCAATATCCGGATTGCTCCAAGGACCCTAAGGCTTATAAGATACAAATCGGCTGTTAAATCGAAAAGGGACACCTCAAACAGCTTTGCAGACTCTTTGTAGCTTCAGTTTGTGGCTCCTTAAGTCATGGGAGCACCTTCCCTTTTCTCACAGGACCTGAACACAACTAATTACAAGAGAATTGCAAGGACCTCAATAATTGGACCAAGGCAACAGGCAAATCCCCCGGGAACCCCCAGAAAATTCGCATCTTTGCTCCATTCGCTTGTATCTTCCCGATTTTCTTCGGATCCTTCGGCGGCCGGGCAAGTTGGACATGGCGTTCACGAAGACGGTGCCCACGAAGCCGGCGTCCGGGATGAAGGCGTAGGCCCCGAAGCCTGCGGCTTCGGATGCCAGCCCAGGAAATGGAAACTGGAAGGGGTGGGAACCCATCTCTTGAAGGACCCAACAAAAAATGGTTAATCCAAAACAAGAAACAACCTTCCCCCAAACATAGGGCAGGTTGGTCTCATGTGTTTCTCTATTATTTTCTTTATAAAAAATGATGCCAGTTCAGCGTTCAGCCAGATACCCATATGGCTTGTCTCACTTCTTGTGCCAGACCCATGGTTCGGTTTCATGCGGCGCTTGGAATGCTGGCGAGCAAATCCAGCTGAGGATGAAACAAGGGGTCAGTAGAAAAGCAGTTGGGATGTGAAAGCTTGGGCACATGTTGATAGTGATAGTGGATTCAACTGCTGCTGGTTTAAAACAACATGCACGACGTTGGTACCCAAATATGTTGAGGCATGGCTTGGGCAAAGTAAAAACCCAAGGAAACGCACGTAGCTTGCCCCGATTGAACCGGTCGACTTCGGCCTTCTCTCGCCAGGTCGCTCAGCAAGCCGCTGTCCTGAAGACAGTCCGTAGATTCATCGACAGGCTGGCCCAAGGATCTGGTTAGGGATTTGGACAAATGACTTTGCCCAAACCGGAAAAACAAACCACCTACCTGTATCAGAAAAGAGGCTGCTCTCTTTGCTCTGAAAGACAATTGGAACGTCCACCAAGCCTGGAACCCATCCCATGATTTTTGAAGGGGTAGCAGGTAGCGTAGAAACACACTCAAACAAGAGAACACCACACAGCAAGGCCAACAGAAAAACAAGCCACACAAGATAAGATGGACCCCAAGGTTGGTCACAACAAACTTTGCTTTCGCGGCAATCCGAGTAGGCAGGGCTTTGTTGTCTGTGCCCCTCGTAATGAAAGCTTCCGAAAGTTGCTGACCGTTTCGATTCAAGGATCTTTGCAGCAAGGGAATCCAAACCAAGAAGGGAGGATCCTAAGTCCCCTTTGTGCTGAAGTTCCACCAACAGATTCAACGTGGCAACGGACATCGTCCTTGGCCTGGTTGGCCTGGGGTGAAACATGCGGCGCTTGTTGCCAAGCAGCATTCCATGGACGCCCAGCAGCTGTTGGAGTCCTTGCATAATTTTGTCTCTCTTCCAGGACTGCAGCCATGGCCTGGGCTTAGAACCTGCGTTCCTGTTGGCCAGCGGCTTCTTGCTGACGCTTGTGCTCTTCGTAGCCAGAAGGCTTTTCAGCTTTGGACTCACGACGCCTGTCCTTGGAGCGCTTCCGAGAGTCCCCACAGCGGTGGAAATCGGCATACTCCGAGTTTCCGCTGTGTGGTTCATGGTCTTTCCGACCATCACGGCGGAAGGCTGCCAAGATTGTCACCACCGCGGCCAGCTTGCACAGACCAGATTTCCCTACAAGAATAATTCATAGGTGAGTTCGTCTTACCACTAGGTGAGCAGGTCGTAGTTTGCGCAGACCTTTGCCACAGGGTTGATTACAACCCTTACTTAGGCCCAGCCATGCGCGTTAACCGTGGCAGATTTGAAGCAGTTCCTGAAACAAGAGGCATGCAAGCCCCAATAGTGGCTGGTTCCTATTTGTCTCTCCAACTTTAGGAACCCCAAGATCTCTGTGTGTCCAACATGATCAGGGGAATGTTAATTTTCGATTCATCCGGAGGCCCGCACTGGGTGGTTCCCCTTCCAGCGGTGAGGTGATTTTAGGGGATTTCTCTCATTGCCTCCAAACGAGGGGTGTGGTTTTTCAGGCGAAGGGAGACCAACAGCACAACCGCCACGCGTTTGACGCCCCATATTTTGACACATGCACATATGCCCTTGAAGCCATTTCTTTAAACCACAAGGGTCCAAGCACCTTCCGAGGAGGTACTTTACCTGTGCGAGGAAAGTCATAGAACTGCGCTCAAACTTCAAAATGGGTCCGCATCAAGTCAAAGTTGACTTTCTATGGGCAGTGGTTAGACAACAATGACCTTCAAAGCTTCATGAATGGTCACTTGCCTGGTCTCCCTATCCAAGTGGCTAGATTTGCTGGAGTTGCTTCGCAACTGAAGAAAAGCAATCTTCCAACCGATTGCCAAAGGTGATCTTCTCAATAAGTGGCCATGGGTCAAAATCCCGAATTTTCAGTGAACGTCCCAATCCAACCACTAAAATAGGTTCTAAAATGGGTGGTGAATTCACCTACCAACCAAAATGGGATCCCATTGGTTTTGACAACCACAGCCAAGTATTCTCCAACCAGGTTGGCTTTTCAGGGATCCTTACATGACACACCTGAACATTGCCTTGTAAATGGCGGTTTCCCTTTATTTTGGTGGAAATAGCAACATGTTTCAAATGGGCAAAAGGGATCCTTTAAGGAGCCCTGCCTTTGCTCGTGGAAAATCTGAGGCGCCCGCCAGCTCATAGCCAAAGCCGAAGGTGCTGATGGTGCAGGGCCTCACGAGCCACGGGACAACCCCCCCCCTGCGCCCCGGGCACTACGCCCGTTGGCAGTAAGCCTCACTTCTTGCGTGGATGGGCCAAACAGGTCTATACTTTCTGTTGACAACTAAAATCGTCCTTCCGAAAAGTGTCAAGTCCAGGAACTTAGAGAGTGAGAGGCTGACTGGTGGGTTCAAACAGCCAGCTCCCTCCTGGACTTCCAAAGCTGGCGCGAGGCAACCCAAAAATTCCTTGGCCACAGGCATGCGATCGCCGGGTCCTTTACGTGGGATGACCATTGGAGCAAACCACAACAAAGATGATATTTCAACCACCAAATGGGAAAAGTTGCCCATGGTCATTTGGGGGCCGAACGGAAAATTGATCAATCAACACATGGTGGAAGATGACTCAGGTCCCAAAAGTGCTTTGCCACCCAGCGACTACACTTTAGCCAGCCATTCGCTCGGGAAGCAGCGCCGGCTCTCGTGGGCATCTTAGGGAAACACATGCGCCCCAAACACAATTACTTGTTTCCCCACAAATTGACTGGGTATTCGTTGTTGCGTGCCCCCCATGTCCTTCCAAGCTAACTAACAATAGAATCAATAGGCTGATATTCTTTGCCCGTAGCTCAATTGGGGTTCGAGGATGCTACACACAAGATTGTCCCTTTGTTTTCAAATTGGATGTCTTTTTAAGAACCTTCTTGGTCTTCGTTAGCTGGGTTGTTTCAAATGAGAAGGATAACGACTATCCCTTCTTCGTAAGGATTAAGAACAACGTTTGAACACCCACCCCAATTGCAAAGGGCCACCAAATTTCGTCAACCCCCCCGCTTAGAGAATTTTTTTGGGGCCCAGTCCTTTCGGGGTGTGGTCCTTTCGGGGTGAGGGCAGCTCTGACTCTTGCCCCGCGGCAGCTTGCCGCCCTCGCTCTTGTCCTTCAGCCGCTTCAGCATGGGAACGATGCCTGATCACTCGGGCTCAATCTCAGTGGGCCTGATTTGAGCCTGGGGTAAGGAACAGGTGGTTGATGTTCCTTGCGGGGGGTCTTCCATTTTAGAAGGGAACCCTCATTGTGCGGGGAACTCACCCTATTCTGTAAGATCGATTTGTGAATAACCCGCTTGCTGAACAACTACTGATTGGTTCGAAGAACTTCAGATATATTTGAAGACAAGTGAGTCACAACTCCAGACCGATTTCTGGCTGGGACCATCTCTTTGTAACCTTCATCTGCCTGGATTTTGATTGTGGCTCAATTATTTTGTGCCAGAGAACGTGCTCAGGCTTCCGATTCCGAGGGGGACGTGAAACTGATCTCTTGCATGCGGCTCACGGGCTCACCGTGCTTCTCCTCCAAGTACCATGTTACAAAGGGTACATCCGAAAACACCTTGGCTTTCATGGTAATACCTCCTTCTTTTCTCAGGGGTTGATACCATACCTTTGAAAAGGTGTGTGGAGTTGGGGGTAAATAGTTGCCGCCCCTTGCCTTGGTGAATCGAACAGATTGCAAACAAAGAGGTTCCCAGCCCTGTGTCAGAGACCAACTACGCCGCTGCGATGCGGTTGGCACTTCGCTCTATGCGCAGCTAGAAGTCTAGGGAGTCGTTTATGGAGCGGCCCTTTGGCCGTGCGAGAGAATCGCAAGAAAAGGTCGAAGGGTATAACCTGCAGCTGCTTTCTGCGGGACCTGCTCTCGACTCTTAAGGCAGAACCATCAGGCCGTCAGAGGTTTGCACCTATGCGGGTACCACGCAAACCAGGATCTGTTGCTGGTCAACGCAAACAGACGTGGCAAAAAAGCACAAAGTCGGCAGGTAGGTAGGGACCCAGACTTTCTCTCTGCGCGTTGCGGCGCCTCGGGGCGGGTTGATGTTGGGCATGCCGTCCGTGAAGAGCATGACCTAGGTCCGAGGTCCAAAGACCTAGCCATGGGTTTCTAATGGAATCCAGCTCCAACAAAGGAACAAAGGGCACTGGGTGGTTTCCTCTCCATGGAGATTTCACCGATTTGACCAACTGTCCGAAGGGCTCAGAAGGAAACTCCGTTGATAAGGGATGCCTCACTTCAGTCGATCCAAGCCGGATACGCAAGGCTACCACATGAGATGGATGTGATGTCATTTGCTTCAAAAAAGAAAACTGAGCTGGACATGTTGGCAAACTCAGCGCAGGGGTGCATAGTTCTTGGCCGCTTCCGAGTGGATGATGACAAGATCGACACCGCAATGATGCAAACTACTTGAAAGCCATGGTTATTGGTCGTGCAAACGCACACGCAAATAGCAAGAGCAACACAAATCCATAGAGGCGTAAATACCTGCACGAGCGCACCTTCCAACAGGCACAACGCTGGCACACATAAGTTTGTCTGGAAGTATGGGTCCCTGTTCTTGAATTCCGGGACCGTAGCTCTTTAGTTCTTCCGACAATTGTAGTGGTTTTCCAACATTGAGCAAGAAGTTCCCCTGGGCTGAGCGCCCAATCGAGTCCAAGCAATCCCTGTTTGAACGGTTCTTTCAAGCAAGCCTTGGGAATAACCAGCCAATTGAAGCTGCCCATTTGCAGTGCTCCCCTATCCGCGGAAAAAGCCCTGGTCCCAAACACCCTTGAACTCAAGGGACAAGGGCCTGTGGGGGTGTAGGGGTGTGGGACTCAGAAACCTTCCTTAAAACTCCTCTGACCCACAGCTTTGGGCAGATAATCCAAAGCTTTCAGTTGTTGCGGAATACCAGACATGGGTCTGTCTCAAATAGGGGAGCCCCCTTTGGGGCGTGGTGAACCCAGGAATATGATACAAATAGCCCTGTAGTGCACCATGAATTCACGAATGGTTGATTTTCCGTATCCACGTCGCAAAATGCACTTTAATTGGTTCAAACAGAGGTCACTATATTTCCTTGCTCAAAATTATCACCTGCGGTTGTCGATTTCATTAAGTTTCATTAATGCCTCAGAACATATCCGTCTGTGTCTCTAGTCTTTAAGGGTATCCTTTGGTAAGGTTTGCTTCAAAGGAAGTCCATCGGGAATCGCCGATTCTAGGGGTATCCCAATCGTATTTCCGGCCGACGGCCCCAAAGGCCCCGGCGTGCTGCATTCGTCCTTGGTCCTGGCCGTCCTTGAGGAGCTGCAGGCCTGGAATGTCCCATTGGAACGGAGAATTTGGGTGTGTGGCAAAGGGAAAGAGCGACCCCGGAAATGGCATCGATTTTTGGTGGGAGTTTCTCAAGCTGCAACTTCGGACTCCATTTTTATGACATCACCACGAAACCAACCCATAGGAGAGCGATTCCAGTTTTGCTTAAGATTTGAAGACCCAAAAGCGGCTTAGGTCTTTCTCGGTGCCCACCAAGTTGGTTTAAGGGTACCAACTCCAAAAATCACAAGCGACACTTTGAGGGGCTCTCAAAAGTAGCCCTGGTGGAACCCCCTTGAAGCCACCATGTGGCATGTGGGGGATTTTTTGGGAAGTAATCAGGAAAGCCCGGTGAACGCCACCAATTTGTTCGGTTTCCGGAATTTGGTTGCACAAAAATGCAGAACACTAAGCGCAAAACCTTATGAATTTTAAGAGAGAGAGAGAGAGAGAGACCTAGTCTGCCGGTTTCGACCGATGCCCAATTCTGACCAGTAGAGGGACATTGCAAAAACTGCGGTCCTCCGAGTCAATCTCAGAAAGTTGAGCCAAACACAAGCAAGCTTGCACACTTCTGCGGAATAACAGTCACATGCCCCCTCCCCAAACAAAAAGAGAACTGAACACATATCATGATAAATGTGAATGGGGAGTGTAGCATGAGTTGTGCAGGCATATGTGTTTTTTTTCCAACAGCTGAAAGCGATGGGGTCTCAGCCCAGATAGGCCCCAGGGCGGTCCGAGGCGGCTCCGGGGTAAGGTTCCGAGGAAGGTTCCGCGAGGGTTCTGCAAGGGTTCCGCAAGGGCTCCTTGCAAAATCCCGCGAGGATTCCGCGAGGTGTGGACCGAACTGTTGAGAGGGGTGTACCTATGTACCTTCTGCATCTGCAGAGCCCATACTGGTGTGGTGCTGTTGAGGATTTCGCCTGAGCTTAGTTTCTGGGATTGAAGAAACATGGGAACATGAAAAGGAGACTCACCTCAGACATGGAATCGCCAAATTCAGAAGCGCGTGAAAGCAAATGGATCTTTGCAAGCTGAATGCTCGCTACTTGAGGAACGTGTGTACCTCAAAGGGTAATGGCTTTGTATGATTCAGGATGGACGTCTGTTGAACTCATCATCGTAGCCTAACAAAGGCAAACCATCCTGAAAGAACTGGAGCTGCCTGGCATTGGCATCTGTCTGTCAGTGTCATTGAAATCATTAAGAGGTAAGCCTTTGGTTTGACGTTTCCACTCTTACATCTTTGGGAAAATAGTGTGTGACACTGGTCTCTTTAGTTGGATATTATTGTGGAAACAGCAGCAGTATTGCTCTTGGTTGTGGGGCAAGTGCTTTTGCTGTCTATCAGCTCTACCTCTGCACATCTGGATGTATGTGGTTCTTCCTCCTTACTCAGGTTGAACCCCCCAGTTTAATTGTTGCTATGTTGTTATTCTGTGTTGGGCCTGCAAGGGCCTAGATCACACCTGCAAGATCCATCATAGTGCCAAGCTCATATGAAAAAAACACCTTGAAAAGGCATCATTGCATGCTCAACTATTCCTACTAATTATTCTATGAGCTCGCCATCAATCAGGCACCCAACTTCGGGTTGGTTGCATGCTAGTACCAAGGTGACCTACTTCCATTTGCTGAAGTGCCACGCAACACTGCCGACGCACATACAATACAGTCCCTGCGCTCCCACCCCGGCTTAAACCAAGTATATGCGTTATATTGACATTCAACAATGGCGTAATTTGTCCACTCGCATAAGTTTCCATGAACGGCAAGCAATCATCTCTGGGCGTTCAAACAGGTGCCTCTTATGTCTTTGTTTACGGCAAAACTCGCTGTCTGGCTTCACCTGGGGCAACAAAGCGACACCGAAAGCGACACCATCCGAGCTTCCGGGCCGTTTTGGAGGCCATCCCACAAGTTGGTCATGCCTGGCACTGAAAAAAACCATCGAAACTCTTGAGAATTGCTATGGGAGCTGAAAAATGCCCTGCCCAGGGCGCCAAAGTGCCTGTCACAAGGGTAGACAGTTTTTCCGGGCCCAAGATCATGGTATCAATTGCTGGTTTGGCCATTGGTTTTTGGTTCGGAGCAACAGCGCAAAAGGGAGATGCCTCGATTGAGCTGAAGGAGTACCCAACAAAGGACGTGCTACCGACGCGAATCGCTGCAAACGGCATGCCAGATCTAGAGGTGACCCTTCACGGGCAGGGTCACTAAGGGGTCGCTCAGAAAAGATCCTGCCTTTTTGTGTTGCGCTTCGGTCTCACGTTGGCCGGTCTTGAAAGTGGGTCCCGAACTTTAGGGCGCCTCATGTTGACCGCCGAAAGGTACTGTCCGTCCTAAGACTCTCAAAATGTGCAAAGAGGGTACCTGTAACTTCACTGACATGAGCCAAGGTCAGAATATGCTAATCCTGCAAAGAACACGGGAAAATATGTCAATGTGCGTCCATTTGTTTTCGTATGATATGTAAAAGAACAAAACGTCGAACTCGTCTCTCCCAACTTACAGTTGGGTGCAAGTACATATTACATGGCACCATTATCCCATGTTGGTGTAGTCATCTCCTTTACTTGGCCACATATCGGGAATCTTGCTATCTACTTTCCCGAAAAGCACTTGTCCCTGTTGTCCTGTTGTGTGGGTCTGAGAGTATTTGATTGATAGAACAACTCCCCGTGGTCCCCCCTGACCCCACCCCCCCCACGCTAAGATCCAGACAAAAACGACATCGAGCCACCCTTCCCCCTGCCGGTCTCTATGCGCTTCCCGAAGCCGCCTTCGGGCGTCAACTCCTGTAGCTTCTCCTCCGAAGTCCTCCTAGGACGTCACCCAAGGGAAGGGAAAGGAGGCTGGAGAAAAGTTGGTCTGCCACAATGGCATATGTATAGGTTTACTGCCATCTTCATGTACACATTCTGTGTATGACTTTGTGCCTGCATCAGTTTGTCCTACTGTTTGGTCAGAAACACGGTTGTTCATTAGTACGGTGCTGCTTGGTCAACCGAACGTTTTGCAAATAAGAAGCTTCCTGTGGATTCCCGCAACACAGAAACGGGAGTCTTATCAATCCAGAATCCAAAGGCAGCTTTTCCGGTTGAAAGACAACTTGCCCGATCAATGCGGCGATGTTGCATCATGCACCTCGGGAGACGGCAGTTTCTGCGGCAAACGGAACATGTTGAGAAACGGCATTAAACAAATATGTCGTTTCGCCCGACGGCAGAATAAATAAATATCCTTTCAACCCTGCAGGCAAACGAATCAATGTTGTGTGGCATGAACATGCCCGGAGCTAAGAATTCGATGCTCGAACCCCATGGGGTCCAGCCTGGATGTTCATGGGTAACTCAGGGCTGGGCATACCCATGAACCTGATAAACTTGTTGATGGCTCTGCCACACTGAAGCACGGAAACCAGCAATCCACAGAAAATTTGAGCAATATGGCGAGCTTCACCCTACTTGTGGCAGGATTTGAACCCACAACCTCTCTTCTCAATTCATAGGTTGAGCCAGCCTGCCAGCTCCACCGCGGGCGCCGATCTTCCAGACGATGTGAAGATTTATCTTGATCCGATGGCTCGAAAAGGGTAACAAACAAGCGACCATATGCGACCCCCCAGAAAATGAACCTTCAAACGTGAAGTTGCAAACCAACGTCTTTTTCAAGAGGTCAGTAACAGTTGCCCACGATTGTCTCGCTGGGAGTTCGAATCGCCCGGGCGCCGGCCCATGCCCAACGCGCTTGCAGCGCGGCACCTGTTGTTCGGGGTCATCTCGGTGAGGCTGAAGATCACTTTGGCGGAGTTGGAGTAGGAGACCAGAGCCTGGAGTTCCACACGAAGGCTGAGTGACTCGCTTCATGTGGGATTTATTCGCAAGACAAAGTCCAAACTGTTTGTTTGACAACAAAATGGTCTTCCCAAAAGTATAAAGTCCAGGAACGGTGAGTCGCGCAAGTAACTCAGAGAAGGATGCAGCTATCCCCAAGGCAAAGCTCCTTACACGGTTCCGTGTTGAAAAGAAAAGCCTTCGGACAGGCGCAACTTGGTACGTCACATGAGAGTCAGAATGGCCATATGATGCCATATGCAATTACAGGATGTCACGAAATCGATCACCCCACTCCGAACGAGTACGTCTTATGCCGAAGCAGGCATTCAACACAGATCTGGCTACCTGGTGGTTGAGCCAGTGTCGGACGAAGGCCAGTAGATTGAAATCACGGTGGCATCAGCGAGCTATTCAATAATTTTGTCAACTGGATGTAACCACACACACACACACACGGATGAATGATACCAGTCGCAAATCACCAAGTCAGGTCGTTGGATGTTCGACAAATATACCATGTTACTTCGACAAACAAGGGGTCAAGCTGCGCGGCTCGCACTGAGGATCTCCATGTTTTACAACGTTTCAAAACCTGCAATAAGCCCCAAGTACAGGACCCACACTATGGTGAGCTGGTGCTACCCCCAGTCATGAACATGTTTGTGGAGATTCGCCCTTTCTGTGAAACGAGTGTGGACCGTCCCATGACCACGTTCAAAAAAAGGTTCTTGGCAAGATGGAAACTGGACCCAAAAAGGCAATTTCCCACATGTCGTGGTGATTCATGTTGGTCCATTTGTAGCATGGGTTACAGGGTCCCTCCAGCTTTTGCATGCTATCCTGGTGACCTGTGGCAGGTGGGACCGCCTTTTGACCAAGTGCATGGGACCGAGACCTAATGAGTGATGTCCTTGTCCTGTCGCCAAGCCCGCCAGGGTGGTTGTTTTGGTGGACGGTACGAGTACCCTGTGTGAGTCTTGAATCTGTTCAAATGGAAGCAAAAGGAAACTCAACCATTTTGCACAGTTTCCTTTGCTTCATGAAAAATCTGGAATAAGTGGAGCATGTCCCCCTTTCAAGACGCAACCCTCGACGTGAGGCCCCCACAAGTCGGTCATGCTCGCCCAGATTCGCCTATCGGGCCGAAAGGGGCCACTGGGTTGGTCTCCAAATAGCACTCAATCAACAGCTCAACTGGAATCAACTGGAAATGCCCAGCAAACGCTTTTTGTTGGATGAATCGCTTTGCCTCGGCCAAATGCATAAACCAAAACTTTTAGGAAAAAGAGACCCGGAGCGATACATGCTTCATGCTCCAGTGTGTGGGCTCATTTCAGGCTGAAACCTAGAAGCAGGATCCATCCGATCCGCCAGCGGCATCTCAGAGCTTGATCGGTGACTTTGTGTTAAATCTTCTTCAATACCTCATGCTTCGGCTTCACCTAAGCCCCGCGGGAAATTTCAGAGACACCTGAGCGGTGACCGAAATTATTGCCAGGACAAAGTGTCATAATACGAGGCTTGAAGCCGCGTGGCTTCCGGAGCCTTCCGCAGCACAGGTGTTTGCTTCCGTTTTGCTTTCGCGGCTTCTGCACATGTTCACTGTGGGGCTTCTTGCTTGACTTCTTGGAACTAATGCATATATCTATTCACAGCCAAGGGGGTGCCTGGATTTCAGGGCCAAAGGGGGGCTGCGGCTCGTCTCCGAGAAGGAAACTCCAAGTCCATGAGGGCGTCGCGAGGATGGTTTCGAGCGCCTAAAACATCGGACAAATCCATGGGTTTCCTCCAGTGAGGTCCCTTCACTCTCTAAATTGCAACACTATGCTCCATGCCCATGTTGACTTGGACAAATCCAGATGGAACCCATACATGCCGCGCCCAATCAGGAAACGATCCTCGTTACCAATGTTCGAGTTCAAGACAGCACGTCAGCTACAGAGTTCGCCGATCATGAAGGAAATCAAGGCTTTGCGGCCTCCCGAGACAACAAACTCTAAACCATGCTCCGCGGAAGCTTCCGCGAGCTTTCGCACCCTGAACCTACAGAACGCTTTGCTACTTAATGGCAAATCCAGCAAGACTTTGAAAACAGCAAGAGGCGCCTTGAGGCGCCCACTTGATCACACGGCCGCGTCAAAAATGGATACACATGGGATTCTTCTCAATGGCCCCAAATTATACATGTTGTCTTACCTGACAACCCAGGGCTGCTGGAAACCTAGCTTAGCTACAGGTGAATTGGAACTGGGGATGGTACCATCCAACGCAGACCTTGCGTGGCGGCCTGTACCATCTCTTATCTTGCTAATGCTCAGTAGGGAACGACCCAGGGTTTTGGGAATGAGCCTAGAGATTCCCTTCAAGAAATCAATAGGGGACTGTTTATAGAGTCATTCCCTGATTGCCTGCTGAGAACCGGCAAACTATATTTGTTGTATCTTGCACGAGCTCTTGACAGCTTTCACCCTATCACCAAACACAAGCATCACTATGCCGCGCGGCGATGATGGTCCGCAGGGCGTGCTTCACAATGTCCAGCACCGAGAGGCCATGGCTGGCTGACCTCAGCAAAATGCCGCAAAGCTGTTCCCCTTTTGGTTTCCCTGTTTGGTTTTGCTTTGGCTGTGGCTTCCTTTTTTGGGAACCATGGCCCAAAGTTGTTTTTTTAACCGTGTTTGGCTTCATGACTGCCCAAACAAACATAAAGAAGTTTCTAGTTCCCCGATTAGGGTAAGCCGGTCAAAAAGACGTCCTTAGCCTCAAGAAGCCAGGTGTCTAGTTTCAAGAATGGACTTATATACTGTATATATATATATACTGTGGATAAATGACATCCTGCACTACCTAAGAATCCCTGGAATGATGATTATCCTGTAAATACCAACAAACAATGGTTTCCAATACTTTCAAAGTGGTGCAGGATTTCGTCCATCCACAGTATGTTATTGAACTCTGGCGACCATTGCCTAGAGTACGAACGGATGAAAGCGCACCGCAACCCCGAACACAAGCACAATTCCATATCATTGCGTTGTTGGAAGGCTTTCCAACATAAGCCAGAATCAAACCTTGCATTGGAGGCGCCTGCCCAAAACAATGTCTTTGTCTTATATGACGGTTGCAACAGTTGACAGCTGGGACATCCCCTACGACCCTGTATCTGTTAGGTTGTGATTGATCAAATAGCACTCCCTGCGATGAAACCAGTTCACACCAAACCTGTCCGGTGCCCAAGCCTAGCAGCCTGGTCCAAGAGGGCACAGCGATC
Organism: Effrenium voratum; assembly: GCA_963377175.1. Lineage (NCBI taxonomy): Eukaryota > Dinophyceae > Suessiales > Symbiodiniaceae > Effrenium > Effrenium voratum. The sequence goes on from CAUJNA010000147.1 coordinate 286,901, forward strand.
AGTCGGGTTGCCCTTGAAACAGCAGCGACATGGGAAGCAGCAAGCAACCGGTGTGTGTGTGTGTGCAACATACCTCAAACAATTCCCTGGCATGGCTGCGGGATGCTGCGTTGCGTGTGGGTTGTGGTTTTTGGGTTTCGGTGTTGGTGCCATTTTGCCGATCCAAAGCACCCAACGAATATCCGCCCCTTGTGGTTCCCTGTTCCTCCCCAAGAAACTTGCAACTCGGCATGCGTCAAAAATGGCGGGTGGCCGTTTTGAATGCCAGCGGCGTTTACGTGCGGCTTTCCTTTTGGTCTCCCTGTAAAGGCAAAGAAGGCGACCGGGACCAAAAACCCACGCCGGTCGATCCAAGGCCGCGGCATGGTGCCGTCCTCGCCTTGCAGCAGCGCCTCGTTGCTCATGGACCCGGACCTTCCGCGAGTCGGCCGGCCGGCTGGCCCACAAAAGGGTACCCGGACCCGGAAACTACCCCAACAAAATAGAAGGGGAATGAAGACAAATGAGAAAAGACAGCAAACAAGTGTACTACCACAGTGTCCTGCCCCCAACCAAAAGGGAAGTCACCCGGAAGTTTTGGAGCAATCACCCATGTTGAAGGGGATTTTGAGGGTCCAGGTGGGCGTTCTGAATCTGTCGCATACTACCCTTCCACCCTTTTCACGTGGAACCTCACAGATCCCTTTAAAAGGAAAATGGTCTTCCAGGACCCCCCTGTCAGGTTCCATGCAAATTGGTGGGATGGCAAGTCTACCCCAAAATACTGAATAGTTTTGGAGCCGCAGTTGAGAGGAACACGCGGTCTGAGCAGGTGCCTTTCTCAAGGGACAGCGAGACGCGCAAAGTCGGTGCGCCCGAGTCTCATTTGCCTTGAGGATTGTGCCACGTGTTTTTGCTTGTTCACCCCTTGAAGGGCCCCTTGAAGTTGCAAGTAGGGGCTCTCACAATGCTTTTGGGCCTGGTTTCCCTTTACACCAACATTTAGAGGGTAAGTTGGAAAACGGGCTCGGTGAAAAAGCCCGATCCCAAATATTCCCCAGAATCTGGGTGGCACCCTCCAACCTGCCCCAGGGCCGCCGCAAACTAGGGATTGGCTAAGACCCCATAGAGGTTGCTGAAGAAAAAAACGTCTCTGGGGACAAAGCCGAAGTGAAAGCTGAGGCCACGAACCTGAATGAAAACATGTGCCATGCAACATGTGCATCCCCGACCAACGCTGATATATGTATCTAATTCTGGACATGAGGAAACAACACACCTAAAAAAAACAAGCAACATTCCTGAACATGGGATCGAACCGCTCTCACGCATGCTGCGAGACTCCTTTTCAAGGCACCATTGAACGGAAAGCCTTTGCAAGCCCGGCGTGCTCAGCAACCTTCAAATTGTCCCAGTCTTTGAGCTGCGCCACCCCAAAGCAAACATTGAACATATAGGTCCTTATGGTCTACACAGCCTTGGCCGCGCTTCCATGGCCGGACTGGGGTAAACAATCGTTATCAAATGTATGGCTGTTATGGGCTTAGATTCTTCCGGCAGTTGATGGCGGTTATTGAAGTGATGTCCGGTGTGCCGGGATCAAAGTGAGTTACCAAACAGTGCTCTTCAACAGCGCCTGGTGGAAACTCGCCAAAACCACCAGTGAAAATCGTGTTTTATGCTGAGAATCACTTGAAAACGTGATATAGGGATGGCTTGGGAGTCTGGATGTCCCTGTTCAATCCTGAGGAAAATCGCTTGCCAAAGTGGCGGGGCACGGTTTCGGACAGCTGCTTGCATTCGCACAGCAGTATCCAAATGTTAGTCAACCAACAAAAAAAGACGCGTCCGGGGAAGTGCACCAGGGCAGCCTGTGAAGCAGGTATCCCAAGCGTGATCATGCGGAAAGATTTGGTCTGTGGATGTCTGTGCTGATTCGCAAAGTGCACAGCTACCTCGAGTCTGTGATCGCCGCTGCTAGCCCATAAAATGGAATGTCACTGGCCAACATGCACACCGCGGTCTGTCAGAAACACGGCCAAAGGAAGTGTCAGCTTCTGTTTGCTTGGTGGTTTGGATTGGCGGCTTGGAGCTTAGAGGTGGTTTCCCGTTTGCCTCAAGAACCAGGAGTTCAAATCCGAATCCAAACTCCTTGGGAGAAACCGATAGATAGGGCCCAAGCACATCCACCACGCAGCAGATGTCGCAAGGTGTTCTGGCGGAGCCTGCGCGGGAAACAAAATCTATGTCTGCCTCACTTCACATCTCAAGCCTCTTCTACCCAAACATTGACTCATCCAGCCCCCTTCCGTCGATTCTGGAGAGTACCCTTTTTGGGCTGGCTTGAAGGAAAACCACGATTGGTTGGGTCCCCCTATTTTCGACACATACCCACTTGACCAAAACATGCTATTCAGTGTGTCCCCATGCTCCCACTCTTCCGTTCGCTTGCCGTGTGGCCTTGTTCATCCGCTCCAAAACTGTCTCAGTCGGTGACCAAAACACACATCAAAATCGGACTAGGAATCATACGCAGCCAAGTGGCTTCCTTGTCCAACATCTTTGCCCACAAACCTCCTGATTCCTGCTAGTGTTCCTTGTCGTTGCGATTAGCTGTTTGTTACTTTCAAGTTCCTTCTCTTCCGGATATCTTCACCGCGACGGCCTTGTGCACGTGAGCCACCCGCATCCCCTCCCCCCAGCCTGGGGGGGGCTCCACGGACACCAGCAGCGGCGTGCCATCGGCGCCTGCGAGCTGGCAAGCAGTTGAAGTTCGTCCACGCCTGTGGATGGTTGCGACATCCATTTCGCACCACCGTTCAGAAACCCTAGAATGAGTCGATTCCCCTGGTACCAACAATAAATGGTTTCCCATAGTTTCAAACTGGTGCAGGAGTTCGTCCATCCATAGTAGTAACATAGGTGTCCTTTTTGGTTGATTTGAAAAGTTGAGAGCCCTGGTTTACCTGGTTCAATCAACTACCAGGGCCACCGATTTTGCCCAAAAAAGGACACCTATGCCTGGTAAGTGATTCTCTAACTGTCAAAGGTGATTCAAAAGCTTCAGGAACAAACCTGGAGAAGTTGGCAATTCTGCAACTCGTTGACCGGCACCGAGGGAAGGGATAGACCCCCTCAGGAGGTCTATGAAATAAGTTGGAATAATCTGAACCATCCAACTGGTTCTCAGGGAGTTACCAAGTTCATTCCCAAAACTCTGATTCCGTATTGAGAATCGGAAAGTTGGGGTCCACGCCGCAAATGAATTCAACAGAAAACGAGCCTGCCAGGACGAGCCCTTATTTGGTTAATCCCTCTGATGCCAATGACGTCGACGTGCTTTTCGGGTCGTCTCGGTTCTCCAAGACCCCAACTCAAGCAGGGCGAGAACACAACTCTCAAGACCAAACTCCTATAGGCTATCCCCATCTTCAGTCTGCTTCCTTGCCTCACGTAAGGGGCTTAAGAGTTGTCCGTAGTTTACTGTTACAAGCCACAAGCATGATTACATGTGGCTTTAAATGCCCTATATACAACCCCCTTCTAAGAAGTTAAGTACCTATCGTAGCTTGCAGCAGCCAAAGGGATATGCCAGTCGCACTGACGAACCCCGGCTCTGACAGGAGGGGGCCTCAACTCAACTCAAAACAAGGACGGCCCAAAATTCAGGACTTAAAACTCCAGCAACATCAGTTCGACAGTGGCTCTTGCTACTTGTCAGACAAATCTGCGCAAAAGGTTGTGTTGAGCTTGGATGAAGGTTAATTGAGGGACCCTGCTCTTGTGGGTTCCATTAAGGGTCAGGGGCCCAAGCAAAATCCCGCCTGTTGCCCCAGTTGCCACGGTGGCACGGATCACCTGAAGCTTCCCCCGCCCCTCCCCCCCAGCGCGCCGGTGGGTTGAACATGCACAGTGTGTTTCCTTGTTAATACGTATGTGTATATATGTACATACGTACGTACGTACGTACGTATGTATGTACGTACGTGTATAATGTTGGCGGTTGTTTAATGTGGGGCCCGCCTCCCCGCCCCCTTCTTCCCCTCAACAGTTAAACCAGTGCTCAGGGGTCCTGAATAGGGGTCTGGCAGGGAGCTTGGATGACGTAAGTATTGCTTTAGTATTGCCACAACTTAGTCTAGTATTGCAAGAACTTCCTGCTGGATTGCCAGAACTTAAGTTAGTATTACCTAGTCTAAGTTTAGTATTACCAGGAAGAATAGGAATTACTACTCTCTGGTTCCCGGTGCTTGGCTTGGTATTGCCTAGTTTGAACTTAGTATTGCCAGGATTTCCTTTCAGATTGCCAGCACTCTATTTCGTATTGCCTAGTCAGTATTGCCTGATCTAATTTGGAATTGCCTGGTCTAGTTTCGTACTGCCAGGACTTTCTTTTAGATTCCCAGTGCAAAGCTCCGTAATGCCTAGTTTAAATCTAGTATTGCCAGGATTTACTTTTGGATTTCCCAGTACTTGGTCAAGGACATTGAATAAGACCCCTGAACAGTCATATCGAGCAGGATCACTGGTTTTATGCAGAAGTTTGTTAATTTTTATGGTTTGAAAACCACTAGCAAAATGGACTTCCTTGCTCTCAGGCCTTTCTTTACCCCGTAAGCTGGGAAGAGCTTGGTCAGGCGACCGCCCTTTAAAAGTAAAGGCCAAGGCTTTGATTTGGCAGTGTCAGTAACCCCCTCAAACAAGTTGGACATGAAAGAACTCCAAAACAGTCACATTAAACAGAATCGGGCCTCTTGTGGGCAACTCCCTTTGTGTGCCTGCTTGCCCTTACTTTTTTTGCAAAAAGAGAATATCTTAAATTTGATGGTTTGGGTACCACTTCCAAAAAGGAGTTCCTAATGTTTGCCCGGATTCGTTTGCCCGGTGAGCTTTGGCGTGATTTGTTTTGCCTGCATGTTTTTTGCGCGGATTGTGCTTTTCGGCAACAACAACTCGATATAACTCATACCGAAACAGTGGGAGGGGGGGTCGCGTTGAAACCGAGGAAACTTGACATAAATCAGGGTACCAGCATTAAACCAGGTGTAACATTATGTATAGATATCATACGCCTTAGACTGTCTAGAGTTGTAAAAGAAAGGGGGGTCTCTATAATTTGCGATTGAAGAATTGCTCCGACAACGGTTCGTCAGCCCAAAGGGCACTGTCTCGGGGCGCCTACTGGAAGGCCGACTGAGTCTGACTTCTGCCAAATTATTGGTGCACCGGAGGCTAGGGGATTGTTGCCTAAGACTTCTGCTCCTCTGTCTGTTGCAGGAGAGCCATTGTTGCCTAAATTGTTGCCTTGCTACCTTCTGGTTCTTTGCCTTTGCCACTACGGGTGGTCCTTGTGCACGGTTCTCCAAGCTTCAATGCCAATGGCTGCGGAGGATGTCTACCAAGTGCTTTTGGGAGATGATTGCCAGTGTGCCTTTGTCCTTATCATAGGTGGCTTTGGCAACGGCCGTTTTGTCCTGCAAGTCGAAAATCTGCTTGTCTCATGGTCTGTGGGAGAGGCGCGATGTTCCTGCAAAACCTGTGTCCTGGTGTGTTGTGAGGATGTGCATCGCTGTGGCTAGGGCGAGGTTGATGACGAGGTCGACTTTACTGAGGTAGTTGGTGGCAATGAGCTTGTGCCATCCCCCTTTCCAGGTTCCCTCTTTATCCCAGTAATACAGTGGCCGTCTGGCAGCAAAACTTGCGCACGCGTACTTTTCGAAAGATTTTTGCGCGCGCTGGTCGCTGAAGGTCAGGATGGTGACTGGTGAGAGTGCAAACTTGCCGCCTGGTGTGTAGTACGCATGTTCTTGTTTTGCCGTCTGCTCAACATATGCCTGCAGGAGCCAGTCTGTCACACGAACCCTGTCATAGTAAGAGGCTTCCTTCGGCCAGCCCTTCACGACCATTTTGAGGTTGCTGTCCCTTGCCAAAAGTTCCAAAGGCCTTGGTGACCCTGAGCTGGGCTTTCCGTGCAATTGACCATCAACGAGTGAGGCTTGTTGCAGGAAGGGTCAGTCTGGGGATCATGAGATCTAAGCACAGGCGCCAACACCATAGTGGACTTTGCAACTCAAGTTCTTGCGGCTGGTGACTGGCTATGGCCCCTTGGCCCACTTTTGCAAGAAACCGACATGCCGCAACTCTCACTAAGTCCTGCCACCCTCGCCTCGCGCTTGTCTAAGGATCAATACAACCTGGTTTTACACAGGGAAATTTGCCAGAGTTCGCAACCAGCATAGTTGTGCATCCGAGATCTCAAAAACTCGGATGGCATCCCGGCCACATCCTCTGGCGTCGGCGCAGAAAGCATGGCGGGCCTTGGACCAGTCCTTTTTCGCCGCTCAAGCAGGTAAACACACGCAACCCTGGGATTCGAACCATGAAAACAATGGATTCCTTAGCCTTGCTTAAGGCGTTTCATCATCGGTTTGGCCAGGAAGTGTCTTTGCGTCTGGCTCTGAGCTTTCCCTCCATCAGGCTTCTACTATGAAGCCGGGCAACCCGATTTATTGTCCAATTATTCCATGCCCCTGTGTGCATTCCTCATGTCAGAAGTCCTACATTGCGGCGTGTGTTAGGCTGCCTCATGACCTGCTGCGCTGTCCACTTCTCTCTGCTCTCTCCATTGACAGCAGGGTGGATTTGATGCTTTTAGTGGCAGAACTCGCCTTCGCCAACCTGAAACATCCCGATTTGCCGAGTATCACACATCAGGACCTGGATAGCCCACAGTCACAGGTGACTAATCATCATGGCTGCCGTTGGTGGTCGCCCAGGAGGAACTTTTGCCTTGTAACTTGTATACTGGTGCATTCACAAGGATCTGTTTGGAACAGCTTAGGGATGTCAAAATGGTGGCCCTCTTTGGAGAGCCTTGTGCCAGGTAGCATAAAAGAAGCTGGCATTACATAACGGCCCATATTCATGATTGGCAGCGATTGGAGCAAGACTGCAAACATGCAAGAATGCATTGTGCACCGAATGCCACAGGCTGGTGCTTGGATGCAAGCGGAGATGCCTACGAGGGGTGAAGTGTGAAGTAGGGTGTAACAAACTTTCGTGAAGCTCGAACAAATTAGCCAAGCAATGCAGCAACACAAACCAAACGAACAACCAACGAAAAACTAAACAAACAATCGGCACCACACCCCGCAGCGCGGCACGTCACACAGCGCAAAGCAAGCAGCGCGCCACCGGACATAGCGCAGCACAACAAAACACACACACACACATACACACACCTACTGTACACAAACACGCTCTGTGTCCTTCCATTGCACACAAACATGCAGCCACACACACACAGTCATGCATGCACGCATGTACGCATCCGCTCAGAAACGCAAAGAATCGCGTGGTCAAACATCACACACATTGCTCCCATGTACATTGGCTTGGGTTCCCGACGGCGCAATCCCCGAGATTCGCAGATGCAGGCCGGGGATGTTGCTTGACACTTGTGATACAGAAGTCTTGCAAACAAACGCTGGATGTCACATCTACAATGAATGGACATGGACAAATCATGACAATCAAACGTCAATCGTCTAACTTGTGTCATGCTTGAAGAGGTCAGATTGCCATCACTACTAGTGAGTAGTAGCTTAATGCATCCTCAGCGTTTCAGAAAGTTATTTTTCTCTGCCCGTCCTTCGGTCGCAAACATTGCTTGACTACCTGTGGCGGGTGACCATGATGTGTTGGGAACTAAAAAGAACAGAACCATGATGTGTCCCCTGCAACCTGTGACACACGTTGCAGCTGCTTCAGCTCGTCAATACTAGCTGCGAGCAACGCCGAGCGACTTGTAGACATCACCCACGCAAGATGGGTGACCGTGTTCCGTCTTGACGATGAATATGAAACCAATTCAGGCCACCCCCCGCTTGTCAAGGAAACTCTGCAGGCGTACAATGCCTTCGCCATCCGGCTTGATTCGCCACTAAGAAGCAAACAAGCAATCAAGCACGCAAGCACACAAAAGTAACAAGTAAACAGTCCAAACAAGTAAGAAACACAAGCTGGATGCAATTCAGCGCGGCCAAACGACGACCTGGTTGACAAGAAACAGCCTGTACTAAGGCTCACGCGAGCTGTAATGGCGGCCCGGATTAAACAACTAAACAACCTGGCGGATTATTGGGCAGTGCTCACCTCCAAAAGTGAAGAGGTTCCTCTACAATAGGACACCCGCCTATGAAGCAACTAGGGGTTTATTGATCATAGGTTCCCGTTCGTCCAAGGCAGTCCTTTCTTGGTCAACGAGAACGCCCATCTAGGAATTGTTCATTGGCTCGGGAAAGGTCAACGCACTAGGAGGAATCGTACATGTCAAGGCTCTTGCAAGCACCATAGTCTCAGCAACATTTCACTGCAGCCCCATCTACTGGAAGGGAGCCGTTCATGAATAGTGATCTCAAGAAGATAGATATACCTTAGATGTCAGACCACTCTTCGCAGATCGGCTGCTACTTGATCATTGTAGCTGCCCGCACCCTCAACAGCAGAACCAACCAAGCAGCTGATTCACATCTTATAAGCTGCAGTCCCATCAGAGAGTAACCTGCCAGTGGCTCCGGAAAGAAAAAACAAAAACAACATCTGCAGACCAGTTAAAAAACCACCCTCTGCTGCCATACCCAAGTGGAAATAGGACCAGGTCTCACTCCCACAACAATAATGGGCTGAGTCTCCAACCAAAGGAGGCATTCAAATATGCTTGTCTTCCCAACACCACTTGCAGACTATGTTTGCACCCTTGGTCACGGAACAGCATCGTGCCATATTTGCGATTGACCGCGCAAACCAGGCAGCGGCCAGGAATAAAAATAATAATTACGTGTAGGAGGAAACCAAACGGGTGAGGAGAAGCATATCCCTAGCCGGGCCCATTGCACATCGACGCAAGCACCAACCCGCCTCGTGCTGAAGGATGTCACTCTGCGAGTAGACCATGCTGATAATGCCTGGAAAACCACCCATGGTTGCTCACCGGCGGGCACATGACCCTTAACAGCGTTCACCAGCGCGGCAACGCCATGTTCTTCCTTGCGGCTAGTAACCGTTCTCTCCTTTTCGATCTAAGTATTTAGCACGTCAGATTGCAACTGGTTGTTCGTGCAAAGATTACCTCCAGCAAGTTCCAATCCGCAGCTTCCACAAAAAAGGGCCTGCTTTTTGAGGCTACCCGTTTCAAGCCAGGTTAAAGGCCAACCAAGGAAACCCACGCATTGGGGTCCAAACTCCAATTTGACACACTGACTTGCCGTGTTGACTGGCCAAGCAATGAAGTTGTTTTGGGCCCGTTTCTCAAATGATGAAGGAACTCGCCAGCTAAAGGAACTTGACACAGAAAGGGCTAAACGAAATGATTCGAACAGGGTGTGGGGTGATCTGAATCCAACTTTGTCATGAGAGGAGTCAACTATGAACTATTTAGGCCATTATTCAGCTTGCTAATTGGTGGTTGGATTCGTGGTTTGGTGCTTAGGAAGCCCCTTCCCATGTCTCCAAAATAGCGGGTTCAGGACTCCAGCCTAGGGTCTCCTCGTCCAAGAGCAACACCTTCATGCCCGGGATCCGGTCCACCATGGCCTCGCCAGCTTCGCGAACCCCCGCAAAACCGCGAAAAACCGAAGCTAGCCGCTAGGTAGGGAGGAAAAATGTAGAACATCCACTCAGCAGTTTTCCGTTTAGGGGGGATTAGCTGAAAAGACATAGGCAATTTAGCACGAAGTAAAAAGGGTATACATACAGCTATATACTACTTGCTGTTGTCCCCTGCATCCTGGTGATTTGGGGTTTAGATTCAGGCTTGGATTTTCGGCAGTGCTGCGGTTTCCCTTCTCCAATTCTCAACAGAGACCATGCTCAATGTCGATTTGCTTTACCCCTTTTAGGGCAACCATCAAACCTTGGAAGACCCTCTAGGCCAGGGCCGCGGATGTACCCTGAGAGAGCTCATCCATGTTGACTTCAGTCGCTTGTGGCTGCTGAGTGACCCTAGGTGTTTACCCCTTGAGTGGAACTCACTCTACATGCAAGCGTTGTAAAAGGCAAAAAACATTAACCACAAACTCAAAGCTGACTTAAGCAAAACAGTGTGCAACAATAATTCCTTCCGCAGGCTTCCACAACTGTAACCCTCTACCACGTGCGGTGAACAATTTCCAGCTCCACACATACCCACCCACCGAAGCACTCCGATGAGGAAAATGCTGTTTCTGATTATACATTGTTACATTCGCCTATATATATATATATATATGTATATTCATGCACAAAGATTCTCTGATATGTGCATACCAATACAAGGGATATAACGGTCACATGAGGCATGCCCATTTAAGCGGCTTGGAGGCTAGTGTAAACCCAAGGAAACGACAACATATGCCTTCGAACGAGGCGGTCGCCTGTATGTACTCCTGCACACCCACGACGATGCTCAGAGCCGCCATGGTGCCTGGAGTTGCGAAGTCTAAGCCTCGAAATGGAGTGAGCAAATAGAGGATTGCGCAATCCGCAGTGGGACACCACAAGGGAAACCACTACCATCTGGCATGAGGATGAAGATTTGCGTTTGCACAACCCAGTCAAAGCGAGGATCCCTCTTAAAACACGTTGAACCTGAAGCGACATGACAGCAACCGCTTGGGGGAGGGGCCGCATATGATGCAACACAATTGCTCATGGGCTCAAAACAACCACGAACCGAAAGCCGATGATGTGGCATGTTTCACCCCATGAGGTCAAGGGTTACCCCGCACCAAATCAGCACGCCTCAGGGTGAGTATCAAAGTCGGACTTCCAACTTGTTGTCATGAAGAACCTTAACCACCTCTGCCTGAAAACTGGGACGGGGGACTCCAATCAAGGTTTCCGGTGTTTTATTTCAAGACCAAACTGCTACTTGGCCAATACTAAGGCAACACGGGACAGTAATTGATCAAGCAACAAGCAAACACTACTTGGAAAGGGCCAAGTTCATTGTCCGAAATGTCTTCGGCCTCGATCTTTCTTTTGCTGCACCTACGTTGGTTGGCCACCCTTTACCAACATGGCTCGCATGCCCTGGTCATGTTAAGCGCAGGGCTGTTGGCTGGCTGAATCAAATCAAGTGCTTCAACAGAGCCATTGAGCTGCGTCACTATTGACCTACATGGGGAGTGCATCTTAATATGGCGCCGGGGATCCCAAAAAAGAATGGTTTTGCTTTCGGTGTCCCTCCAGGCATCATCCACAAGGGCAAAAAGGAACACCCTGTTGTAAAAACAAGTATAAGAAGGCTAGAAATGCTTTATCTTCAAGGACACATACCAGTATCCAGCGTTTCCACCTCCCAACAGGTGTAATCTGTTGAGGTCTGTCTAAGCCCCTTGCGGGCAAGGCAAGCAACGCTCAGTTTGATTCATGGCAAAGTGCTTCCATGTGCTGCCAAGACGATGATTGTTGGAAAAGGCTCATGCCAGTTCAAACCATTTCGGAGGGCCATCACAGCAGGCACGCCTTTTGTCATCCACAGTGAGAGACTCAGTGCATCATCCTCACATTGTCGTTTGACGCTGCGCAACAAACCCGATAGAGGCTCGCAAGTGTTGAGGACGTGCGTGTCTGAAATCGAGAAGATCCTACAAAAAGACTCCTATTTGTGCTTTCCTTTTACAGGCCACAAGACGCACCCTATTTTCAGACACAAATGTATTGGCAGCGGGCAAGATGCGGCGCAGAACACACCCAACAAAACCGGACATTTTAGATCAAGATGTCATCGAGTCCAAGCACACGGGCACCCAGTGCTTGCAATCGTTCGCCTGACTGTCGGTTTGAGGGCTGTCCTGCGCATCCCTTGCGCAGCTGCAAGCTCTGCGCCGGGCCGGACTAGAGAGCCACTTCGGAGCCCGTCTTTTCCAACCGCACCGCAGGCCAAAATGCTGGCCTTGAGTAAGGCTCATTTCGACATTTCCCCGGTCGCCTTCAAATCTTGGGCGCAGTCTTCGAGGAACAGCTTGCCTGGATTGGTCTCTCCATCCTCTGGGAAAAAAGAAGAAAAACAACATACAGCACTGCTTCTTTGTTTGTAAAGGAATATGTTTGTCCGTCTGAAGGTCGAAAAAGGACATCGGGCAAAGCTAAAAGGCAGCCAAGTGGCCCACCGTCCCAAGCATGTCCGTCACCTTCTCCTTGGCGTCATCATCGATGCCCTCCAGCAGCAAGAGCTTCTTGCCATCGGGAACCGTTGCCTTCACCTCAGGAGCCCCATCGGCACTCTGACACCTGTTCTCTTCCATTAATATTGCGTCAGGTCGTCTTGTGAATTGATTGTTTTTTCGTGATTGCGTGTGTTTCTGCGCGCTTTGGGCGTGCCCGTCACATAAATCCATGCCTCATCTGCCAAAACACACTTCAAAATTGGTGGTTGATCTCAGTATACAAAAAGGCGCTGAACGCACACTTGGCATCAGCAGGCTTCGACCTACAAGTCATGAAGCCCTACAATTCGGTCCTGTTATGACAGACATGTATCGTAGCTCATGTTGGCGGCAGTCACTATAGTCAGTCCAACACTAGCTGCATCCTGACTCTGCCTGGGGTTTCGGGATACGCTGTCCTTCGCGCGCCTCGATTTCAGACAAAGCGGACTTCACCTCCTCTTCGCCCCACAGCCACACGCAACGCTTCTTCGCCGACTCCGGAGGGACGTAGGCGGGCTGATTCACAACCTGGCGTGAGGAATGAGTCTATCAGTCAGAGACCAGCTACAGCTACAGTGGCCAAAGACCTCCGCACATACCATTTCTATTCAGCCTCCTTCAAAGGCTGGGCAGAGTACGTGGGAGTCTGGGGAACCAGCTCATAAGAGCTGGTGCAATTCATCTCAACTGCGCCGCTGGAGAAAAATCGCCCCGGCCAAAAATGGGCACAGCGCGAGACAAAAGCTGTTCACCTGGAGAATCAATCATCCTGAGCATCGGATGAGATCGGTGAATCACCCGTATATTTGAAGGAATTTTTACATCCAACGCGCAAACTGAAATGAAACAATTCTTACCTGCCCGGCCACGGGCAACATGCCTGTTTCTTGTTGGAAACACAACGTATGAACATAAAAACCAAGGGAGAAGAGCCGTCAGCCGGCATCACATAGGCTGGAGAGGGATGGCGACAGAGAGAAGCTTGACCGCTGATCACCTTCCGACCTCGAGTTCTCCAGCTTCCCCCGTGAGACACCTTGGGTTTCTTATGGCATCTCTTGGCAAAACATGTGGCAGCCTGGTAGAGACTCTTGTCCAATTCATTTGTCGAGGATTAACCGATGAAAGCGTTGAGGATGAACAAAAAAGAGAAAGAAGCAAAACAATGCTCTGGGATGGGTTGGCTCCCATTCTCTTCGTTCATTTGTTTACAATAATTGGTCCTTTGTCTCGCCAGGGCAGAAATTCCAAGGAAGAAGCGAGCCAACACAAGAACGAGATGGCTGCAGGAATATATAACTCTCTCTTCCTTCGGCTGTCAAAGGACCCCCAACACTGCAATCTCCCAGATTGGGGGGCCTTATTAAGCACTATCAGCCGCTACAGTTTCGGTGCTTGTTGGGATTGCTGTTCCTTTGCGGGGAAGGGAGGGACAACAACAGTATCTATCCCATCTCTCACCTGTATCGCCATTATCCTCAGCCAATAGCGGAATCAAAGAACACTTATCACCAAAGACTCCGGGCCAAAAGAAGACTGGGGTTCCCTTGCTGCAGCTGCCATTGAAAAACGTATAGGGGAATTACTGGTCACCGGGCCGCCTGGTCCTGCAAGAACATGAAGATCACCCGCTTCATCATGGCGTCCGCCTTCTCCTTGTCCGAATCCTTCTCGAACTTCCTGGGCTGAAAACTGGAATTGTCAGCTTCCGAGCCTCTCCGAGCTGGTGGTTTCGCTTGGTTTGGGGGTTTGAATACTCCTGGATCTTGTATCGGTGAGACCACCTCCGAATCTCCAAACTACCAACAACTAGGGGCTACCGGATAGTGGGTGGTTCAAGCAAGACAAAGGTACACCCTTGCAAGGTGTGCTGAGCTTTTCATACACCCAAATCAGCCTAGTTGCAACCAGCGGTCCCGAGAAGGAGTAACAAGCTAAACCCGTTCTGGGCTGCACTATTCTGGAACGGGTTTAGGAATTCTTGGCGCGTTTCACAGTTGGACCTTAAAGCTGAACAACAGACAGCAACACAAGGCCAATCGTATTTTGGATGCTCAAAAACGTGAACAAACAAGATGGATGGACTTAACCAACCGCTCCCACAAGCCCGCTTATGATGTTGAGGAAACAAAGAATTGGCCATGTCAATTTTGTCATCAGCCCGTTTGACTCATGAAGCTACACTGACATGCAGAAGGACTTGATTGGTCAAAGGCGGCTACAAAAGCAGCGCTTCGCTCATGCTGATGATGAATCCCTCAGAGCGAAGCCAGTCAGCTTCAAAGCGGAAGCTTGCCCTACCTCCTGCTTGCCTAGTTGTGGCGCCGCGGCGTCCGCTTTTGATTCCCGCTTTTGATTCCAACACTTACAGATCTAAAACAAATAAGTTGTTCCCATCTCTCCGAATGAGGCCTCGTCGTTTTGGAAGGAAAACGCGATCAAGCAGGTGTGGCCTCAAGCCAAAACAAGTGCTTCTGGTTGTAAGGCGTATGCTGCAAATACCGGATTGCCAACTACCAACTAGCCGTATAGTATCCAAGTTCTGAAACAAACGGGCCAAGGATTGATGACCATACCTACGTCCTGCTGCCTTCCAAACCAGAAACTAGCTGCTACTTGTATTTCCGAAATAACCTCCAGTCAAATTGCGAGCATTCGCCTCACAATACAGCCCTGTCCTTGCTTCAGGGTCCTTTCAGCAATGCATCCTAGAATCAGGAAACCCTAAAACCTGTATGTTACAGATATAATATACAACTTGTTCAAATCGCGTTTGGCAGCGACCTTTCGGCTATGGGAACTGGGGCCGCGGGTGCGAAGTTGCGAAGTCATGATACCCTGGATGCCCTCAATATTCCAGATAAGGGACACAGGACTCCTCTAAGTTGACTTGTGTTACTATGGTTTTGTGGGAGTATGATTGGTGTTGTTGCAATATTTAGAGCATCCACCGTACAGAGCAAAACAAGGCGCGCAATTCTGAACGCCATACTTGTGCTTTTGTCTATTAGTTTATTATTGATAGCTGTAGGTGCTTTGTTTGTCATTAGCCCATCTCTTTCCTATTGTTTATGTCTACACCTTCTGATTAACATGTTCAAAGCGCCCGAAATGCTCCGTTTCCAACAGCCGCAGGCTGTTCAGTTCAGCAACCGCCGGCTCTATCTCGAGCCCCGCGTTTCGGGCCGGGCGTCAGCTTGCCCAGCAAAAAGTCCAGGCCTGTGCCCTCAGGGGCCTTTCCCTCCAGCTCCGCCTTGCGAGTGGTTCACTTCGATCACCTTGTGTGGATATGGTTTGATGGACAAACCGTCTGTTTCCAGAAGGTCTCCCCAGCTAAAAAGCCAACTAGCAACTACAAATGAGCCACTCAAGTATGTTGCTATTCGCAGGATAATTATCCAATTGGTTAGCTCACTTCCTACCTCAATAACTACCTAGCTACCTCTAGCTGCCTAACGACTTCCAACTTACTGACTGGCTGGCGGCTGGCTTTCTCGCTGCTGGCTAGGTGCCCGACTGGCTAGCAAACTGTACTGACTGACTGACAAACTGACTGGCTGACTACCTAACTTACGGACTTGCCCTCCCATCAACAAAGCTGGAACCTCCCTCTCGTGGGTTCCATGCTAGTGGACAGGAGGGCGCATGTCATTTCTGGGAAACTAGCTAGCCGGCAAAACAGTCAATAGAGCAGCTCGCGAACTGGCGTAGTGGCTTTCTGGCTAAGTAGCTAGCTAGCTTAAGTAGGTCGCCAGTTCGTGCTTCGGCTCGAGCAGTTGACTGGCTGGCGAACAAGCTGGCCAACTAACTTAGCTGACTCCAGAGCCAATCAACTATCTGGCTTTGCTGTCTACCCAAGCCAATTGACATGCCAAAACACGGCAGCCAGGCACATTCCTGATCGTTCCCACATTGACCCTGAGAAACCGCTTCCGGCTCACAACTCCAACTCAAAGCGCCTCCGACAAGGCCTCCTGCAAGGTGTCGTTGTCCCACTTCCAGATGGCCCGGCGCATACAGGCGCCGTCCACACCTAACCCGGTGTCGCGTCGATCGCTCTGTTGATTCCAGTGGGGTGATGTCTGACATGTCTGACATGGGAGGACCGTGCAAAAGGAAGCTGCAGAACTGCGAGCTGTTTTGGCTGCAGAACTGCGGTAGAAAGTTGTGGGCCCGAATTTTAGGCACACACGGTTGGTTCTGTAGGTGTTCTTCTCAGCTGCATCTCAAGTGGAGTCCATAATCGTAGGAAAGCCATGCTGCTGCTGCTGCTGCTGCTGCTGCTGCTGCTGCTGCTGCGAGTTCGTTATAAAACAAACAACAACAGTCATCAGCAAAGCGGACAACGGATAGGAGCCCGTTGCCTTCCTGGCCCCAATCATTGCTGAAGCAAACGCCTTTGCAAGGCAAGAATCAACATCAACATGGCTTGTTCTGAAGCCTCTTTGAACAACCCAGCCTTCGACATTGAACTTTGGGGTCAGGTGGCCTCGCGGCTTGCCTCAACCTTTGTTTTTTGCAGATCGCCGTTTTGTTTGTGAAGAACCCACCCAGTTTTGCTTTCTTAGCTTGCATTGATTCCATGCTGGGAAGAGGCAAATGGGCTGTTGTCACTGGGCTCTTTGGTCCGAATATGGAAGTTTACAGAAATCCAACACGCCAGCGTCCCCAAAACAGTCGAATGGCTTGGGTTCGCCTATAGAATTCCTTTGACTAAACAGGATTGCTTTCCCATGTCGCTCAAAGATCAGCTCAATTGAGTTCTTGCCGTGCCTGCAGTGTAGGGGGTTCATGCGAACATGACTCCCCCAAACCAATAAGCCTTCGCAAGTTCCGGAAAAGTCCGGTGGCCGCAACACAAAGGAGCAGCCTCTCGCCGCTTGCTAGATGTTGAGGGGTCCAAAGGTTGGGGTCCAGTCCCGCCTTTGCCCTTCTGCAAGGCTTGCTGCAGCTTGCCCGACGTCTCGTGGTCCAGGGACTTGATCATACCTTCCAGGTCCTCAGGTCCAACGCGAGACGTGAACCAAAGCCCGGCGAGCTCAACGCTTGCAGAACCCAGGGAAGTGTGCGGCAGGGCGAGCTGAGTGCCTTCCGGGTAGAAACCTTGCGACCTGCGAGGGATTTCTTGGGCGGTAGCCCACACCCCAAACATCCCGAACCGCAAAACTTGCACTGCACCAAACAAATGACACCTCCAGTGTTCCATACCAAGTCCTGGGGTGTAAATGCAGGCCTGGATCCAAGATATGCATGCACTGAAACCATCTCAAGTCCAGATGCGAGGATGCGGAAGGATGCAAGATTCCTCAGAAATCCGTTCTCACAATGAATGAAGCTTGAGATCTAAAATCATAAAGCCTTGGAGTGACAGTAGACATATTCTGGAGACATTCCAGAGTGATTTCAGATTCAACATGTGTTCAACACGTTCCAAACACTAGTTCTAATATTGTGTCCAGCGCCTAGGACCTCTAACAAGCTAGGTTTGATGTAAGCTGTGAAGCATTCCAGATAGATGGACCTCAAGATCTAGAATATTAGTGGTCTAGAATATCACTGGTCTGAGGCCATTCAAGATTCATTCAGATTCGAGATGGATTTGGGGCTGTGAGCAAAACACACATCTCCCAAAATGCTCTCTCAAAAGTACTGCGAAGACCCGTACTTTATGACTTATGTGCGTCCGTGTGCAACGTGCTTGACAGTTTAAGCAACTATTGCTTTAAACAAACCTCATTTTGATCTCCCTGTCAAGGGATCTAGGGTCTGGTTGCTTCAACATTTTTGGCCCATGCCTTGCCCTCGTGCCCGTCCTTGGGATCCATCTTGGCGGCGATGGCAGCCACGTCTGGGGCCTGCCGGGCATATGGCGCACGCTTTGCGTCTACTGTGACCCTCTCCCTCAGTGCGCAAATTGTAATGTGTTGGACAGTCTATAAGGCATCTGATCATGGTCCCCTTTTTGCACTAAATGTTGCTAATGCAGAGACAGGCACCAAATACTCTCAGCTTCTGTCAGCAGTCTCATCCCTGAGCCTTCAGCTGCCTGAAGATTTAACCAAAGTCACAGGCTTGTTTGCGAACAACGAATTAAGCAAGAACATAGGCACGAGTGCGTCAGTCAGTAAGACAGTCAGTCAGTCAGTCAGTCAGTCAGCCAGTCCGTCCGTCGGTCCATCAGTCAGTCAGTCGGTCTGTCCGTCAGTTCGTCAGTCGGTCGGTTCGTTAGTCGGTCCGTCTGCCAGTCAGTCAGTCCGGGCTGATTGCCAAAGAGTTTTCCAGGTTTTGAAGCAACAACAGTTTCAAGTTGAAGTCTCTCTTGTTGTCGTTGATGAGCCCTCCTTTGTGAGACAATCTATGCATATAGTGGGTCTTCTATTCGAGCGCGCCATATGGAACAATTGGGGACCACATCTGTCAAGGCATGCAAACAATCTGCCCTGGAGATCGCGCCTCCTCTTTTTCGGCTTGAAAGAGAGCATTGCTGATTCGACTTCGGCAATGCTGCTAAAGGCATACATACTCCCTGCCAAACACACTGACCCAAAGAAGGGTCCGACCACAGACTGCTCGATCAATTGGTGCTAGTGGGAACCCATGTTAATGCTAGCTTGAGATTTATCAAGGATACGAGATCCTGGCATGGATCAATCCACAGAAACGGAATCTGCAGCCTCTGATTGGGCTCATTTGAGTTTTTCTTCAAGTAGGGTCCCCTCAAAAAGACACACCCATTTATCCAATCTTGACACGCGGTTTCAGCCCACTCGGGCCAAGTTGAGGCGATTTATTTATTGCTGGCGATGTTTGAGAGCATGATGGGATGTGGGCACATCCCGACATTCGCGTTCAATGGGGTGAATCAGACACTGAAGGAAGGACCCAGGACTTCACATGTTTAGCCCCTCTCTAAATCAATTGACATGTTTGACAGGCTTGGCACCCATCTCCCACCCCACATGAGCATCTCCTACCTAGATGCTAAACGTATGCTTGCTCAGATTAGATTGTGGCTCGCCTGAAAAGTCTTCAAGTGCAGCAACAAACAGACTAGTACTATTGGAACATGCCACTCTGCCCATAAAAGTGAAATCTGACAGGTGTCTTCGCAAGCATCAGAACTCTTGGCCCAACACTCTCACATCCTTGCGGGCGTGAGCACGGCGCAGGCGCAGTGCGGCACGCAGGTAAGTCTTGGCCCAACAAAGGCTCAGTATTTTCCAAAACAGCACCCGTAGGCAACCGGTTTGTCTGCTACCCTTTGCCGTCTGAGAAACGGGAGCCCTCCAAACTTTGTCAGGGCCTAGAAGTGGTGTTTCTGGCCTTGGTCTGATTTGGATGGTCCAGGGACCTGTCAGTCTTTGCTACTGGATTTGTCCACGGAAGTCTGCCCAGGATCTTAAAGGAAGTCACTGTTTTGGAGATGGCTCTTCACAAGAACTAGATTGACCCGATCATTTTGCAACCAAAACGGATCCAACCATGCCAACGGTTGGGCTATGTCATGGATACATATTTGGGCGAGCCTAGACTGACAAACAATTTCGAGTAACGCACCAAGCCTCAACACAACAAATTGTGTCTGGCTCTGTCCTTCTCACCATCCTTCGCAGATGCTCCCGCGCCCATGGCTCGTCAGACGATCGAGTCGCGTTTTCTATCGCTGGACCCTGCGGAAGGAGGCCTGAGCCGCCCGAAGTCCGTCGAGTCTGTAGTCACGTCCGATCGAGTGGGTTGGCCGGGAAAAGTAGCCAAACTTTTTGGGTGCCACCAACATGGTCTTTAAAAGTTTAAAGTCCAGGCACTCAGGAAGTGAGTGCATGCAATCTCGTAAATTACTCATGAGCGCCAGCTTCTCAAACAATAAGGTCGCAATTGATTGAAGCACGGTCAGGAACAAAGCAATCATGTGCGTGCCCTCCTTTGAGATCAAATCCAAACAAACAAGCGGACAACAACTTAAACCTTTCAAGAGAAGGACAACACAAAAATGAGTCTTTGCAAACAACAAGCGTACCTTGGTGGATCCTGTATAGATGCGCACAAGAATAGCTGGTTTAGTACTCTCATAATTCATATCCCACAAGGATGCATGCAAAGGCTCGCCCCAGGTTGACAACGCCTCGCCAGAGCTGGTCTGTGTTTTTTTTACGTCTTGAACAGTATTCCGCGAAACGCTGCATCGCCATCAACTCAGGTAGAACGTCATTTTCCCACAAAGGCCTTTTACGTTGGGAAGGCCATGCAAAGTAAAACACCTAAATTACTGAACATTGGATAACTGCTCAAACGCTTGAGCTCGCCACCAGGAGATACGCACCTTTTTTTCAGCTCAGTGATGTGCAGCTGGCGTCAGTCGGCCTCGCATCGTCCTTTGACGTGCAAGACAAACCGAAGAACAAGTCTTGAGACTTACGTTTCGGAAAATAGGGAAGGGCCTCCCCATGTTCCGGCAGCTAGCAAGGAGCAGGGCAGAAGACTTTAGAGTCAAGATTAAGCAGGGGTCGATTGAGAAGTCCAATCTCTCAAACACCTTGACAAACCCGTAAGAAACCAGTGTACGCCGTGTACGCTTATACACTGGTATCAGTTGGTATCGGTAATTTTCCCTCAGCATCGGCTTACAATGTTTTGGGGGCTGCCAGTTGTCACTATCAGTCGTTGACGTGGCCACGTCACACGCATGGGAAAAGAGGGCAGCGGGCAGAGGCGCACGGGCTTGTTTCGCGTGTTTCCAAAGCAGGTTCGGTCATCAAGAAGAGGAACGAGGAGTTGGTGTGACGATGGCAAACCAAAGACACGGCGTGCTGGATTTGTATCGGTTGGGTATCGCCTGAGTATCCGCTTGAGTATCGGTCCGGAGCTATCAGTTTCCCACTCCCTAGCCTCAGTTTAGCAACATTTGCCTCGTATAAGAACCAATGTCTTCCTGGCTTCTGGGGGCATGCAGCCAAGTTAAGGGACAGCCCCTTACATAACGAAAGGCGCGGGGGGGTATATTTCGACCCATGTGATTGAAATAGTTTGTAGCTCTCCACATGACCCCTGGTCTGAGGGCTGCGAATCCCTTGCGCAGCTGCAAGCTCTGCGACCGGGCCGGAAGAGAGAGGCCCTTCGGAGCCTGTCTTTTCCAACCGCACCGCAGGCCAGAAACTCCTGGGCCTTGAGTAAGGCTCATTTGGACGTTTCCCCGGTCGCCTTCAAATCTTGGGCGCAGTCTTCGAGGAACAGCTTGCCTGGATTGGTCTCTCCATCCTCTGGGAAAAGAGAAAAAAGCAACACATAGCACTGCTTCTTTGTTTATAAAGGAATATGTTTGTCGTCTGAAGGTCGAAAAAGGACATCGGGCAAAGCTAAAGGGCAGCCAAGTGGCCCACCGTCCCAAGCATGTCCGTCACCTTCTCCTTGGCGTCATCATCGATGCCCTCCAGCAGCAAGAGCTTCTTGCCATCGGGAACCGTTGCCTTCACCTCAGGAGCACTTGTAGCTGATGGCGCTCTAGGCCCTTCACACCTCGTCTCTTTTACAGTATGAAAGGCATAGCATCTGCCTCGTTGTGTGCTTGGTCTCTGGGCGTGCCCGTCACATAAGTTCATGCCCCATGGCTGTCAAAGTCAACATCACTTTAAAGCCGGTTCGCCTCACAAAGCAGCAAGTCAAACAAGCTGTGAATGGATGGAACGATGACCTAGTTGTCGTCATTCAACAGCTGTTCCCGAAACGCCTCACAGCCTGAAGTGCCTGGCCCAATAAGCATCTGCCCGAGTCACCCCTAGTAGGCCCTGGAAAAGCTTGGGATATCAAACTCCAAAGTGAGGTGCTGATGACACATGTAGTTGACTACTTCATCCTTGCAGCAACTTCGGGAGGAGCACCATCTATCGCAACTCAGCCGTTCCGTTGAAATTGCCGTAAAGAATGGGCAGGACCAAACTTGGCGGTGCAAGCTCGGGCCTCGATTTCACTCAAGGCGGACTTCACCTCCTCTTCGCCCCACAGCCACACACAACGCTTCTTCGCCGACTCTGGAGGGACGTAGGCGGGCTGATTCACAACCTGGCGCTGGGAACGAGCAGACCTTAAATCTTAAATCAGACATGGAGACAGCCCGCAGAGGTGCCAAAGAGCATAAAACATGCGGTTTCCTGAATCTCTGGACAACAGCATCTCCGACCTTTTTCGAGCGGCTTACAAAGGTTATAAGAGATGAGTTTGGGGAAGCAGCATATCGCTGACGCAAAACCTTTTCCGGAGGATATCTGGACTCTGAACATGCCTTCATGATGGCCATTGGTTGCTCCACACTGCTTTATCCCAACACCACCACTTGCAAAACAACCGGCGCTCTCTGGATGGCGACACGCAAATCTGTAGACCTGAAGTAAGTCACCAATGGCGGACAAGGTGTTCCCAAAAGACCGGAATGGTTGGTTGGCAGCCTGTGGGAGGAAAACCAAAGCTCCCAAAGAATCCGGGCCAAAAGAAGACTTCGGTTCCCTTCCTGCAGCTGCCATTGAAAACACGTATGGGGGAATTACTGGTCACCGGGCCGCCTGGTCCTGCAAGAACATGAAGATCACCCGCTTCATCATGGCGTCCGCCTTCTCCTTGTCCGAATCCTTCTCGAACTTCCTGGGCTGAAATCTCATACCAGCTGCTTGGAGGCGTTCCGCATTGCACCACACAACCAAAGCTAGTGACTATAGTGTCCTATCAGCGAATGGAAGCTTGAGGGCCAGGAGAAAGTGCAGGGAACATCTTGCAAGACCCTGCCGGCCACGTAGATATCTCTGTAGCTGATGTGTTTTTGAAAAGGATATCGACAGAAAGCCAAGAGAGTTTTGAACGCAGGGAAGATGGACCCAAGGAAGGATGAACAGATTGATGGGTGGACTCATGGGGCGGATGGAGAGAAGAAGCGGACTCTATCTCTGGCATGGAAGCAATCATGCATAGGAACACACTGACTGACTGACTGACTGACTGACTGACTGACTGACTGACTGACTGACTGACTGACTGACTGACTGACTGACTGACTGACTGACTGACTGACTGACTGACTGACTGACTGACTGACTGACTGACTGACTGACTGACTGACTGACTGACTGACTGACTGACTGACTGACTGACTGACTGACTGACTGACTGACTGACTGACTGACTGACTGACTGACTGACTGACTGACTGACTGACTGACTGACTGACTGACTGACTGACTGACTGACTGACTGACTGACTGACT
Source organism: Effrenium voratum (assembly GCA_963377175.1). Classification (NCBI taxonomy): domain Eukaryota; class Dinophyceae; order Suessiales; family Symbiodiniaceae; genus Effrenium; species Effrenium voratum. Next base: position 310,320 of record CAUJNA010000147.1, read on the forward strand.
GACTGGTCAAGTGCCAAAGTCAGAAACGGAGAAATTGCCAATTCTGGCTCAACGACTGCGCGGGCACAAAGAGTTGCCCCCTGTCGGGAAGGAGGCTCAGCCAAAGCGGGCTGGAGAAGTGAGGGATGCGGGGATGAACGGATGAATGGATGAATGGATAGCTCAGTGAACAGCATGCGACTCGAGTGCACGGCCTTGCTCTGATGTCTCTCCTGGCGGTGTTTGGGAGTTGTGTTCAGGCATCGCAGAATTGGCCATGTGGTTTGACAGCGTTGGCTGGTCGTCTTTGATAGTCCCTTCTGATTTACAAAGCAACAACACTGACAACAAGTTGAGCTTTGTCAAGTGACATCGAGTCCCTCAGAAGGAAGTTAGTTAGCTTTGGAAGAACATGTCTCCTGCATCCTGATTGCATCATGGTGCATGCTTCGACAACCTAGCAACAACGAAGCTTCTGGTTCAACCGTAATGAAACAGTTGATCGAATTTCTGCCAAGTGCAACCTTGTCATTTTAGAACAATCGTAAAAAAAGAAGTAAGTGTAGACCAAATAAAGCTAGCAAAAGGATTCTGCAACGCGTATCCTAGCAAGTTCTAAAACGCGTAGAGTTGATACACATCCTCAAGTCCTATTCCTTCCAAACCAGTGACACATGTCCTGCTGATCTCTGTTTGTATCATTGAACCTACGGATCCCTCCCAATAAAGCGGCCCTGTCCTTTCTTCAGAGTCCCTCAACTGATATAACCTAAAGTCAAATCACATGGCTCATCAAGAAACCCTGGAAGAAGTATCCGTGTTGTGTGTGTGTGTGTGTGCCGGTATTGATGGCCTGTGCTTGCCATCAACATGTTTGCCCTGTTGAGTGCGCGCTGAACATTATGGTGCCATCGTTTGCCGTCAGCCTGTTTGCCATGTTGCGGGCGTGTTTCACAACGCAAAAAGTGCGTGCTGCGATCGTTTGGGCTAACAAACAAACAACCAACAAAAAAAGACAAACAGACAGACAGACAGACAGACAGACAGACTGACAGACAGACAGACAGACAGACAAACAAACAAAACAAACAAACAAACAAACAAACAAACAAACAAACAAACAAACAAACAAACACACAAACAAGCAAACAAACAGAGACACAATCACAAACTGCACACACACACACAGACAAACACAACGAAACACGAACCAACACAAGAACAACACGAAGACACGAAGACATGAACTAAATACAACTGGCGAAATAGAAAGACACCCCGACTCCATTTCGAGCCCCGCGTGTGCCGGGCGGCAGCTTGCCCAGCAAAAAGTCCAGGCCTGTGCCCTCGGGGGCCTTGCCCTCCAGCTCCGCCTGGCGTCGTTGGGTCACAGCCGAAAGCTAGAGGACTCGACCCGAAATGGGCCTAGAACCCTTGGTTGCTGCTGATCCCTCTGCAAAAAGCTTAATTTGTGGGGTGAATGGGAAACCCAACTTGATTTCCCAAAAGTTAAAGTCTAAAGATCCAACCCAATAGCGGTCAAGAACACGAGGGGGTTGAACCCTTTTTGAGGGGGTTGAGCCCTAGAGGTCAACAATGAGGGTGCATGTCACCTAAGGCATTCACCCAGCTGAGTCAGCAGTTACCTGTTCTCCTGATTTTCAGCTACTCTTCTGACACATATCCAGACAACAAGTCTCGCAAATCTCTCGACATGCACGGATGTCGGAATATGAAAGACAGGCACGCCTGTCAAAAATGTGCATCCAGAGCGCTCATCAAATGCGGGCTCACTTAGGTGTACCTTTTGAGTGGCTACCCTTGTCGGTGTGGTTTGAAAGGAACTTCAAGTGAAAGCTGCCCATCTCGAGGTCCTTACCAAGAAGACACACACACACACACGCACACTGACGCCCACTTGTTCTTTTTGGACCAACTTCTGCGGGCTTCTCCGCCACTGAGTTCCCGCTGGCCGGCATGCGAAACCGAGAGGAGACAAGCTGGTGGATTCCCTACGATGCCTAGGGAATCATTGATTTTTCACCCAGAAGCGTGTGAACAGTACACAAGACAAACTCCAAAAACAAAACAAGTTCCTGATCTTTCCTTCCATTTTCCACGTCAGTTATCACAATGACTTTCATGGGAACCACTTTCACCGGACGATCACACCCTTTTTCAATCCTTCCTCCACGGGAACACGCGCCTCCGACAAAGCCTCCTGCAACGTGTCGTTGTCCCACTTCCAGATGGCCCGGCGCATGCAGGCGCCGTCCACACCTGCACAAACTGTTGGTGGATGTGTTTCCTTGATGGCGGGTGCTTGCTGAAGTGAACATCGTTGTCTAAATCGTCTAGACAGCGACATTTCATGTCAACGACGAGTATGGGTTGAACCACACGGGGAGATGTTGTGTAGGCTTGCTGCTAAGCATCCCGAATGCTCAGCATCCCGAATGGAGTCCAAAGCCAGTGGGTAGATAAGCTGTCCTGGAGACATGTAATTCTGGTCCAATCCAGCACTTTGCGAGCTCCTCCAAAGGAACCATCAATGGGTTAGCGAGAGATACCTGGCAAATCAGTAAACTTGGGAGGGAGAAAGAAATCTGCGCAGGACGAATAGAGAACCGCTAGCTCGCATTGGTGGCATGCTGGAAAACGGCGGCCCTGCCGCCCCCAAACCTTGTGTAGAAAAAATTGGCTAAACAGGATTGCTCTCATTGTTGAAGTCGCATTATGTGATTCATGAGCATGTCTAAACTACTGGCGCTCCAAGATCGACTCAGTTGAATTGCTGCACCTGCAGTGACAAGGTTCGTGGCAACATGATTCCATGTCCAAACCGATAAGCCTTGCAACATCCGGAACAGGGACCGCCTCTTCTTGCTTGTCCAATGGTCTCAGAATAAACAAGGAACAGCATTTCGCTACTTGATTGATTTCCAGGGGGAAACACAACCAAGACACGAAGGGCCCAAAGGCCCGTTGTCAAGTCGCGCCTTTGCCCTTCTGCAAGGCTTGCTGGAGCTTGCCCGACGTCTCGTGGTCCAGGGACTTGATGAGACCTTCCAGGTCCTCGCCCGGGATCGCCCGGGTTGCTTTCTAGGGTGCCTGAAAGGATACATCCAAAAAAAAAACATTACCTCTCATTCAAAGGAAGTCCTGGAGTTAAAAGATACCAGGAGACAATGATGAACTGTGGATCCGACAAAGGGGATAATGTATATCATAATTTCCCCACCAATGTTCTCAACCTGGAGCAAGTGACGGTGATGTACAAACAAGATACCTCTCACGTGCGTCGTGCTTTCTCTGCCCGATGTTCGCGCGCGATGCTTGCAGGCTGTGACACTTTTGGAGTCCGTACTGAAGACTTTGCTATAAGGGTCTAAAGAATTAGAGTGAGTTGCGGAGTACTGTCAAACCAAGAGTAGTCATGTTTGTCGGTGCACTATTTGCAGATCTGTAGCCCCTTATGTTGCCCCTGCAAAGGCGGAAAAAACTCAGACCTCGTGTCCCTTTCGAGGGGCCACGCCGCATGCGCCTGTCAGTGCCCAAGACCCCACTCGGAGAAGAGCCCTTTTCGCGTGGTTCTTTGGATTCTGCGAAAGTTACAATTCACCAGCTGGACATGCGGAATCAACTGAAGCACTGAAGCATCTCGGGAGACCTCCTTTGGATCCGGTTCGCATCCCACGCCCCTCGGCCGGCTCTCGCGCAAACAATGGGTTGAGAACTCTAAATGCTGGTTTGAAGGGTAAAACTTCTCCTACTCCCTGGCAAACACACAAACACACACACACACACACCTCCTGTCTAGGTCTATTTTGGCTTTCGAGGGGGGTGTTCCGCCACAGCCGGGTGTGATTTTGAGAACCCATCCGAAGGCAACCACTTTCATGAACCTCCAAGGGCTGCTGTCCTATAATCACCAGCTCAAAAAGGCCAAGGAAGGGGTTAGGAGATGATGTCGACCTCTGATTATTCGACCCCCTCAGTTATTCATCGGAAAAGGTCCCTTTTCAGTGAACCTTCCTTTCTTGGACCGAAACTTGGTTTGTTCGTGGAAACTCGATTGGCCAATGCCATGACTTCCCCCACATTCTCATGGTTTGGGCTTGTCTCTAAATTGGGCTTCCTTTGCTTTTCCTTTCAGTGAATTTGGCATAGGTGGCCTGTTGGAAAAATAGATGGCCTGGTAAATGGAACAAAACCCATCTAAACCAGTGCCATCTATTTTTAACCAGGCTCACCTGAAAAGGACACCTAGGGAATTTGGCTTCCTGCATTCGAATTTGGTCGACCGCCCAGTGTCCTAGGTCCATGCCAGTCCTTGGGATCCATCTTGGCGGCAATGGCGGCCACGTCCCCGGGCTTCGCCTCCTAAGCTCGACTCATCAGAAGCCGGGATCCCGAGGTGCTAAGCCATGGATAATGGACTGGACACTTCTATAGAGAAAGGTGCTAAGCCCATAATATGGAAACTAAGAAACTCACGGAAATAGACTGGGCATAGTTCAATCGATAGGCAAGGTGTCCAAATGCGGAAAGATTAAACGAACAAAAACAAGCGGGACATCATTGAAACAATGCACTAGTCAACTGTAAATCATGGGAACTAACGACATACAAGACACTCTAGGCAAGGACCCTCTTGTCTGGGTGCGAGTCATGTCAGTCTAACGCCCCCCAGGTATCTCATCATGGCTCCCTGATTTTGCCAAGCTTGAAAGTCTGGACAACAATGCAGCAAACAAGAACACTCAGGCGGGAGCGCTGGCTCGGGACAGAATTGCTCTGCAGCTTTGTGATGGGCGACCGGCTGTCTGTATTTCGCAAGAAATCGTTGGCATGTGACCATGGCAAACATCTGACCAGCACAGTCTCTCCAAATCTGACATGTACACAGGACAACAAAGCAATATAAAGGCCTTAATGGTTAAAATAGAATGGGGTTGTCAGGGGACTGCAACGCCACATTTAGTCATGTTTGTGGTGTTCCATGCTACCGTCGACTGCTAGTTCATCCAAGCAAGATCTTCCCGCTGCCTTCCTCATCAGCAGGGTTGGGACCCTGATATGAATCAATCCCACGCTGAAAAGGGAATCGGAAGTCCCTGAGCATATTCATGGAGAGATGCATACTATATCAGAAGTGGACAAAAGGTACCTGCCAAAACAAAAACAACATCTCATCTGGCCAAGTTGATGTAAGGCATGTCTGAAGCGAACATGCGCGGTGTTTTGGAGGGCAAGGTTAGCTAAGGACATAGTCCTTGCTGGCATCCTGGATGGACTTTGGATGCAGCTCCCCTGTCTGTTCTCGATGACGATTCTAAAATAGCTTGGTGAACACTTGGCATACTGGAGTTAGCCTGTGCGTCTTGTGTGTCTAAAGACGCCAACTAGTCCATCGTGAATCGAATTGGCAAAAACAACAAAGCACGGGAAGACGACAAATGGACCGGGCCGGCAAAATGGACCGCGGACCTCAAGCGCATTTTTGGTCGGCCAGCATCCATGGGGACATCCCCATCTTTCTGTGACGGTTTACTTTGCTTCGTACCAGCCTGATGATCCTTCAGTGCCCTTGTTTCCTTGGTCACTGTCCCATAGGTTGCGCAAATCGTCATCCAGGTTCCACCCGGCACCGCCTCCCGCATATAAGATAGCCTCCCACTTGGATGTTTGAATGTAACATAGCCCAGTGGGAAGTCAGGGCCCTGCAAATGGCTTAGCCCCGTCCTCCTTGGCGGATGCTCCAGCGCCCATGGCTAAAAGCGAGAGAGGGTCAGATGGTCACCGGGGAGCAAGGCGCTGAGCCAATAGGAAGCGACGGAAAGAGCGATCAAAGGACGGAAGGCCCGGGCGCAAGTGAAATAGAAGACCTCAGGCAACAAACAAATCACAAGAAACTACTTCTCTATATTCTATTTGTACAAGTCAACCTGGGCGGGCTGTACCACAAAACCGTTTTGGGTGCGCGGAACTGTGCGCTCGAACCACCTTTCAGTCGGAACCCAAGCTGACAGTTTGATGACCCTCTTTGTGGTTTGCCATGAAAACCGAACCCGTTTCCTCGGTGGCCAAAAGCAAGTAGCCAAAGCACAATCGACCAAGTCGTTTGAGCTTCCCGTGCGCATGTCACCGAGTTCCATCCAAGCACCACCCTGCATCAAAACCAGGGTGCCTGTACTTTACATATTGCCCCTTTAAAGCATCAACCAACCAAAGAGAAAACTCAGCCAGAATCAGCCAGAATGGTGATGTTAAAAGCCACCACACGGGGGAATATATGGACCCGAACAGCAAGGAGGCCGCGGCCCAGGCCAGCATGAATCTTTTCATCCAAGACCCCCTCACCCAATTGCATGATTGAGCCTAAGCTGAGTGGGCCTTTCGTTCCAAGCAACTCTACGAACAGCTTTCAAAAGAACTCAGGCCACCAGGAACCTGCCAAGTAAGCGCAGGGTTTCACTTTTCACTGACAGGTCGAAATTCAGTTTCTGATTCTTACCCGGGACTGGCTTCAAGTCTTCCTTGGGGAAATCATAACTCGGAACCCGTACCTGACCTGGCCTGCTACGCTCCGCCAGCGACTGCGAGCCTTTCCGGGCGAGCTGGGCGCAAAAGATCTGGCTCGACTGCCCAATCTGAGCAAGGTGGTTTATTGAGACAGAGCCACTTTGAATAAACTGAGTTGAGCCATACATCTCCAACAAGAGTCCAGTAAGCTCACATATGTCTGGGCACAACATGATATCTTCCGCGGCACTGCCTGTCTGATGCAAAGATGTGATGGGCGCTGTGCTTCTGGATCCGCGATCTGCTTCATTGCCCTTCTCGATAGGATCTTCTCATGCAGCTGATGTTGCTGGTGCCAAAGACGAAACGGCGGCTGGACAGCTTGGAAACATGCCATGCATTCTTGCAAATGCCACAAGGATCGTGATGTGCCCCTCATGTGAATGCCGAACAATACTACCGCAAGAAACCGGTAGGGGGGGCCATTCAAAACCGATACACCCCAAATCGCAAAACCGACGCGGAACTATCAAAACTGCTATCCTCATTCTCCGTTCTGTTGGTTTCAGTAAGCTGATGTCCAAACCAATCAATCTAAAGTGGTGGCAGCCTTTCCACGGCGGATGAACAAGACCTCACCTAAAGCGAATGAAAAGAACAACACATGGCCCACATCCGGGGTACACAGAGACAAGCACGCGCTTTCTGACTCTGTTCCATATTTAGTCCACACCAAATATGACTTGTTGTTTGTTTGGAGGAGACCTCAAGATTCTACATGAGTGACCCAGTTGAAAACGCATACGGCCTCATCTACCCACCGATACCGGCGTTACTCATATGAATGGAATCACTTGCAGCCAATTCTGCATATGTTGTGTCCCAGACACACCACTCTTCAAGGAGGGTTGCCTGGTTGTGATCATTTTTCGCAGTTGTGCTGTATGTTGTGCTTCCCGTAAAGAAGGGTCAAACCAACAGCTGTCAACCGTACAGTCCTGGTTTGCAGATTCAGGTCGTTCATGTATGTGAGAACGCTTCAAGACTCTGTGGGGTTGGAGAAACCGGGGTCCCCGGTTTTGACAAACTGTTTCAAACCTATGTATCAATGCATGTACTAAACCAATACCTTTCCACCAACGTCAAGGGAAACACCAGTTCCCCAAATGTAAAGGGCAGAATAGCGTACCCGCAATGAGTACCATTTTATTGCAAAGCAACAAGAGAGAATTCGATCCATCACCTGAAATAAGGTCCCTTCATGGGTAAGCTCGTTTAACAACTGGATCGGCAAGCTGGCCATAGGGGCACGTCAAATCAACAGCAGGGCTGCACTGATGCCATCGCACACTCTCTGAAGGCCCGTGTCGATCAAAGCAGGGATCATGCAATAGGTGTTCTTTTCGCCTCTCAAGAACCCTCCAGAAGGGAGCCCTTGATCTGGGTGCTTTGGCAACCTCCTGGTGCACAAACATCCGTTTGTTCCTGGCGCGCACGGCTTTCGATCTGGCAGCTTGTAGGTGCTGGCATCCCCTTCGAATATCAACACAATTCGATGTCCTTACAGAACTCCTGGAAGCTCCGTCGCTCCCTCTTCAAAGGAATTTGGATACCCCGAACTTCTTCAAGGCCCGTAGCATCCGGCTTATCATTGAATCACGCAGCGTAGATTTGGAGCTGCTCACCATTGACCACAGCCGGTGCCAGTCTGCCAACATTGCTCGTGGTTGCCGTAACTCCCGCGCGGGAGCTAAGACAAGGGTAAGCCAGCTGAAATACGAAAAAGCACGTGTGCAGTGTTCCCCTTCAGGGGACAACGATGGCTGCATCCCGTGACGAAAAGGCTGCAGTATGCCTCCCGGGCCAGCCTGGGGACCAATGACCTGCATGTGACAATGTGTCAAAATAGGTGGACCACCCCCCCCCGGCCAAAAAGAAAGTGGTTTCCATGGTTTCCCTTTAATGCCACCGTCCAGCAACACGCACGCACACACAAACACACACACACACACACATCTCCGGACACAGGTAGAGCTGCCCAAGATGCATTCGCGAGACGATATACATCGAAGGCATTTTGGGCAAAACATCCTCAGCAGCTAAGTAGCAATGGGAAAACCGGGCACTCTTCATTAGCTGAGCTTAAAGGGAAACCTCCAAACAAAGGGGAAACAAAGGGACGAATGGGTGTCTTTTGTAAAACACTGGTCACTCAAAGCGAATAGTGCCCAAAATGGCTGAGACTCAGCCACCTGCAACCCACGGGGAGACCCTTCTCTTGATGGAATATCAGCAACCGGCAAGGTAGCGTTCACGGCTGTGTTCTATCCAATGTGACCTCATTTGCGTATGCATGTGCTTGTTTGCATTCAACGCAACTGACGCCTGATGTCCGTCCCCTTGCCACAAAAAAGGGCTTCTCTCAGTGGCTGGTATCCATGCAAAAGCGCCGTAGGCATAAAGATGTTGTCCATGCAAGTGTCCATCATGCCCAAATGCCAAACGGTAAGCACGTCCCACAAGGAAGGTACCTCTTGCAAGACTCGGGTAGCCTAACGAAAGCACACCTAGGATTCTGCCGGGAGTCATTTGAGCCAGTACCTCTCTTGCGGGTTGCCCAAAAAGTCGGGAAGGAGATTCATGACGCAGTTGTAGATAGCACATAGTGTGTGTGCCTGGAAGAAACTTCCTCATGCTTTGTTCAACTGGTTTGATCATTTGTCTCGTTGCATGATGCTTCAAATGCGTCGGGCCCCGAATGCTTAAAGGTCAGGACAGGCGAAACTTTTTAGAGAAACCCTTGGTTTCGAAAAGGTCAAGCCCCAACGTTTCATCCCCAAATACAGCATGAGGCGATACATGTATACACAGCCATTGAACTTCGACAGGATGCAACCATCGAAATAACATGTGCATCAGGCGCAAAAGGCACGCCTTTGGCGGTGCAATTGGCGCCATGCAATTCCAAAAATGCCTTTGACTCTGAGCACGTATCTGGTTCGTAACAAACATCGTGAAGGTACAAGTCACCCACGGTGGAGATCACAAATGCCGAAGCCACCGTGCTACAGAGATGTATAACGCGTACAGAACTGGCAACCTGGTCGACAGGTTGATCAGATGCGTTTCTCGTCGCGTTGTTCAGCCGCATAGCTCCGGCGTCTGCTCACCAGTCCTACTCCTTCCTGGCAATGGCAATGGTGGCCAATGGTGCAAACGTCCTGTTGTGTCGTCGAGGGGACCCGTTTCGTACGGTGCTGTGTTTCAACGCTTCAAAGGGCCAGGGATACCCATCTGATGTGTGTGTGTGTGTTGTGTGCTGGTGATTCCATGTCCCTGCGTAGTAGGTAACCAATTCAACCACCCTTTTAAAGCAGAAGTAAAATGGTAATGGGCAAACTTCCCAGCCACATATCCGCCACTTCAGATTTGCGCGACGGATGATTTGTCATTTGGCTGCTTAAGCTGCAAGAAGAGGTCGGGCACTCCAAAAACCCTGTTCCTTTTGGGAAGCTACTACAAAGCTTTTCAATCCCAAGACAAGCATTGACGATTGCCTTTGAGAACATTTTAACCAAACACATGTTGGAGGAATCTCCTTTTGAGGGGGCCACTGTTTAGCTTCCATCTTAATGTAAAAGTAAATGTGCCTTTTTTGGAAGGATCAAAGATTGCAGCTTCGTGGCCGTGACCATGCAAAAGGTTTGCCGTCCAGCGTGTATGGACTATTGAAGCCGCTCAGCGATTTTGTCCTTCTGCTCGCAGCACCTTTTTCCGCGCGAATGGTGCGTGGGCGTGTCAAGGATCGGGGCATCTTCCGATGGGCACAGGCTGGCCTGCGCAGCGGGCGCTTGGCGCTAGTTTCCCCAACCAAAACCCATTTGAGGTCCGTTAGAAGCCACTCCAAGTGCAGGATTAAGGGGATGATCCCAAGCCAAACCTTCTTGTGGGTCGGCGTTGACCATTGCGGCTTGAGAGTATCGTTTTATGGGTGGTTTGTCTGGTTGAACGCAGATCACAGTCGCAACTGCCTCCCACCCTTTAGCCCGGCACCTGAGGACAGTGCCAGCTACCTGCTTGATCTTGAAGCCGTGACAATCTTCCCCCTGGAAATAGCAGCCTTTCAGTAAACCAACCCAGCCCTGGTCAGTGACAATAGCTCCAGGATGTGTGTGTGTGTGTGCGCGCGGGTGAGTGGCTGCATGTGCTGTTACAACTTCACCATGGCAGCTGGTGACAAAGAACTGGCTTCATCATCCACTTGGGCTACAAGAGGGACCCAAAGCTCCATCTTGATTGGTTTCACCAAATGCTGACAGGGTCATGCTGTCAGTTCGAACTTGGTGGTATAGCGAATGGTGAATACTGTATCTTGGGGCTTCTTTCTGGCCATTCATCCCAACCGCTTAAGAAGACCCAACCGAAACACCCACACACACCGACGAGGCAACAACTCAATTTCATGCTACTGCTCGGGGGCCACCTGCATGCAGAATGTCGGCACATGATTAAAGATGCTCAGTTCTCCCGGCCGACTCCCAGCCAATACTTTCAAGGCACCCGCAAGGATTGGCCAAGACACCCCTCTTACTGTTTTGGGGGCACCCGCAAAAACCACCTCTCATTAAAGACGTCCCTTTCCGGCCCAAAAGTCAAACACAAACAAACAAAACATGATTGAATTACCAAAGCTATTGCCAAGACTTTTGCCAATACTAAATCCTATCATAGTGTCAAGACTTGCCATTCCAGCAATTTAAAGACACCGCAACTATGTTACGACTGTTAAAAGAACACAACAAGGTTTGACAAGCTCGAAAAGGCTGGCCCTCGAATCCACGAACCCCCCCTGTGACCAATCCTGGCCCTCTCCAGCCCTGGAAAATAACAAGTGCAACTTCCTGTTACTTTCCTATTGCGGTCCTATTGGCCAGGCTGGTTCACACAGGCAAGGACCGCATAGACTCATTCGAGGGGGCCAAGTCGACCCTCCGAAATCCAGCTTTCCAAAACCTTGTCGACCTTCACAGCGGGGGGGGGGAGTGGTGGTTTGTCAATCAGGTTCCCCCATTGCGGAACAAGGATGAACCCTTTCCATGTAAACTATCACGCTGTTCTGCATGCAAGAGTCGCAGAGACAAGCTCGACATCTCTGCTTGTGATGTTTCTAAAGACTAATGTAACTGCGAACACCAAATAAACTGAGCAGGGACTCTTTGCAAAAGAGCTGCTTTCTAAATGTGTTGACTTGGACCGTTTTTAAACACCCCCTGAGTTATTCAGGGAATGCACAGGGCAAACCCCTAATGTAATGATTGGCAGTGCTAAAGACATATCTTGCCAGCATCCACCCCAACTAAAACAATGTGCTTCACAAGCTCAGCCGGACCCAAATCACAGAATCCTCCAAGTGCATTTCAAGATTACCTGGTAAAGGATGGAAAAGGGCCACTTGACATTTCAAGGGCCACTGGCCCTGACCGGAAAAATAGCATTCTTCTCCTCTTCCCTACCTGCAGCATGTGTACATAAATGTGTTAGAGCCCCCTGAACAACACCTGCCCCAAACCACAGAAGCGGTGAGTGAGGGGACAGCCCCGGCTCTGCTGGCCTCGTCGCTGTGCAGAACGCGATCCCCGATGGCCTTGTGCGACAAGGCCGGCGCCTTAGAGCCCGGCGAAGTGCGGATCTTCGCAGCCGCCCACGAGACTTGGCCACAAACAAGCAAAACGTGATGAACATCAAGGCCCATGCCCTGACTCCATGCGCTGACAAGCCAACAAGCCTTTGCTTGAAGCATTCAGAATCACCCACATCTCGGGATTAACCCGATACTCTTCGTGATTTGTTCACATAGTCAGCCTGAATTCGAGAGCCCTCTAAGGGACCTTCATCACGTGAGCTCGGCTTACCCCGATGTGATCTCTCCAAAATGCGTATTTCAGAAAACTCTGTAGTTTTGGGAAGCAGTTCCCGGAAATATGCATTGTTGCTCGCAAATATACATTTTTGGGCTGGAATCTCGGGCGCAAACGCATTTGGTTGGAGCTTTGGAAAGTAGTCTCCTCGGAAATATGCATTGTTCCTTGCAAATATGCATGCTTTTGGGCGGGATCCCCGGCGCACAGTCTAGCTAGTTCAGCCACATACCACTAGTGCAAATGATCCATTGAGGTCGCCTCCTCTTCCCCAAGAAGCCAAGGAATCGCCTTCTCTCAGCTCCTCATGCCATCCGAAATTGCCATGTGCAACAGGGGCCCACATTGACAGCTACACTACCACAGCCTCTGCCACCCCGCCCAACAAGAAAACAACTCAACATGTAAACCAGGTCAAAAGGTCGGTTTTAGGTGTCTCCCCCAAACATGTACCTGGCCAAAACCGCCAAACTTGCTGAACCCGGTTTCTCCAAACCTGTCCCAAAAAAATGGATCCAGGAAAAGGGAACAATCATTCACTCTGGGTGGTGGGGGGGGAGAAAGAGCAGAAACGGCGAAAGTTGCAACTGGGTTCTGGAAACAATGTACGAATGTCTTGGCAAAAAGGAATGGAGAAACAAGCGAACAAAACAAGTGAGAATCAAACTCTGGGCAATGCGACTGAACAAAACAGTCATGGTTGGGCGAGGTCAGTGACTCCCCGTGGGTGTCGTTGGACAGTCAGTGAGTTCCCGCATGTCCCTCCCACATTGACCACAAATGGTACGTGGAAACCTTCCGTATTCGCGGTTGTTTTGATGGTTTGTGGTACATTAGCTGCCCCCCCTTGTTTGCTCGTGGCTGAGAGGCAACAAACAGACTACCAAAGCATCATTGGAGTCCTCCATTGAAGCGGTCAGGACCTCCATAGGAAAGTTTTGCACCTCAAAACGGCCCCTTGAAAACCCAAGATGCTTTGGATAGTCTATCCCAAACTCGGGCAGATCAAATCTGCAGTCCCGTCGCAGACCCCCGGCCAAAAGCTGCCAGCCGGGACCGGACGGCGAACTGCGCCTGCCGGACGAGGTCATCTAAACTCGACATGGGGCGCTCTGAGTTGCTCTTCCCCTTGGGAGCAAAAGGTCGGTCACCTTTCGTAGGGTTAGTGGAAAAGTCGCTTCTTTTTTCCAAAAGGTCTACAAGCTAAGGTCACACCAGAAACCAGCCATGTCCATTCGCCGGTGTCGTAATGCTGCTGCATAAGCTTGGATGGCTTCCCCCGGCCTTCGTACATGAGATCGTCCAGAAGCCGCGCGAAAGCCGGTCAGCCGCACCGGCGCACGAGATGCCACATCTCCTGGCTTGGGCAAGCGATGGTTGATGGCACAGGCGGCAAACAAAACGGGTCACTCCAAGGTGGGCCATCCCCATGAGCACTTTACAATTTGGACCGAATTTCTCTTGTCATTGCCCTCATATCCAATCTCAGATAATAAAACCACCCTCTGCCTCCTAATGATGAGCATTCCTCTGGCAAAAGGGACACGTTTGATACTTGGGGGTCCTGGTTCCAGGTTTGAGTTGCACATGTCCGGTCTAGGTGCCTTTTTTGCCATGTAGGTGGAGCTTACCAAGCCTAGGTTCTCCAGTAGAGAGGTTAGAATAAGGGTACCCTTTTTTCTGTAGTCTATTTTAGTAGGGAAGCCCTCCCCCAAAAAAGGGGTTAAGAATGGCACTACTGGGGGACCTAGAAGCGCAACACCAGTGCCTGGCTTCGACTGGCCCACCAAAGTCTCCTGTAGAGAGCGGAAGGATGCCACGTGGCTGCAGTTCCGGAGCGCTGCCTTAACCCCATGGACAAAGGGCAGCGCTTGGATCGAGGCATGGCGCACGTTTGATCTGTGACTAGGTCAATGTGGAAGCGCTCACAGCATTATGTACATCTGTTGTGGTGAGCATGGATGCATGCTGGCACTTTAAGGGACTGGAAAAAGATACCTTCATAAGATAGGATCCAGACGCGATCGTGGTGTAGTTCACCCAACTAATAGTTGTCTTGGCTGTGTTACCGTGGCTGCCGCTCGATTGACATGTAATGCGAAAATGTCGACTTATGATAGTCTCTCAAAATTGCGGACCCTTTCCATTGGCATTTGAAGGAAAGCCAACAGGAAACAAGCATTTTAGAGGAGCCCATTTTCATGAAACACCCTTCTGTTTCCCTCACTAACAATATGCCGCCATCTTATTATGAAACCCTCTCACCCATCCGAACACATGGGGATGTCGCGATGCAAGTCACCCAATTTCAATGGCAGCGTCACAATGCTAGGAGTCCTTTGTTGGGATGGACGGACATGCAATCTGAAGAATAACTGCCATGTGAAAGGTTCCGGGCGGTTCTACATGTTGATACTAAATAGAATGCGTACGAATCCCGAGCAATGTCCTGTTAAACCAAGGAAGGGAGACACCGACAAAGTATGCAATAATTACTACACAACACAATCATGTAGCGAGGGTGTTACACATAAAGTGACCCAATGATGTGTGTGCGTGTGTGTGACAGTTCAATACTGATTCAAAGCCATAGACGAGCCATAGAACTGTTATGACCGTTAACGGTCCTTAATGGCCCCTTATCGCCACTAAGAGTCACTACAAGGTTGCAGTCCCAGTATGCCTCCAAATCAGCAAACGGAACCCCGGCCAATGGAAACATGGACTAAAACGTGCGGTCCCCTGGTTTAATTTTGACCCA
This sequence comes from Effrenium voratum, assembly GCA_963377175.1. Classification (NCBI taxonomy): domain Eukaryota; class Dinophyceae; order Suessiales; family Symbiodiniaceae; genus Effrenium; species Effrenium voratum. The sequence continues at coordinate 325,503 of CAUJNA010000147.1, forward strand.
TATCCATATCCATATATGGCCATGGGTCAAAATCCCGTACCCCCAATGAACATCCCAATCCCCACTAAAATAGACTAAAAATGGGTGGTGCACCTACCCCAAAATGGTACCATTGGTTTTGACCCACAGCCATATCCATATATGCGACAGACCCTGGCCTTCTGTGGGGGCCAGCACGCGCGGGCGCCGCACCCAAAGTGGAGCTCTCCCACGGCGTGGGCGATGGCAGCCGGCCAATTCTGCAGCAGTGGCCACTCACAGCCTGGAAGACACGCCAAGACAAAAACAAAGTACGTGTTGTTCACTGGCGTCAGTACGAAAGAAAACCAAGTAGAGGTGTATTATATATATATATACAGTAAATGTGTATGTTGTGTATATAGTAGTGTGGATATATACATATATAGTATGATATATATGTATATATATATATACACCATGCACCATTTAGATCCTCTTATTCTCCTTTTCTACCCCGTGTATGTCCCATATAGACTGGTGCTCAGAGTTTAAAGGATATAGCCGGGGCACATTCGCGGGCGCACATGGTTCTTTACCTTGACGTAAGGAGCGTGGAGTTAAAACCAAGCTGGGAAATCCAAGGAGATTCCTGTCAACCCCTCCTTCCTCTAAGTCCATCTTTGAGCTGAGTGGTGTTGCATGTGTTCTCCTCAAACTGCAAAATAGCCCCTACCTTGCAAACTACTCCCAACACATGAGCCACGTCCGAAACATGTGACGGCTTCCAGACGTCTTAAAAAACTTGCTTGCGCCGCGCCTTCGCACGCGTTGCGTGACGAAAAAAACAAGAAATAAATAACAAAATGCAGAACAGTTGCGGGAAATGAAGGAAGAAGAAAGCAAGAAAGGAAGAAATGAACGAAAGAAACGAAGAAAGGAATCAATAAAATAAAGAAACAGATGAAGAATGTCAGAACGAGTCAAGAAAGAAAGAAATAAAGAAAGACAAGACTAATCAAGAAATAAACGAACAATGCAATGAAGGAAGAACAACAATCAATCAAGAAAGAAGGAACTAAACAGCAACGCAAGACAGACATAAAGAAACCAAGAAAGAAAGAAAGAAAGCAGCAACAAAGCAAAACAGCCAAGAAAGAAAGGCATAATACGCATAAATCAATCAATCCATAAATACAAGTATATAGATAGAACAAATAATAAGGAAAGAAAGGGAAATGAAGATGTTAAAAAACAAACAACACATAACATACATGCAAAAATAGATAAATCAAAAAAATACACAACAAACAACAAGTAAAACAAACACAATAATGAACACATAACATGAACAAAACAACTACAGGCAGACATCAAACAAACAAACAAACAACTAAATAAGTAAATATTAAATACAACATAAATAACATAACACAAAACAGGAACGGCACAATAACAATATGAATAAGGAACACATAACAACACAAAATTCACGTAAACACACAAGCCACGAATTAAGACATACATAAATAGCGAACGGCGGCGGAAACAAAGCATCCGTGGCCACATCAACAAAGACAAAGAATACACAATTAACACACACACACTGCAAAAAAAAAGGAAAACGATAAAGCAACATTAATAAATAGAGGTCAACCGATAGATAAATCAATACATATATATATATATATTATGTATTGTGTAAATGACACATCAACAACCAAGCAAGCACAAAGTGAAACACGTAACTTATGAAACACACAAATCAATCCATACATAAATGCGGAAAGCCAAACACATCATAAATCAATAACACAATCATAAATAAAGAACAACAGCAAAACACAAAATCAAGAAAGACGGAGATGGATAAACAAAGAGACCACCGCCCCCGTCCCTTTGTCCAAAATCATTAAAAATCAGGGTTGAGAACTTAACCTCTTCTTCTCTGCTACGATTGGAAGGAATTCCTTGCGAATGCTTCTGTCGTCCAGGTCGAACAAAGCAACCTCCTTCCCACAACCCTGACCCATCAAAACCATCCGCACCTATGACTACAAGTCACCAACCTGAATCGTGCAGGCAGAAGCATTAACAGTGAGCTCCTTTTACACCCAGCTTAGAACGCACAACTACCTATGATCTGCAGGGGGGACCACTAATTACCATCTCTCTTGCGGTGTTTGCCAAATTCGGACTCTAGCCCAAATACGGCCCGACTCCGCGACAGGAAGGTGTACAAGTGGGTGGGTGAATTCGCTTCCCAGGTCCAAATGGGATGTGGTTAGTTGAGGGAACCTTTTGCTGGCTTCAAGGGAAACCAAGAGGGAAGTCCAATTTTGGGGGTCCAAACCCCTTTCACATACCTCTTTGACACCCAAATATAACCGTCCCAAAAGGGGGCATGGCCATGGACATATCCGGGGAAGGCCTTCACAGTCCATCTTCAAGAGGTCCACCTGGTCCCAGCCCACACTCCGCAGAATCTCCCCGATGCTCAGCACCGGCACCTCCAAAGAGAACCCCGCAGGAAGAGCTCGCGTAAAGCTGAAACCAAACAGGGTGTGTCAAAAAAAAGGACTTGGACCCCATGGGCTCTGACAAAGACAACCCCAAAAGCGTACGGATGTGCTGAGTAGAGGGTCTAGAAAAAACTCCGCCGTTATGCGTCCCATCTGGGCTTCTTGACTACTTCTGGGCTGTTTAGCAACTCAAGATGCTCATCGAACCTCATACTGTACGCGTTTGTCTGAACGTAGGGGTCAACCCCCCCCAACCAAAACGAAGACATGGTGGGTTTTCAATGATTTCCCCGCAAAACAAACCGTAAAAACTGTACTCTCAAACAAATGTGGTGCTTTCTGGGTTTTAATGACAAGAACAGCAACGCCAACTCCAACACCAACAGCATCGCCACCCGCTCTACCACCACCACCAACACCACCAACACCACCAACACCACCAGCACCAGCACCAGCACCAGCACCAGCACCAGCTCCAGCACCAGCACCAGCACCACCACGACCAACCCAAGGTCGACGTGCTCCAAGCACAGGAAAGCGTAAATAACTCAAAAAATTGCCGTTTCACTGCCAACAAAACATTCTTCAAGGAAGCGCTCTGACCCCCGGAGCGAACTGGCAACAGGCCGATTGAGCACACAGGCCAACCGTGTCAGCTCGTCAAGTGCCGTGTTGAAGCTCGAGTGTTTCTTGTGGTCCGATGCCCACCTTAACGCGAGGGTCTACAGACATCACTGCTGGCTGGGCATGCGGGTCAATCTTGAAGCCTTTGGTGGGCACAATTTGCACGGCCACCAAACACTTTTGCGTGTGCGATAAAGCTCATAGTACTATGTTGCTCAGCAAGGCAAACTACAAGGCCAGTATGCGACAAAACAACCAACTCCACCTGCCTCACGGGCTCCCAAAACGAGCTGACAGGCCATCAACCTTCAGACAGGTGGGAGCTTCCCCGATTCATGCGCCTTGATGAGGCCCTCCGCTCCCGGCGCTCCGGCAAATGTCCGCATAGCTAGGTTCCTCAGGACACAGCATCAAACAAGGGGCTTGGACAGAAGAAGCAACATGCCGCGGAAACAAACACTCCTTAGGGGACATGCGCCACCAGCCTTTGGCAGTAATTGGGGACACATGGGCGTTCGTGAGTGTGTGTGTATGTGTGGGTGTGTGTTGTGTGGGTGTACTTTTTGTTTGTGTGTGTTGCGTTCTTGTGTGTGTGTGTGTTGTGTGTGTGTGTGGGCGCGTGCTGTGTGTGTGTGCATTGTGTGATGTGCGCGTAGTGTGTGTTGTGTGCATGTTGTGTCGTGATTGTGTGTGTGTGCTGTGTGTATGTCGTGTCGCTGTGTGTGTGTTGTGTTTGTGTTGTGTGTGTGTTGTGCTCGCGCGTGTGTGTGTGTGTGTTACGTGTGGGTGTGTGTGTGTGTGTATGTGTGTATGTATGTGTAGATGTGTGTATGTATATTCTATATATATATATACACATGTGTATATGTGTGTGTGGCTGTGTCTGTGTCCGTGTCTGTGTCTGTGTCTGTGTCTGTGTGTTGTGTGTGTGTGCGCGTGTGTATGTGTTATATATGTGTTGTGCAGTTTCACTTGTGCGTTCTGTGTTGTGTGAGTGTGTGTCTGTGCGTCAGTGCGTGCGTGTGTGCGTGCATGCATGCGTGCTTGCTTATTTGTTTCTTTGGTTGTTTGTTTGCTTGTTTGTTTCTGTTTGCTTTTGTTTGCTTGTGTTTGTGTGTTTGTATGTATGTGTGTTTGTGTGTGTGCTTGTTTGATTGAGTAATTGTTTGTTTGTTTGTTTGTTTGTTTGCTTTGTTTTGTTTGTTTGCTTGTTTTCGCAGCTTGTTGCTTTGTTTGTTTGTTTGTTTGTTTGTTTGTTTGTTTGTTTGTTTGTTTGATTGTTTATTTGATTGTTTGTTTCTGTGTTTGTTTGTTTGGTTGATTGTGTGATTGTGTGTGTTTGTTTGATTGTGTGATTGTCTGTGTGTTTGTTTGTGTGCGCTTGTGTGTGTGTGTTTGTTTGTGTGCGCTTGTGTGTGTGTATGATGTCTGTAAGTTTGTGTTTGTTGGTGTCTTTGTTTGTTCGCTTGATTGCTTGCTTGTTCGCTCGCTCGCTTTATTGTTTTTATTTGTGTGTTTGGTTGTTTGTTTGTGTGTGTGTGTGCGTGCAAGTGTCGCACGCTTAGATCCTGTGTGCTTGCTGCTATCGCCACCTGGCCAGGCACGCCGGAGTTTAAGGAAGCAAGCGCTGCCAGCTTACAAACATCCCCCTCATGCGGGGGTTGTCGAAATTATTGTTCCACGGCTTCCTTTTAGGATCCCTTGCGCCCGCCCTTGCGCCTCCTTGCGCCTACTTGTGTTTTTGCTTATGCCGTCATCTTCGTGTGCGAAACACATGGGAAATTAGGTGCTGAATGTGGCTTTTAAGCTGTACCAAAAGGCTCGGGCCACGAAAGGTACATTCGAAGAGAGCACAACCTCCTGGCGAAACCTGCGACAAAACAACGCCCTTCATTCACGTCAGGAACACGTTGTAGGCGCTCGAAGCTGGAGCTGTTTCAGACACCTCTTATCTTTCAGGATTTAAACACTGCTTGGTGCCGGTATTTGAAAAAACGTCTCCCCCGGCTTTTTGCAAACAAGCGCAAACCAAGTAACCAACCAACCAACCCACCAACCAACCAACTGTTCAGGAATAGCCCGTGGGCATTACAAACTGGAGTGTTTCAGACCTATTCAGACACTCTTCTGCGTGCAAGGCAGGCTTTATACAAACAAGTCCTGGCCACAACGCGGGCGCTTGGTCAAATAAGATAGGGGCCGGCAAGAGCTCTGACAGCCTCCGTGGAGCAGGCAAAGCCTGACCAATTGGCAGGGAGCCGGCACGTGCCCTGCTTTTGTGTGGCTTCAAACTGTTTCAGACTGGCTGCGGGCGCCATGCCTAGAAGAAGAAGTAGTAGTAGAAGTAGTAGTAGAAGCAGCAGTAGCAGTAGTAGCAGTAGCAGTAGTAATAATAGGAGAAGTAGTGGTAATAGTAGTAGAAATAATAGTAGTAGTAGTAGTACAAGTAGTAGTAGTAGTAGTAGTAATAATAATCTCCTCCCCCTATTAATGAATGACCCCCATTAATAATAAATGCAAATCCGGGGCCCGAGACCAGATTTCGACTCCGCACAAATTGATGTTCCATTGCGCCAATACTAAACCATTTCTAAAGTCTTGGAATCCTTATTAGGGGGCACTTTTAGCAAGCTTCCAGCCCCACTTTTAAGCTGCGACTGTCTCTCCCTCGTACATGCTGGCTAACATGCCTGGCTGCAAACAAACAACCAGTAAACTGAAAAACAAAGAGAATGATACATAAATTTTCCTTATTAAACCGCTTACTCGCGGAGCTTACAATTCAATCCATTTCCTCCAAATCCTATGTGAACCCTCACATTGTTGGAAAAGCAAAAACACGCAACCCCAAAAACCCCAATTAAAAATAAATATATATTTTTGGAGGACTTATTTATAATAGGGGAGGGGGGGGCGTATTTATTAATAGGGGGAAGAGATTAAGCACTAGTACTAGATAGCAGTAGTAGTAATAGTAGTAGTACTACTACTAGATAGCAGTAGAAGCAGTAGCAGTAGTAGCAGTAGTAGCAGTAGTAGTAGTCGTCGTAGTAGTAGTAATAATAAGAAAGCACGTTAGTAGCGGCGGAAGCACAGGTCCCAGACCTACTTAGTACCACCCAAATACATACGTCCCGCCTGGAAGATGCGTGCGCCCGTTTGTGTGTTTTCAGACTGTTTCAGACTGGCTGTTCAAGCCTTGCCTAGAATGCGGCCTTGTGAGACAGCTTGCGCTCGAAACCTGTTGGCCTTGGCAACTGGTGTGCTGAAGTGATGAAGGTGCTACTAATATTCCTGATTACACAGCTGAAAATTGACGCGTTGCCATGAGTCCAGTTATTGTCCTTCGTGCCTCAACGCGCGGCGCCGCCGCGCGGTCGCCTCGCGCGCGGTCGGGGCGTTATAGCAGTATAGTAGTAGCAGCAGCAGAAGCAGTAGTTTGCAATACTTTTAATCATAATACCGCGTAGTAGTAGTGATACTAGTATTAGTAGTAGTAGTAGTAGCAGCAGTAGTAATAGTAGTAGCAGTCGTAGTAGTAGTAGTAGTAGCAGTCGTAGTAGTAGTAGTGGTAGTAGTAGTAGTAGTAGTAGTAGTAGTGGTAGTAGTAGTAGTAGTAGTAGTAGTAGTAGTAGTAGTAGTAGGTAGTAGTAGTAGTAGAAGTAGTACTAGTAGTGGCAGCACTTGCGCCCGCCCTTGCGCCTTCTTGCGCCTCCGTCGTGTTTTCATAAGTCTGGGGTGAGATTTCTTTTATCTACATTCCGCTATAGACTAAATACAAGAGACTGGGTTTTCTGACGACCCTCATGTGGCCCCGAGCATCGGTCCTTGACTGGGCTCACGGTTTCTCTTAGCCCCCTCCCCACCCACCACACACTTGGCTTCGTGTTGGAATAGCACCACCGCGCTACATCTACGTTGATGTCGACTGATTCTGGACATCCTGTGCATGCACATCACTCAAAGCCCAAGCGCATGCAGGTGTTCACCGGCGCGCCGACCCAGGGCTGCTTGCCTCGGATCGAAATTCGAAACTTCCCACGCGCCCCCGGCGAAGGATAGCAACGCAGGTGAGACCGAGATAGTTGTACTAATGTTCCATGCTGACCGATGCCAAATGCTGAAAAGCAAGAAAGGCACTTTCAGGGCTGAAAGGCCGCTCTCTGAATTCGAATTTACCCAAGTAAGGCTTCAAGGGCTAAGAGCCTGTCCCACTTGGCAAAGGCTCGGTCCTTTGCTCTAGCTCGTGGGACAACTTACACGCGTGAGTTGGCTCTTAAATGTGCGCATGTGCTGAGCATGCCACCTGGTGTGTTGCTACAAAGGAAATGGCCTGGTTGGAGCGCTTCAAGCATTGCTTGTTGGTGCGTCAGTCGACGGAGCGGGCATGTATAACGTTTGAATGTTTTGGGTGTTGTCAGAGGGATGTCAAGTCCGAGGCCACATTTCACATCATGGATGTTGCGGGAGGTGTAGAGTGTGAAGGGTGCATCTTTGGTTGTTGGCGCGTTGCGAGAGGGAAGTGCAGCTGGACAGCTTGGTGGTGAAGTGCCAACACGGGTTGAGACACTGGCGAGGGCTGCAGCCCCTGGATTCGCAGAGGGACTTCGCCGCCAGCTGGCGGCTGTGCTTACATGGAAGATGCCCAAACGAAGCATTGCAAAGACTGCGCTGCGTCGGGGTTTGGACCTTCCCCGGAAACCTGTAGGTGAGGGCGGGGGTTCTAACAGACCTCATCCTGGCAAAATGCCAAGCTATGGTGCCACCCCTCTAATCCGTTGCCCTCGGCGTCAGCCCGACAATCTGCTTGCAACTGTTGAAGCCAGTTACTCACGCAATATTCAAACACGCCAGATGTCAACCAAGTCTTGCGGCGAAACCTCATGCCACTGAACAAATCTCAAGAGCAGCCGGGGGTTGGATTGGGGAAGGGACCCGCGCCCTAGCAGCAGTCAACAAATAAAAAGCGCTATCCCATACGCCATGGTATTTGGGATGTTGTACCACTTGGACAGCCTCTTCACTCCCAAAGCCAAAATCGCCTTCCAGTGGACTAAAAAGCTTTAAAATGGGATCTCCATTCCGTCCAGACCTGAAGCAAGGAATCCACTAGACCTACATCATAATACGTCATCTCAGTTGCCCAAAGGAAATAAAAGGTTAGCCTTTCGGGGCCATGAGTAAACACGGACCCAAATCGAGAAACCAAGAGGTCAAAAGGTCGATTCGCTTTTGGTGAGCTCGTTTTTACCCCCAAGCAGATCAGATTCGGCAATCATTGCCGGTGTCTCGATCAACGAAATGAAGGCTGAACAGTCACTGACGATTTTGTTGCACTCCCGTCTTAGTTGGAGGTCTCTAAACAGCGTAAAATAACAACTGGTCAAGTAGGGATGACGTATCCACTCCCAAATGCCCCCTAGTTTGAGGTACCAGTGTACAAGCCACTCACCTAGAATCCATGTGCACATTTCCTAGACCTTGTGCACTAGAAAAGGTAAAGACAACCACCATACTGCGAGCCAAACAAGCGCGAAGCACGTGCTGCCACCACAAGCATTGCTACACACCGTGTCACCATAAAGCTTGACACGGTTCGCAGGAAACAAGATATAATCTGCATCCGGTGAGAATGTGTAGCCGCAGCCCATCTCATGAAGCTTCTTGAAGCTTAGGCTTCCGCGCACTTGTACCATGTGACCCCCGACGCTGCAAACCTAATTTAGGATTGGGCCCAATACGCCGCAGTTGTCATCTCATCCTTGGGAAAATGTATTGCGAGGCAAATGGCATTGAGCCCTTTGTATGGCCCAGGCACAATTCAGCTAGGATAGAACCGTATAGAACCGATTAGCTTAAAACCTCAGCCACCAAACCAGCTTCTTATTTATGAGAAATGGCTAAAACACGCTACTGTTCGTAACCTACTGACATGACCATGCTCCCCCCCGGTAACAACAGCAAGCCTTCGCGACGTATTCGAGGAGCATACATCGAAAACACACACACACCAAGAATCGGTGTGGTGCGCCAGAGATGGACCATCATCCGCACACAACCCCATGTTGGTCAGCCTTCTCCCGCTAAAAACTCATCCCCAAACATATGAAGTTCAGAAACTGGGACACTGTGGTTCACACACGCACAGTAGAAATAGGTTTGCCGTAAACATGAGTCCCTGAGTCCTTCATTTGAGCATAACACCCAAAGCTGGATTTGTCGCCAATGAGTCAATAAGCGAGTACTCGCTTGCTATTGTGAGGATTCAGTCGCAAATCCTCTCACCCTCCTTTATATGAGAAGTGTATTACCTCATGTTGTGAACCCAGCATGGGGGCTCAAAGGCTGGCCGGGCTTCGAAGACAAGGCCAACAAAACGCGAGCTCGAAGCAGTGGGTTGTGGAGACTCTTAGGGTTTTTCCCTGCAGCCTTGATAATGCAACTAACATGGTCAGACTCTCCATGCCGCCTTCAACACGCAAGAGTCTGTCACAAAATAGAGGAAATGATGTCGGGCCAAAAGACGACTAAATCCAGGGTTGTGGGAGTTGCCCACAACCAATTACCACTGGAGGCGTTGCCAAATTCTTCACTCCACTCGGAGGTACCTTCATATCACAAATTCAAGAAATACCCTCCCTCCCACTGACATGTGACCTGACGGGGGTCGTTTCAAGAGGAAATCGATGTTCCAGCTAGCTTCTGAAGGGTACACTCCCCATTTCCACCGAACAAATCCGCCGAGTGGCACGGCTCTATCCACAGGTCTTCGGCTTGATGCCCTGCGCCGGCGCATAGCAGCCAGGCGCGGTGCAAGAGGTTCTGGGACCGGAGGTTCCAGAGCAGGAAGCGGCACAGTAGCCTTCAGAGTCTCAGCCCAAGTGGGGTCCGTGGCATCGTGATGGGGGTCCAAGAAAAAGCTTGCGACTGTTTGCTCTTGGCATCTCGATATGTCTCAAATCGAGTTGCAGCCCGTTCCATCATTTGGGTGGGCAAATATATGGCTGCTAGATTGAGGCTTTGCTTCAATCCTTACAGACGGGGTCCAATTGTTTGCAATTGGCATGGGGAAGTGGTGATGAACGAGAATGAACACATATAGCACGCGAGGAGAGCCGGTCTTTTCATCATTTGGCCAAAAATACCGCGAAGAAGGAAGTTCTTGGCATCTGAGCAAGGTACTGTTCACAGCCGGAACGGAAAGGATCCTTCATGGGTGAGCTCGTTTGAGCCCTAACTTGCTATAATTTGCACAAATGGCATGGGGTTGTCAGCACAATGGTAAGGATATTGTTCCAAGAGGAAAACCATCTATGTTTTGGTCATACAAGCCGTTGAAGGGAAGCAAGGACAGCACACTGGGATGGCTTTTGTAAGAAACACAAAAAGGACACCAACGCCATTTCTGAGGATTCTCAATTCAAACAGAACCAAATCTTTTGTTTTTCTCAAAGTTAGTCCATCTGACTGCCCTCGGTCCAAATAGACCGGGCCGTTTTGCCGCACATAAATCCAACGGGATGGGATGCGCTGGCAGTAACGATGTATACGCAGCCACTTTCAGTCTCCATTACCCCAGGAGAAACACGGGTTACACGATCGCAATTTAGCACCTCAATGCTGGAAACCTGCATCAAAGAGTTTCATGAAAGTTGGTGAGCCAGCAAAGATGCAACACATGTCATCCGTCACTAAGCTCAGCACAAGGGCAACACAGTCCAACCTCTTCAGAAACCAGATGAACTTAGCCAAGCTCCCCAAATGTGCTTATCGGGGGCCAACCTAGCAATGATCATAGGGCTGCCGTGCTTGTACTCTGAGCGCGCTTGTTTGTTTTTGCTCTCCAATCAAGGGGTTCCCATGAGTGAGAGGTTTATATTCATAGAGGCTCCATGAGCAAACTGTTGGGCTCTCCAGGAGCAAACAGCGGCTTTTATTGTCAGGGGAGAACCATCGGGCAAACAACGGTTCTTTATTATAATAACAATTGCTTGTCGAACAAAACACGGGTGCTTTCCCTTTAAACGTTCTACTTACAAGTTGCATTCTGAACACATGTTTTGCAAATCAAATGGGTCCCCGCTTTGCAAATTGCAGCGCAGTCTGAAGCCAAAAACCAGGGGCCCTACAATAAACACCCTCCGCGGCTTTGGTTTATTAGGGGGAGGCAGGGAGGGGGGCGGTCAACTATTGGGGGTAAGGGATTACTGCGGTTTCTTGAATATTGAGGCCCTTCTTGTTCCGCGTGGGAAGTGCCCAGTTTGACCCACTCTTAGAAAAGGGAAATAATGCATGAAACATGCTGAAGGGTGTTGCATTGTACAGCATTGGCGCCAAGGTTGATGTGACATGGATTTCAATTAGAACTTAAATGGAATTGAACAAGAAAGTGCACCACTGTTTACGCATTGAATTGGATGCTAATTTCAAATTATTTTAGATTGGCGGTCCAATATGATGCTTAACTCAAGTCAAATTGAATTTATGTAGAAACAACAAAGGGTGTGATTCATGTTGAACTAGAGTTGGATTCTAGCTTCAGAGAGCATGCTGTGATACTGGCCAATCGCAGGTCCAACTTCAGGGGGGTTGAATATATATATATATATATACACAGGCATATCTATATTGTTTCGGTATGTCAAAATGGGAGACTCTAAAATGGGTGGATTCCTTCTGGTTTCACTGATCACCTCCCCCAACAGGGAATATATATATATATATATATGGTGTATGCATGAACATATATATATATATATATATACAATATATATATGCATGTATACATGCACGTATAATATTCAGAAAAATCATGTATCATGTATATATATATATATGTGCAAACCGTACATACTTCTAGATGGGCATGTCTGTTCTTTCGGGACCCCCGCTTTTGAGTGGTTGCAAAGGGAAACCAAAGGAAACACATTTTGCGGGGCGCCCACCCCCTCGTGTCTCGCTATGTGGCGGGTTGGGCTCCAGCAGCAGCAGCTGAGCTTCCGGGAAGCGCCGCGCCAGGGCGATGGCGGCGCCCCCGTAGTTGGCGCCCAGGTCCAAGATGCGCAGAATGGGTGTGGAAGGCCTGGGGTGAGACTGATGGACGAAATGGATTTCGTACCACGCCACAACCAAAACCCGGTACTAAAATGGTGAACCCAGAACCATGTAAAGAATTCAGAAGGCGGCCGCAACTATTTCCGGCTGGGACTGCCCCTTACTAACCTTCATCTACCCGGGTTTTGATCGTGGCTCTGAGAAACCCTGGAATCTGATGAATCCCCTGTAAATACCAAGAAACAATGGATTCCTCTATGGTTTCCAAGTGGTTCAGGATTTCGTCCATCCACAATATCTTGCTGGTTCTCAGAGAATCAGTTGCAATGGCCCCGGTTTAAGCCATCCATCCTGTGGTTTCCTTTATTCGGGAATCCCTAGGTTCATTCCCAAACTCTGGGTCATTGCCTTCTGAGCACCAGCAAGTTCTGGGGAGCCATGGATACCCAACCATCCCGTGCCTTTGCTTGGTATCCTTTGGGAGTGGAAGGGCTGGAGGCTGGGACCTCAAGCTGTATGGGTCAAAGTCAGAAACTGGGCCAACCCGCTGGTTAAGCCACGGTTCAAACACTTGTATTAATTTCACCCCTTTTTCTCGTTCCCGTAATTCAGGGCGGAATGGGAGTTTGGAGGGAGTGGGGGTGTGGGGCACTGGGGGGTGGGTCCAATTTTCGGTGGTTTGAGTTCTCAACACTTCGGGCGGGACCCCCTTTAAACCGTCGGTCGTGCTTTCTTTGGGGGGACCCAGAAGGAAAGGGCACCTCTGGAGGTGTGCGCCGGGAAAGCCCTCAACAAGTTATGCACCATGTATGGATCCTTTTCCCAGCTCAAAGCTTCGGGGTGTCTGCTTTCCGCAGTGGTGAGGGAGCTCTGGGCGTTTCAAGTGTTCCCGGGCCTGGTTGCTGTTGGGGATACTTTTTTCAGCTGTTGGGGATACTTGTTTATTGGATCTGAGTCGGCTCAATCGCCCAGCATTCGAAGAAACCAACGAAATCGACTGCGAAGCATAGATCAAGCATGGCCTGCACCCAGCGAAAGTCCACAAACAAGCACACCGCGTTCTCGGTGACCCTGCAGGCCCTCTTACATGGAACCTGAGAAGGTGTGGGTCCTCTTTAAAAGCAATACCACCGCTTCTCTTTGGCTCGAGGATTAAACATGGATGGTCCAGGAAGCTCAGTCTCTGTCTCGTAGAGATGAATGTCGGGCATGTCACCTTCACAGGAACCGCAGGGCACTTGTGCGTCAAGCTGGGTGCAGAACTGCTTCAATCTTGGTGCCCTGTGCTGAATGCGTTGCCAGTGTTGAGGAGTCATGCTGCAAGTGGCTCCTGTTTCGTGTAGGTTGCAATCACTCACCAACCCAAAACAGGGACCCCTGTCAAAGAAACTGAGGTCGCTGTGATTTGCGCAGCTTGAATGGGGAGGGACGCTGAAAACGAAGTGGAGTCTTAGCAAGTGTGGCCGCTTTTGTTTGGCAGATTTGTCACCAGCAATACAAGATCTAATGGCACCAGCTTGACATAGAGGACACCGTTCCCAGTGCTTCCAGTTACCGCCATAGGTAACCAGTCGTTTCTACCAGCCCCTTCAGGTTGCCAGTGGCTCCATGCCAAGAGTGGATCCCGGAAACTCATGCGGGTGCCCCAAACTGGCACCACGGATAGCTAGGTCCTCCAGTAGAGAGGTTAGAATAAGGGTACCATTCTTTCTGTAGTCCATTTTAGTCGGGGAACCCTCCCCTAAAAAAGGGGTTAAGAATGGCACTACTGGGGGACCTAGATAGAGATGTCCGCGAAAGACCTGGATTTGCCCTCCGCTTCGTCTTCAAATGGGTGGTGTCCATTCGCTTCCCTTGAAACCAAGTCATCTATCAAAGTGCCGACGGTAGACGAAGACAAACCACAAGCTGTTGGGCGGTCGAAATGAACAAGTGAAAAAATGAACAAATGAACAAATGACAAATGAACAAATGGGGGTCTCAATTTTTTGTGAATGACACGTGAACTGAACAAGTCTCCCCAACTGCTCAAAGCTTTGGGGTCTCTGCCCAGCTTCGTAGCTTGGAGCAATTTTCCGGAAAGGTTCCGAGTCCTGCGGGCGATGACACCTGGGCTTACTTTGGCACTTGTCCGAAAAAGGGAACGCCCTCTAAAACACAGAGAAACAAGGGGCACCACTTGACCCACATTTCGAGCACTCCAAAAAACTATCGATTAGGATTCCTATTCAGTCTACCCTAACAGAGGGTGAAACACATTTTCTAGGGGCATTCTTTTCAGGGATCCTTCTTTTCAGGAAACCATCAAACAAGGGGAAACAGCCGGCTGTTGAAAAGAATGGTTGGAATCAACCCCTATAAATTTTGGAGGGATCTCCCAGCTCAAACTTCGGCTTCCGCGCCTTTGAAGACTCGTAGCTGGACGGCGCCCACGGAGAGCTTCACTTCCTTCAGCGCAGCGGCGTGTTGCATCAGCGCCTCCCACTGCAGCCTTCGGCGAACCGGAGCCGGAATCATGAGACATGGACCCTTGTGGGAGGCAGTTTGGATGGAGGAAACCGCATGAAACGGAATGGGATTTGAGGTTACCTACTGTAGATGGACGAAATCCTGTACCACTTTGAAGCCAAGGGACACCAGCTTTTGTTGGTATTTACAAAGGAATCATCATCCCAGGGTTTCTTAAGATAATGCAGGATTTCGTCCATCCACAGTACGAAATGAACCAAAATGACAACCTGGGCTGGAAGCCATAACGGGCAGTGGCTGGGACAAGTTTGGTAACCTGCTGGCCAACTCCCTCAATACCATCTACCACTAACCTTCTGAAAGCTCCAATGCAATCTAAAGAATGGCCCTAACCTCGGGGACGTTTTGACCTGGGTCCTTGGTGTTACTTCAGGGCTTGCAACGGCAAATCTCAGAGCAATGTCTCTCTCAGTTTGCGCACATAGTCTGAGCTTGGTGACTCGAGTCCGAGTCCCGCCTGCATTTAGACGGCCCGGACCAAACAACGCACACATAGTTGTTTGATCATGAGCAATTGGGCAAAGGGTGGAACTGAACTGATTTGTTCTAAGTTGGCCAATTGGTTCGTCTCTTGGGCATGGGTAAGTTTTCCGCCCAAACTAGTTCGGCCCAGGATTTTTGGTTCACTTCCGAGCAACATATGTGACCGGGTTTCACACAACAAGGTCTGGCGTGACATGCCGGGCGCTTCTGACAAGACTCTGTTCCGGCTGCTCTGCCGGGTGCATGCCAGGCGGGAACGCCACCGTGGGCGCATGTGTCAGGGGGTAGGGGTCCAGGACCGCCCACCCGCTGCCGCAGCCTCAACTCCAGGAGAGTGGAATGGGATGTGGCACTGAGTTGCTCTTGGTTGTTCTTAGCAGTGAAGCGGGGATTTCCCACTAAACCACAATGAGCATAAATGTAAACTGATGTAAAATGCTTCCCAACAACCATGATAAGGAGTAACAAGATGCGCTACCCGTTTAGCATAAGGATGAAGAATTGGGTTTGAACAACCCAGTGTGGGATGCGCATGGGAGAAGTGGGGGTGATCTGGGCAGGAATGCCGTGTTGGGGAATGAACGCCACAAATGGTATCCACATTGACACAACGCATCACCTTGTAAAAAACAAACGTCGCGGTCAACGCGGTGAAACGATGAAGCTTCTTGGACGGAAGCGAGCCGCACAGTATGTTGAACAGGCTACGAACGGTGTCTTTTATCTGCAATATTCCCCCGTTGCCTTCTCACTTGTTGACTGCGCACAGAAGTAATTGAAACATAGACATGTACCGCATTGCTTCTTTCGCGCAAAAGGACAAGAACAATTGCGATACCTCTTCTGCTTGCTGGGAATCTCGTCCCTGGAGACAGCATACGGCCTGAAAAGTGGAGAGAACGTGCCACTTGGAATTCACCGCGGAACCTGGTTCATGTGCGCTAAGGCTTTTGTGTGCCCCATGAACTGAGAATTCTCAATGCAACACCAAACGTGGTAAGTTCAAAGGAAGCCACCCCGGGAAGCAGCAGAAATGACTGGATTAGATTAGATCGTGCCTTGTTCACGGATAAGAGTGAAGACACGATGAAGAAGGCACATCCCGTTGACCCCTCCCAAAGCGAGGCAGCCGTGTTTCCTGGGATGCGGGGCTCCGCCATCCCCCTTCTTGGGGGGGCTCAGCAGCTTTGCAACTGGAAGTGATTGGAATCACTGATAGTCCCTGCAAGGCACGCCCGAAAGCACAAAAAGTGGATTCCCAGGACCGGTCCCGGGACCGGTCCCAGGGACTGGTCCTGGGACCGCTTCGGATTACTTGCAGTCAGCCAAAACCGGTCCTGGGACTGGTCCTGGGACTTTCAGGACTGGTCCAACCCGGTCCCAGGATCGAGTCCTGGTGTGCACTTCAAACCGCTGCAGAAACCCGGTGCCACCTCAAACAGCTCCAGACACCTGTTTCCTCCAGTGTCGCTGTTTCGGGACTGGCACCCGTGTTTCAGGACCGGACAGGGTCCCAAGTCCCAGTCCCTCCCTGCGACCAGTTGAGGGGCACCGACGGCCTTGTTTCTAGGACCAGCTCAACGTGACTTGGGCGCGAGCCGGCCCGTGCGGTCATTGACGGACGAGCTGCCGTCTGTCTGACTTTTCCGCTAATCCTTGTGGTAGTAGGGGATCCCTGGATCTAATCTGCAAGAGAGGGCCACTAGGGCCACTGTCGCCGGGGCAGTTTCGGGAGGGCCAGTTTCAGGGCGACCCGGGACAGGCGACTGCTCCCGGGCTCGAAGTGACTTGGGCGCAAGCCGGCCCAAGCGGCAATTAACTGACTAGCTGCCATATTTCTGACTGTTCCGTTAATCCTTGTTTGTGGTCGTAGAAAATATTATAAGTGGTCCCTGGGTTTGCGGACGTGTTTCAGGACCGGTCCTTGTGACTTTTCCCTTAATGCGCCGAGGGTCGGCGGCAGCAGGCGGGAGCCTGGTTAATAATGAAAAACAAGAAAAGTTGAAGGAACATAACAGGGAAAGAAGAAAATGAAAAACAAAAAACAAGACAGAGCCCACGAACCCGAATGCACATCACTTTGCGAGTCCACAAGCAATTGGGTGATTGTTGTTTATTTCGCCTGCCTGCAAAGTATTCATATCAGAAATCGTGAGTCATAAATTGAAACCGGAATCAAGTGATATATAGCTCAACTGCTTGGTGTGTCACTGATGAAATATCACGTCAACTGCAAGCATCGATTGTACTCACAAGAACACAAGGCCTTCCAGATTGGACTACTTCCCTGACCAATCAAAATATTGTCTTCTCAAGTTTGCGAAACTCTTTGCCTGGCAAGCACAAGGGCATGCCCAGCAACAGGTTCGCAATTAGACCCGTGAAGCAACTGTTTGCCCAGGGATGGCCGGGCGCACTGCGTCTCGCCTGATGTCAATGCTCAACGAAAGCACGGCAGAATTGGTGGAATGTCCAAGCCTAGAATTTGCGTGTTTGTCGATTGGGATGTGTTTTTTAATAAGAAATATGAAAACATGTTGCCACACTTGACCCAGCAAACAGACGCCCCTCAAGGCCTACAGTGTGAAGTCCCCACATCCCGCGGATTTCTCTTTTCGCGGCGATGCCGAGCCGGATGACCGGGCGGCGCCCCCATCGCCATTCTGGCGAGCGAAACTTTGGCACTTGAAACCATGTCGCGCCGAGGCTTTTGAGGCCTGGGAGAGCCTGATTGAACACCCCGTCTTTGGATGGCACGCAAAATCCGACAAGAAACGTTATTTTAGGAAGCACCTTGATCTCGGGGCAAGGGAACCTTTGATCCCCACCATATTGCTTCCCGCCACTGGCTGTTCGTCATTGCTACCGAGCTTCGACCTGGGACCTTTTCTGGAATGCCTTTGATGTGCTGACCTACAGACCTCAAAGCAAGAAAGGTGAGAAAGCCAGCTTTGGGCACCATATTGCACCATTTGTCAATTATATTGGAAGAGTGTTCCCTGCCAAAAACCTCTCCATATAAACGCAAAAAGCCAAGTCTAAGAGCCTGGCCCGGAAACGCCAAGAAACATGGAACGTCTGTTCTACCCAAATTTAGCCTGCAGCTCCGGTGCGACAGCTGTGCGAAGCCAAGCTTTAAGAGCTGCTTTACAGAGGTAAGCGAATGCTCTCGGCGAGACTTGGGCAAACCAAACAACTACTCCAGCAAAACCGGGGCAATTGGAGGTTACGCTCTCTCAGACTAAAATAGACTTGAGGGAGGTCTTTTGTATGGAAAACAATTCTGCCTGTATCAAAACAGACTTTCGGCAGAACTGTGTGGTTTCTTCTTTCCCTTTTACCCAAAAAGTATCATATGGGTATGGGTCAAAAATTGAAACACCAGGGGACCGCAGGTTTTAGTCATCTTTCCCATTTAGCAGGGTTCCACTTTGGGTACCTATTTTTGACCCACACCCATATTGGACCTCCTTGCTCAAGCAAGCTGTTTTGGCATGGAACGTGCTGTCCCATTGGTCCCTTTGGCCAACTGAACTTCGCCACCGACGGCAGCGATGTGAGGGCATATGAGTATCATATAGAAATATATATATATATATTGACAGAGGCGGTTCTGCATAAACACCAGTTTTCACATTTTGGGTCCAAGCGGGCGTAAACCCCGGACAACCCCCCGGACAAACCCCCCGGACAACCCTCCGGACAGCTTTGAGCACAAAATCGGCGGGACAACTCCCCGGACAAACTCCCGGACAACCCTCCGGACAGCTTTGAGGGCCCAAAAGCCAGGGACAAACCCCCGGACAAACCTCCGGAAAACCCTCCGGACAGATTTGAGGGCCCAAAAACTCGGGACAAACCTCCGGACAAGTCTTCGGACAGGTTTGGAACACGCCAAAACCACTCGGAAACCACTCGGAAACCACTTGCAAACCACTCGGAAACCGCTCGGAAACCACTCGGAAACCACTCGGAAACCACTCGAGAATGACTCGGAGGGAAGTATTCTCGCGGGAGGGGGGTTTGCAGCATAAATCTCGGCAAAGTGCGCGGACAACCCTCCGGACAACCCTCCCGACAACCCCCCGGACAACTTGCCGGACAGCAGTGTGTCCCGCACTTTGTCCCGCGTCTTTTTCAGCCTAGCAGGCCTTCCAGAAAATCCCAGCCAGGGTAAGGAATGCGCCCCAGGCATCCCCCTGCCCAGGGGAAACAGGGCCTCAGATGCTTTCTTTAAACAAGAGGGAAAGAAAGAACAACTAATCACTGTCTTGTGCTGGCGGGGGGGATAACCATATGTACGTAAACTATCTATGTGCGGATGGATTCACCTCATGTGGACATACCCTGACACAGACTCAGCTATGATGCCGCTCAGGAAGCTGTATGCCAGAGTGCTCCTTAACAAAAGAGCACTTCTGAGCTGATCGTTCTACCAGTCATTGCATTTCCGACGCCTGCATTGCACCGTTGACGGAACTGCTCTTCTTTCAAATGGCCATTAACCTGCAAAAACTGATCCGACTCAAGTTGGCAACCAAAGGGAGTATTTTGACCCCCGCCCCCTCCCCACGAGGTCTGTCTTTGAGGGAAGTGAGGGCCCAAGCGCGTGTTTATCAATTTCATTTCCGACTCAAACTCAACAACCAATTGATACTTCCACGCTCTGAGTGAAGCAATAGTGATAATGAAATCGATATCAATGATAATACACATAAGCATGAACAAAAAATAATAACAATAACAAATATTACAAATAAGACTAATAACACTAAATAATACTAAATAATGATAATAATTAAAACATAACAATAACAAAAACATATGCGTAATAATACTAATCATAGATCCATGAGTAAATACATAAATAAAACAATAAATAAATAAATACAACATAAATAAATAAATAAATAACTAAGAAAAAAAAACATGAATAAAATAAATAAATAATACATGCACAAGTAATGATTCATAATTTATTAACTAATTCATCATAATAATAACAACAACTCATAATAATAAGAAGGATAATACTAATAAACATAATAATAATAGTCATACTAATCACAATGCTAACGATAATGTGTCAAAGACAGCGACACGTCCAAATGCTTGGTATCATACCAGTTTCTGTGTACAAGTGCTGACCAGGTTTCCGATGTTTTGGTCCAAATCCAGAACGACTTTGTTTTGCCCGAGTCACCGTCGCAGAAGGGCATCACGGTCTTCGACCAATTCAGATCAGCTGCTCCAAATTAAAGCCCCTACAGCAATGAACTGACTGCTGCAGCTAAGGCAAACATGGGCTTGGCTGAAAAAATGGCGGAACAAGGCCACAACCGTTTAAAAGCAGGATTGCTGCTTTCCAAAAGGGACCCATGATTTAGATTTGCGCCGGGGCTGCGCTATTGTCCAACGATCATGGCTCATAATCACTTGGGGCACCCGATTGTGTCGCTGACACTTCTGGACAGGCATCTCACGCAGCAAACCTGGCGACAAGACATGGCACGGCCCGCGCAAGCTGACAAAGTTGGATGCAGTGCGAACCAAACAGCAGTCCTTTACCACGGCTTCTTGCGGCTTCCATGAAGGGATATCCTATTGGCTTTGGACAGCACTCCATTCTCACCAATTCCAGCCATGCAGGAAGGGCTCCCCAGCTGCTCCCCAGCTGTCCCCAGTGCTTCCACATAATTACCGCGGAGTGTCGACGTTAACTGGATCTGTCCAGGGAGTCGTGAAATTCAGCAGCTTGTGTCTTTAGGCTTACTCCTGATCAAATCTTGGAAGGGTCTGCCTCTACAAGACAAGTGTCCGAGCTTGTAAGGCTGGAAAGGTGTTTGATGCTTGCTTCACAGATGCCCTTTCAGATTTGAAGGGGTTCAGCCTCCTGTGACAGGTCATCAAGCTTCCAAAGCTGGTTCCTAGCCGAATGTTTGTTTTATCAAACGAAGCATCCCGAAGCGCCTTGCAGTCCCTGAATTGTCCAAACATGACAAATCCATAAGTTTATGATATGTGTATGTGTGCAGCACATGACCCTTGGTTGCATTGCGTTGCTTCGATAGTATCTTCAATCATCACCCTGGAGGAAATGTCCTTGAGACTGGCCATTCAATTTGCAGTCTAAACCGAGACAAAGGAACGGGACATCTAGAGATCCCTGTCTTGAAGCCTTGGTGACTCCACCTTCATGGGGCCAACTACCTGTTGGATGGCATTGTAGTGTTTCCTGAAGCGGGTTCAGTTTGCACACATTGTGGAGACTTCCCAGGAACCACAATTAAGATGTCATGTGCTAACTGATTGTTAGGACTGTACTAATGAATTTCGCAAGGGCATGATCTATTTTAGAGGCTCCTTTCCTAGGCTTCTGCGGGTTATCTAAAGTTGATTCAGCGACTTGTGTAGCAGGTAGCCAACGGAACCATCCTGCTGAAACCCAACATATAAATGCTGGTTGCTCACTTTCATGGCTTGCCAGGACTCTGCTGCGCATCCCCCCGAAGGCGCGCCTATACATTCGAACTCTGCTCGTGAGAGGAGAAGCTGCAGAGGCGTCGGGCTGCGCGAGCCGCCGGGACCAAATAGTCAAAGCCGATCAGCTTTTGCTTCAGCAAGCCTCCGGTGGGGAAACGAATCACATTGTGTTGCTGGTTTAGAGTGGGACATCACTGCACGTACAAGTATGGATATTGCGTATATTATGCATAGATTGCAAAGCGTTCAACCATAAGACGTCGAGTCAAATGAGTGCTACCTCAAATTTGGGTTTCAGGTACAATATCCTTTTTGGGAGGGTATTGTTGGTGCTAGGCCATGGGTTGAAAGTGTTTTGCCGAATTCTTACTTGGACGAGCATGCGCTAGCAGCCTGTCTGTCTTGGACACGGACTCATGGCTTAAGATTACTACCAGTATGGGGGCTGTCGTTCGGGGCATTCTTCGGGATTCATGCGGGGTCCTGTTCGGATTTCGGATTCGTGTCCTTCCGTTCAGGCCACATCTGCGGCGCTGCAAATAAAAAAAAGCGGAAACTGGGAACGTTGTTTGGACATCTCCCGCAACTGAACCTGAGCCCAAGCAAATTCTATGAGCACAAAGCATACCATCATGTTTGCACTTGGTCTTACGTAAAGCCTGCGGGCTAATCCCTTTTTTGGGCCGTTGTTTTAGAGGGTTTGCGTGCATTTTTATCAAACATGGCTTTCATCAAAACCTTTACGCAGAAAACGCAAATAGATACTCTAATATTTCCAGATTAATCTTCTGTTGGCAATATGTTTGCTTCTAGCCCAATAAAGAGATCATTCTCCTCTGCTTCTCTCACACAAACCCACCTGTTGTAGGGTTCCAAACCACTCGGGTTCTACGACTCGTGCACTTTGGGGAGACATTCATCTCCTTTTCTTCCGGGGGACAGGAAGAACGTCATCACCACGCTTCGCAAGGAAAAACGTGCCATACATCCGCTCGAGAGAGCGCGCCTTGGTTCCCGAAGATCAGCAGCTGCAGCTCGGCGTCGAAGTCTGGCACGCTGGAGATCTTCGCCAGGATCATCCTAACCCAGAAAGGGCCGCTGGGGTTAACCGAAGCCCAGAGAGACACAATTGAGATGAAACTAATTTTTACAGTGGGAGCTACCTGAAACAAACACCAGCGGCGGTGCGGCAAGGAGGCCCGAAACCGACCACATCGCAGCCAAACAAAAACGAGGTGCGGGGGCATTTTGACCTGAACAACCAAAATGGTGGGTGAAACAGGGCAAAAGGAAAAGACCCACACAAATCAAAGTTTTGGGGCCAAGACCCGAAAATTGAAATGAAGAATGGATGCTTGGGAGTCATGTGCAAAGGTTGGGTCTAAAAGCCACGATGTTCTGCCTAACCATGGCAGCATGACATTTGGTGGCGACAAGCCGCACTATGTATGGTTGTTGCGAATGAATGGGACAAAACACGGACAAGAAAACACAGGATAAGGGGGCTCAACACCAAGAAAAAGCTATTTCGATTTGAGTCTAGAATGGTTGTTATTCTTCGTTGGACATACTGTGGATGGACAAATCCTGCACCACCTAAGAAACTCTGGAATGATGATTCTCCTGTAAATATGACAAACAATGGTTTCCAATACTTTCAAAGTGGTGCAGGATTTCGTCCATCCACAGTACCTATAAAAAAGGACTGGCTTTCCTGCGCGGCATCACAGAAAGTGGCCCAAATCCCAAACCCTGATCTTCCATGACCAAAAGCAGGCTGCTTGAACCATAAACTCCATGGTTTCAACGGATTGAATCGCCCATGCTAGAGGGCCTGTTTTGACTTGGTTCGATAGGGACTGAGGGAACCCCTATGAACACTCCGTTGTGGTGAGGGATCAGCGGTTCAGACAGTTCATTCACAAAACCCCGGTCGAGCCCCTGAGAACCGTGAGATGACTCAAAACCAGGGGGTGGTTGCCCTTTCCTCCACACCGATAAAACACCCGAAACAACGTCGCGCCACTGGAACCAAGGAGCTCTTTGTCCTCCGGCCGCGTAGCCAAGGAATTGGCCACAGACAGGTTTGCCAGGCGCCAGTACACCGAGAAATCCTGCTCCTCCAGGTCAAAGGGCTGAGTGGAGTGGAGGACGATGCTTTGCCTCAAACGAAACCTTCCATTTGTTTTGTCACCCCCCGGAAAAATAACAAATATGTCCAGAAGTGATAGATTCCCATTAAAACCAACAGGAAAAATATAATATATTGCAAAGCAAGTGCCCATGAAGCTGATTGTGGGAAATAATCCTTGCGATACCAAAGTGGGTCGTACCCATGACCTTGTCACTACTCCACAGCGGATGTGCCGCCTATCACAAAAAGTGGCCCGAAAATACTTTCCGCACAGCCATGGCAACGCAAAGAGGGGGACCCTGTTTCTATCCGCAACCCAAAAAACGAATCGAGATACAAAGTTGCATGGGGTTGAAAAGCAAGGCCCACCTTGAAGTGTGCTGCTGGAAAGTAGTGATGATAAACCTGGCCGGAACGGAACTGTAGGGGGCCGACCAGACAACATATGTCAGGGGGATGTTTGTCTTCTATACATCATGCCCAAAAAACAACTCAAGAAGTTCAGAAGCAGACATCTGCATTACATGACAATATCTGACACCCATCTTCGCCCAACAATAGCAAAGAAGCGGCCAGTGAAACAAAAAACAAACAAGCAGGTGCCTAACACCACAAATGATCAATTTTTGTCAAAAGAAACAAACTCGCACCAACCCCTGCCCCGACTTTGCTCAAGGTGCTTGAATTGATGCCCAACCACAAAACCAATCCAAACAGACTCGAAGTTGTCCGCCAGCAGATTCCCCTACGCGGATGGCCCCAACCCAAACCTGGCCTGAGTTCAGGGGGGTTGTGCATGTCCCCTGTAAACATTACTTGTCCAAAAGGAAACACGTTCAAACAAGTCCAAAAGGCGATGTTGACATCACCCCGTCCCCAACAGCAACACAAACAAAAGGAAAAAAACAAACAAGGACTCCGACAATTTTTCGCCTGACATGAAGCGAGGGGCGGGATGTCGGCGTCATGCGCCGCGACGAGCTCAGCGACGCACCAGGCTCTCTCGAAGACCCCAAAGTCTATGTCCGCGGCCACCAATTGCCCTGAGAGGAATCGGGAATGTGGGCGTTTCTCGAAGGAAGCGCCCTAAAATGGTTGGTTTCCGTTTGCCCCTTAAATACCAACAAACGAGGTGTACCAGTTTGAAAAACACACATGTGTCAAAATGGGGGACCGCCAAAATGGAGGTTGTTCCTTTAGCCCCTTAAAAATGGTACTGACGAAACACATAAACACCCAGGTAGAAAAGTTTGAGCCATGCTTTCTGCATGAGCCTTTTGACCTGGAGGCTGATGCTTTTTGCCCCTTCGAATCGACTTGAAAGGTGACGTTGCCCGAACCCAACCATTCCCCAAGACTCCTAGTTGCCATTGCATACAGCGATTCCCCCTGAGATTTGTGAGGGTCTCCTACGCCACTCATGGCCATGCCCCACAACACACTCGCCATCCAAGATGCGGAAGTGGGGCTTGTGCAGCTGCAGCCACAACATCAAGGTGTCGAACTTGTTGACCTACCAGCGAAGCCCCGAAGTCCCTGATGGCCATTGTCACAAATCTGATCCTACCTCCCCAAACACACCCATCCCAATTTTGAAGTCATGTTACTCGTTCTCAAAGAATGTGAAGGGGTGTGGCGGGTGAGGTGCTTGAGGTGACCCTGCTTTGTCACTTTGAAGGGGAATCTGACTGAGAAACACGTTCCCAGCTGAAACCCAGAAGGGTTTCAAACCAAAGCACCCACCAGGAACGATGCTCTACTGAAACTGTGGGATTTGTGGTACGTATTCCCCGAAAAGCATTGAAGTTGGGCGATCCGATTCGGCCAAACTGCCCAGGGCCACTGTGTTTGGGGTTCTTCATTTAGGAACTAAATCGAACCCAAGTAGTACCGACACCTCCAAGGGGGGCAAAGGAAGACCACAGCCCCAAGCTCCGAAAAAAGCGCCAACTGGGTTCAACATTGGGAAACTTTGACCCTGCTTATCCATCCTCCCCTTGGCTTCCCTTTGGGCAAAGTAAGTTCTTTGACGGATCGCAGAAATGAGGATTGATTTACTCAAAGCTGGCTCTGGAAGACCTGCCACTATTCCTTTGGCAAAGCACTACCACAAGGCGTAAGGACTCCGTCCGCAGTCCTGCCTCGCACTCGGCGGGCTGGTCGTTCAAGATCTTGGGCTCGCTGCAGGTGCCTGCTGTTCCAAAACTTGACCCCACTGGCTGCCTCTGCTACGTGAGCTTTTCCAAAGGATGGAAACACAAAACCTGTGGAGTTGGATGAAACCCTATGAATGCTTGCATGGGATAAACCAGCTACCAACTGGTCCAGGATGTTGTCTGTCGGCAGTAAGGGAACTCCTGAAGGATGGTATTGAAAAACAGCCACCTGTTTGCGTCGTTCAACTGTGTTGATTTCGGCTGCACCAAGCATTATATATATTTAGCCGACCTCAACTGAGAGATCCGTAACGCACCTCCATCATGGGTGGAATCACTCGCCTTACGCCAAGGTGAACTAGATGCTTCGACATGGATGTTTCCCAAATAGGGCACCCTCCTTAGCCTACTCACGCGCCTGATAAAGAAACCAAGTACGTGCGCTGGGCCACATGTTCCAAATATTCAACCCTGTATGTCTATACCCTGTATAAAGGTAGGCGACTGTTTACAGGGACTATGCTTGGAAGTGGCAAGTCCGTAGCTATTTCCGTCGACCTCACCAAACCAATTGTGTAGCAGGTGCCTTTATGATCATGAGATTGGTGACGTGGATGAACATAGTATGACTAACTCCTGGCATTTCACCCACAACTGCGGGATCCACAACAGACCTTCGTCATGAATGTAGTTGCTCGGTTTTTTACTCCAAGGTTAGCTCGTGATAATCAGTTGGTTAGACACATGGGTTCCCAAGCAAAGGGACCCCGCTTAGGATATGTGTAAAAGGAAGCCAGCAGCAACTAAGTGAACAATTACAAACAACACACAAAAAATGCATATACATGCTTGAACATATCATAAAGAACAAAACACATGCATAATCAACATGTTGTTGATTAGAAACAAGCTCACTAGCAAGCTTACTCTCAGGACTGTCCTGTTTGAAGAATACAGTCAAATTAATGATACCATAAACACATTTCCGAGTAGTAGCGCGGGGCTTATCAAGTTCAGGTAAGCTTTCAGGTCGATTGCTACTTTTGGTGTCTCCTTTTGACTTGTGCACCCCACAAGAAGAAGGCATGCCGTTTGGAACAATGAGGTGGCATGGAGGGGCACAGTTATGATAATCACGTTTGGCTCTCCGAAGCTGAGTCCTTTACTGAAGCGAAGCAAAAGGAGCACCCAGGGCAATTTTTGCATTCACTTCACAGAGCAGGTGTTGATTCGGATCATCTCGCTTCAAGAGACTGGCCCAAACCAGCCCATTTGGTGGGTCAAAATCCCGTACCCCCAGTGAACATCCCAATCCGCACTACAATAGACTAAAATGGGTGGTGCACCTACCCCACTTGGTACTATTGGTTTTGACCCACAGCCCATTTGTTGCCAAGTCAATTGCATCGGGGTTTGCTCCAAGGACCATCGTACGAATGCGGCCAAGCAGCACCCCGGGGAGCCCCTGCCGCAAATGCTGGCGTGTTGATTTATACCTGTGGGCCACAGGTGCCGTCCATTGGGTAAATAATCCATTGGGCCATTGGGATTCAAACAATGGGGGGGCAACATAACCACCATTGCGGGTTAACAATGGTTAACATAAACATGCATCGCGGGTTAACATTAAGCCGACGAACTCTCCTCATCTAACTTGGGTGACCCATTTCAATGGGAGGAACCCCAAAGTGATGCCTGGGAAAGGCAAGTGTGTCCAAACGGTCCCAGAAACAGTGTAGCTTTGTCGTGTTTCAATTCAAGAGAGAAGGATGATCAGGGTTACGACAGGTAAGGTGACAAACAGCAGTGGCATCCACATCTGTTTACACTTAGCCAAGTAGAAGTTTACAAACGTCACGCTTAGGAAACGCAGTTCCCGGCAATCAACCTAAGTTGGGAAATCGATCATGACACAGCCAAATCAGAAGCCGTTTGGGATCAACCGCATGTTCGCAAGACAAACAGAGTACAGTGGTTGTGTACAACCAAAAAACAACTTGAGCATCGCCCAAAACCCACTGACTTTTAGTGCTTGTCAAAAAGGGATTCTAGAGGGCATAAGCCTTGGAGCTCATTTGAGTTGCCAAGCTGGCCTAACGTTGAGAGCCCTCAAGCCACGGGATCGAGGCTTCGAGCTTGGTTCTGACCGCTTACACAGGTTTACTGTGAGCCGGATGCAAGAAGGTGGTAGAAACGCCTGCCCAGAGGTATTTGTTGATGACTTTTCAGAGGTTGGTAAGTTGAATCTGCCCCCTGCGGCTGCAGACACCTGCATCTTTATTTGAGCAAAAAAAGTGCGCACAACGGAAAAGTGCGCGTTTCAATCAAAAAACGCGCAAAGTTCCAAGAACTGCGCGAGGCGTTTTTGGCTGGTTTGAAAAAGGTGCGGGGTGTGTATAGCCTGGACATGAACCTGTCAAGCTGTTCAAAAACAACTATAGGCAAGGATACATGCGCCTAATCGGCCAGAACTTAGGTGATCCAAAGAACCAGAGTGCATTTTGGCTATTTACCAACGGAGCGGTTGTCGGGAATAGCCTTCAACATTGCCAAGCCAGCTTGACAGTCAAGTGAAACAAGTTTCAACTCCTTGAAATTGCAAGAAATTCGAACGGCTCTTGCAAGTGGCGCAGCTTCAAGCGACGACCACATGTGGCTCAAAACCGATCTGTTGGTTGGCAATTCGGGCGCTTTAGACATCTGCTACCTAATTAAAAGGTCAAAAACGCACGCATACATGCGCACACTTTTAGAATTTGCGCGCAATTGCGGATATTTGCGCGATAGTACCGGATTTTTGCGCGCAAATTGCGGGCTGGCAAGGCGCCGAAAATCGACTAATTTCACCTATCAGCGACTTGTCTCAACAAAAATGTGGCGCAAGCACAGTTCTGGAGCAAACAGCGGATCCGTGCAAACCCAGGCAATACTTGCGGGCTGGGAGCTCATGACGGAGCCAAGCGGGTTGCTAAATCAATGGCCTCAAAGTGTCAAGTGCAAGTGATATATAGCTGGTACTTGTGCCGGGTGTGCCACAAATTTCCTGCCTAAAACAGGCTTGGGTGGAGACAAAGACGAGCTAGATATGCTGTAAACATCATGGACTTCAACAAACAGCTGCGCCGGCACGGGCACGAGCAGCGCGGTATCGGTTGTTTACACAAGCAGTGCCGAATTTGGCTACCAGAGGAGTTTCATCCGAAAAGTGCGCAAATCTCTCAAAAGTGCGCAAATTCCAAAAAAGCGCGCAAAAACACCACAAAACGCGCAAACAAGCATTTGAGCAGAAAAAAGTGCGCAAACGAAGATTCAGGCAGTTGCAATGCATTGATTCGGGATTTCGGGCTTGAAATACCGATCAGTTGAATTTTACGGGTACCTGTCTTGGAAGTCTGCGCTCTGCTGGGCGACTGGCTCCTTCATTCAACTCTGGCTGTTCCGAGTTCAGAGTTAGAGCCCCTGTGCTCTTGATCCACTGCCACTTTGAACACACCACTGTGTATCAATTCCCAAACTTGGTTTCCATAGAAAAACTTGCTTTGCCTGGTGCAGTTCGATCTTCCCATGCCAATAGCAACAGCAAACACCATCCCGCCGTCCCCTTGCCGAGGGGCAAAAGCAACATATCCAGTAGCTCTTCTGCAGCAAGCCTCACCACTTGCGTGCCGAGCTGTCGGACGGTCCACGTGCTGCACTCGTGGCTAAAGCAAATGCTTTAGAGAACACAAATTGAACAGTAATTGAACCCTGATCTCATCTTTTGCTGAATGCATGCTTCCCACGCAAAGAAATGAATTCACGTCTCCCCCACAGGGTTCCTTGGCATCCTCGAGGTCCAAATACCCTTGGACGATGCGTTTTTTGGCGGCTGAAAACAAATGGGGTAAAGTACCTCATAGTGCCCTCCCAAACCAACATAAAACCAAACAGGGGGTCCTGGCTTGGACCATTATCCTTTTGAAAAACGGTCCCTTGAAACCTCAGCTACGTAAAAGAAAAGGTGGGAGGCTCGCTTACCTTTCGGACTCATCTCGGACCCCTCCGCTGCTCCCCCGCCTTTGGCTTCTAGGCTCTCGCGCAGGCCCTGCGGATCTTCGATGAGCTGCTGCGTGAGCGCTTGGTACTCTTCGAGGCCCAAGGCGTCGGCACAAATCGCCGCCAGCAGATGGACGAAGAGACACTGCCAGGTGTGAGTGACCTTCATGGGATGCGTTCGTTGCGGGAGAATTGGTCTGGCTGATCTCTGTTTCTTGGGATGCAACGGTTCAGAAGATCTTTTATGGGCTTTTGGTGATCTATGTTTCCTGGCCCTTTCAAGTTGCCTTGAAGAGTCCCAGTTAGTCTGGCCTATGCAAAGTGTCAATGCCTCATTATTGGCTTAGGACTCCTAGCACCCAAGCTTGCGACCATGGCGGCCGTTTCCCCCTTCTCGGGACCTCCCAAAAAAAATCCGGTGACCTGAGCTGTCAATACACGCTCACTGACATGAAACTTGCGTGAACCCCCCTTTGGCATTACGCCGCATAATGTCAGCCCGTTGCCTACTATACGTCATAGTATATATTGATCACTGTTCACCTAGAAAATCCGGTTGAAACAGTTGGGATGGTCCATTTGACACTGCCATTGTTGAGCAAAGAATGGGGTGGAGGCAGGTCAAAGCAGGGTCGGCCGAAAAGAAAAGTAAAAAAAATTAAAAAAAATGGAAGGATCGTGGCCAACCTCCAAAGTTACCAACTGCTAGAGTGGCAAGGCCATCTAAGACCAGAAAGGTGGTTGGAGAAGGGAATGCCTGCTACCATTTCTTGACATGAGGACCTGCAGTAGAAAAATGTTTTTACCGACCACAACCAACAAAGGCAGCTCCTAAGCATGGAGGCTTGCAAAGGGCGCCTTTCAAGTGTTTGTGACAATGCAGGGGCAAAGAGCGCCTGGGAAAAAGGGGCACCCTTGCCACGTACCAAACTTCTTTTTGCTCACACTTCCCGGCAGGTATGAGGAACATTTTACGCAAATATAAAACTGAGCGAACTGATGCAAACAATACTGTGGGTAATTAAATACGTCCATGCCGCTTACACAATGGCTCTCTCAGGCACACCCTTTCGACAAACAACCACTACATGCATCCAGCTTCGCCCAGCGGCCATGCACTCTGGCATCTGGTCCTTGCAGTCACGCCCAGCAGCGTCCAAAACATCTGAGTAGCTCCATCCACCATGTCCGACTCGTGATAAAGGAATCACCGCCTTTCGTACCACCTCTGCGGTTGTAGAGCGGCTGGGATCGAAGTCGGGCATGACATCTCCATTGGGCCCAAGACTGCCTCAGAGCATGGCGCGGTCCTGCGCGTGCGCTTTTGTGTGTGTCTCTTATATACGTACGAACTTACGCACGCACGTAATATATATATATATAATATTACGTGTGTGTGTGTGTGTGTACGCGTGGTGTGCGGAACAGCCTACAATCATACAGCAGCGCCAGGATGTCCTGCTCAGATCCTTGCATTGTGTGCCGCTTTCAAAGGTGCGAATTATGCTGAGTGTTGTTCATCGGGTCTTCGAAGCCACTTGTATTTTTCCTTCAATGACAGACCCCCTTTTTGGGATGTATGCATTAGTTGTGAAGAAAAAATGTTAAGAAAACAAGAAACAACAATAATTGTCGCTATCCCCGTCCCTTGTTCAGGACTGGACCACCCCTGGGGAGGCACCACACGGGTCCATCACGTTGCGTGACATACAAACCGGGGATCCCTAGCGCGATGCAACGCTTTGAGATCCCAGCATGCCATGAGCGGGGTGTGCATACGCCGGTAGCAACATGGCCAGGTCGTGCCAGTCCCCTTCATTTGGTAGCCTGATTGCATTAAGACACACATCAAACTTCCGCATCGCGGCAGAACATGTGTTTTGATTCAAGGAGCGAACAACAACAACTTTCTCGCACTTGTTGACTCTTGGGCTTTTGTCCACACGTTCCCAACCTGGATGGCTTCGGACACGCAACCATGTGAGGCCAATACGTCCTTGAAAGTGCCGTTTTGACTATGTGTATACACAAGTAGACCTTCCCCCAGTGGCCCGGCAACTTTCAACGGCCCAAAATGGGCCGCCAGGCCAAACAGCGCGGGTCGGATCGAGGGGCAATAAAAATCCAGCAACGACCCCAGGTCCATGCGCCGGCGGGCCAGCTCCTGGCCGGTCCAATTTGCGCCAATAAGTCGCCCACTAGGTTGACCTTGAGTAAACGGTCAAGCATGTTGCAGGTTTCAGGGAAAATAAGCCATTTGTTTCTAACAGGTTTGAGGGGATAAGGACACACGCACAACAAAGAGAAGCCATGATACGTGTTCTCACAGGGATCGTCCCTGAACAGAATGTGTCGACTTGTTGCTCCAATACTCGCTTCCGCTGGCAGCAAGGTGTGAGGTGTTCCAAGTTGAGAGCTTGTTCCGGGCCTCAGGGTGAAAAGGTGTTGTTGCTGTGTGAGTCGGGTGTCTCTGCGTGGGAAATGTTTGCTTCTTGGATATGGTCATTTGCGTTCCAGGGCTCGTGAAATTTGCGATGGGGGTACTGAGGGGTACCACATTTCCTCCACTTACTAAATTGGTCATGGCATCCTCACGGGCATCCTCACGGGCATCCTCACGGATCTCCAAGGAACCAAGCAAAAGTCACTTGAGCTTTCTGGATTCCGCATGAGATGTAAAGCTTGGAGGCAGCGACCCTGCTTGGAACCTTTGGAAATAGACAGACACGGCATAACATGGCCGCCTCCAAGAAACATGTTATCCGAACACACCTGCTTGTCAGGCCTTGCTCGAAATTGAGCCAAGCGGGCGAATCGCCAATTGCACCACTTGCGCTCTGGTGTTTGTTTTGGTACCAAAGCATCACCGACCGCATCCAACACTAACACCCGGATCTATTTCGATGGCCCTCTGTTCTGCATGTGGGCAAAGAGCATGACCAAGATGCGGAAGCGTGGGCTTTCACACCCAACTGTAACGCGAAAGCTGAGGATGCCGCAGTCCTCTACCTTCCGGTTCCACGTGTCGTCGTTCTCCAACACCTTCGAGGAGCCCGGGCTGCGCATGGCACGCGCCTCTCAGGGTCAGTGCCAGGTCTGTCAGGAGTCAGGACCTCAAGGTTTGGGACCTTGGAGCAGGAAAACCTGGGGCCCGCCCACCCAAGAATCAAGAAGGGTGCTTAAAACCTTCTCAGGGGTTCTTGTAAGGGCTGAGATCCCTAAACAAATAGCAGTCCAAACCCTGCCCCTTTTCTAGCAATGATGGAAATTGGTGGGAGGGTTGTAAAGACTATGATAAGCTTATAAAGCCCACATGCCCACTTCAATGATTGGGGGAAAGAGGGTGAATCAATCTTAACGTCGGATTGATCCGTCGGATACTATTGAGAAGGCCACTATTCTGTTGCGTTCGGCCGAGTGCAAGTGATACAAATTGCCGCGGTCACAACAACTTATCTGGGCAAAAGATACGAATTCACCCCCTGTAATACGAAAAGGGACCTCCAAGAAAGAAATGCTGGGCCAGGTCACAACCCCCCAATGGGCGGCCGCTATAGTCTGTTAGCCGCAAACAACACAAATTGTAAAAACATGGGGCATCTGGAAGGATGCTTCATCATGAGCCAGCCATGCGCAACAAGCGGCAAAAAGGAAACTCCGCAGTGTTGTACCCCGGCCTTGATAGCAACCCTTGCATTCATGGCCCGTGGGTATCCAGTGGATCCCAGTGGAAACGTAGGAACTTGAACATCTTCCTGCTGTTTTGAAGGGTGCTGCTAAACTGGTAAACAGAAGCCTGGCCAAGGTGACTACAGCGGCAAGTGCAACAACAAACGGACACCTGCAGATTGAGGGAATCCTGGTTCAATACTTAGGGATTGAGGCAAACATGGCCCTTCAAGCTCCAAAGCTCCAAGCCAAATCTGACGAAACCAAAACCAAAGCCAAGCCAAGCACCCTGTGGTTTTTGTTTGAGCCCTGACCCGCAAAGCGAAGCGGATCACGTCTGCCTGGGGCCCGATCTGGGGCAGCTGCGGCTTCAAAATCCCCACGATGAAGATCAGCCCGCCCAGCTCCGCTGCGATGTCAGCGAAGTGGTACCCGGGAACCTGACATTGAATGCGGTAACCTATGGGCCATGAGCAAAGTAAGTAGAACTAGATTTCGGAGAACTTTAAAACCACAGTTAGTCATGATCCTAGGGAAGCTGACTACCTCACAACTTCTTGTTGGGCCAATGTAAGTTCCCCGCGGCATGAACCTGTTCAAACACCGGTTCGTTAAACAATATTGTTTTGGTCCCTGTTTTGAAGGGGCCCAAACACCCATGCAGATTCACATAAACATCCCAAACAAACTGGTTTAGACAAGCCTCCTTTTGTGAGACCCGTCACGGGGAGTTAAACCTGGGAAATTCAGCATTCACCTGGGGCACATGAAGTTGTTTGTTTGCTTGTAGGACATCACTCTGACCCTTTGTGTAATAAACAAGATCGGCCTGCATGACTACTTCGAATCATCATAGTAAAGACATGACCTTGATATCACAGAAAGTAG
Organism: Effrenium voratum; assembly: GCA_963377175.1. NCBI lineage: Eukaryota > Dinophyceae > Suessiales > Symbiodiniaceae > Effrenium > Effrenium voratum. The sequence goes on from CAUJNA010000147.1 coordinate 360,038, forward strand.
CCCTCTGTAAAACATGCCTTAGCCCTCGCAAAAGGGGCTCACAAAAGCGGGTTGAGTCACTCGATCATGGGACTTGGATGGACACCGGTGCAAGGAATGTTGGAGTCGCCCCAAGGCGCAACGGTCGAACCCCCACCACTGGCAAGGAATGGTCATGGGAGTTTTTTTTTTTTTTTCACGCGCGTTCATTCGTGTGTCTGTTCGTCTGTTGCCAGAAGATTTTTCGGGGGTTCATTCGAAGCTGCCGGAAGCCGAAATCAACCCATCCATCCATCCGTCCGTCCGTCCGTCCCTCCGTCCATCCCCATCCATCCAACCAATGCAACTCAATCCAGTTTGACCCAGCGCAGTCCAATGCATTTATCAATCAACCAAACAAAATCATGTATCCGATATTCCACCCAAGCAAGCACCCCCTCTCCTGAGAGTCCTATGAAAGGCTCACCGGCGTACCACAACTGGAGGGATGTACCTCATTGACATTTGCCGAAGGCACCAAGAGCGCGCGGGCAGCACCGTGCACCAGAAACACCGCAGGGATGCAGAGTAGGTGTGATAAGGAACTGATGGTGCACGACACAAGCATGGACTTGACCATCCGGCTGAACACCTGCAAGGACCACTCCTCGCAAGCGGAACAGCGCGGCGGTTGGCTTTTCTGCTTATGTAGTAAGATGACCATCCAGGCAGAATCTGTTGGCGACTCCTAAGAAATTATAATATGTCTTGACAGGTGAAGTGTGACACAAGCGGTGGTGCACAATCCAACATCGGCGTGGAATAGAAAATGAAAGGCATCGTAGTATTGTGGATTGCAAAGGGAGTGTCGCCACAAGAAGCTGAAAGGGCATAACACTTGAAGGTCATAGCAAATCGAACACGAGGCTAATCCCCTTAGAATCATGTAAGATGTGCCAGGCGGAGTCTGAAAATCACAGGCCGTGGGGAAGGTCCTCTTGGGATTATGATTGGTGTCCTTCTTAGGGTTCCATTTGAGGTTACTATTGATTGAGGTTTGGGGTTGCTCTTGGGATTCTTTGGGCATATCCCGGGACTCTTCTTAGAGACAATCGAGACAATGTAATTCTTCCTGGGCGTCTCCGTGTTGGACCTCGATTGCACATTTCACAAAGGGCCAAAGGGCAATATTCTTAAGGCAAAGCAACGTCGCTGTTGGCTCAAACAGCCTAAATGCCATGAGGGCAGTTTGGGGATTTGAGCCCCTGGTTGTTGGAATGCAAACCAACACGCATCTGCTGGCCACTCCTGAATCAATGCAAACGTGTGCTAGCAAGCTGTCGCCAGTGTTCCTTCTTGACCACATCCGAACCAAACGAAACCTGCAATAGGCAAAGTGGTTTTAGCCTGGCATGTGCGGTCCAGAAGCGCAATGCGTCTTTCTGTGGTCAGCGGTTTCCCTCTGCGACTGCTTGTTTTGTTGCTCATGTTGTTGTCCACACCATCTCCTGCGGATTTCTACACGTAGCTCACCACACATCGTGCTGGGCTGGCTCAACCGCCTACCACAAACAGGCTAGGAATACATCGGCTCTAAACATGCAAGGTGGATGGTCAAACAGCATTAGTGCCAATTTGCCAGTGGCGAGCGAGAGACTTACCTAAGAGGGCATCCCGATGCACCGGCAAAACCAGAACGAACCATCGACTGATCTGGCACGAACGGTACACGAGCCCAGTAGATGGGGAACATACAACAGCGGAAAAGCCGGAAAATTGGCAGGTTCTTTTCTGCCAAAAAATCGAATCTTGAAGGTGCTGACTGAATTAGCGGATGCCCATCCAGTATCTGAGCAGCCTGTTCACAGAACACAAAAGAATCAACCACTTTGTTTCACAACCATGAAACCCCAACGGACCCATTCTGGGAAGGCTTCCACGAGCGATCCGGGATCCGACACGACACCAACAATTCCAGGGGGTGAATTGGAGCTTTGGCATGTCTTGATTGGGAGCCCGCAACTGGTGAGTTGATCCTTGTCGCCGCTTGAAAGCCCACAACCAAACATGGGGGCTAACAAGTGACCAGCAATGATAACCACCCAAACCTAGATTTAGAGGCTTGACACCAATCAAGTCCGTCCGAAGAATGCGTTGACCACTCAAACGATCTGCCCAAAATGAAATAATGTACGGTAAACACCGATCCCATTTTCAATAGGGCCATGAAAGGAGACCAATCCAAGCTTCTACTAAAACAAGCTGTGATCATCATTTTGGAACCGTGACCCCACGTTGCCTGCTTCAAGGTACCACCGTAGTAGGTTTTCAGGTCCTTTTATTCCTCAAGTGTTTTAAATACTGGGTCCCTTCAAGGAAACCATCTCGGATGGGGTCCCCTTCAAGGAAACCAGAAGGAATGGATCGTGTATCTTGGGTTCCTTTCTCATTCCCTGCCTATCGAACCAGCAAGCTACTGATTGGGTAGCCCCTAGAACCACGTCCTTCTCCAGGCGTGCGAAGGACTTCTCGGGGGTGGGCACCTCCTTCAAGCACCGGGACACCCGCAGAAAGGCCCGAAGGGAGGTGACCAGAGTGCACAGCACCTGGGCGCTTGGGCGCTTGGGCGAGCTGGCTCGGGCTCTCTCGGGGAGGCTGTGGGCAAGAACAGCGGCACAACATGTGTTTTTTGCGTGAGTCAAAATATGAGAGGTTACTGGATTTCGCCTCCTGTTGCAATTGGGCACCCTGAGTGAGGATGCTACGTACAGGAGGTTGGCCGAACCTTGTTCGATTCGCCCCAAGAAGGCACCCCTTGATTGCTACCGTGGCCAAGCTCAAGCGACACTCTGATGGTTCATTTAAGCCAGGGGAAAACACACCCGTCCTCTCGAAGTAAACACCTCCGGTGCTATCAATGCTGTTAACTGCCAACAGTACGGGCAACAATGCACTCTGTTGGTTCTTCACTCATCTGTCCAGGGGAACCCACTGGGATAGAGAGGGAACACAGAGTCGCTGCTGGACCCACTGGGCAAGAGGGGCGTGCCACTTAGGATATCACGCGACGGGGGAGCGTCTGCGAAAACTATAAATTCAAACTGAGTTCGTTTAAGCCCCAAATCTAAGCTTGCGAGACACCGCAGCTGGACATTCACCCTTACCAAATGAGTCATTCCTCATGACATCATCACTTTGAATTCCCTCGGTCAGAAAAAAAGTCAAACCAAGCGAGACATGCGGTTGCCATATCCCTTCCCTTAGCACAGAACGTGGCTCTTGATTTGGTCAATACCTTTCATAAGGAACCCCCAAAGACATGTTTGGTGGATATCAATCTCCACCTAATTATGATGTCCACCAAAGGTCCCTAATGAAAATTCATGCCCTCTCGCTCACATCACGCCCACTCCCTATTGCCAGTGGCCCTATACCACGTCCCCGCTCTACCAGCCCCCCAAAGAACACCTGGGGCTCGCGGTTGATACTATGGATTAACATGGATCACCTAGTCTGTATCACCACAGGGCTAGCAGTAGGTAATCCTTAAGGCCAAATAAGTCCGTACCACGCCCGCCCGCAATCCTTGGGACAAGTTGCCCCAACTCCAGCCACCAAGTGGTATAACGCTGCGGCAAGCTGGATCACCAACGGCGACAGAACCTCAGAGAATTTATTTTCCCAAAAAATGACAGCACAAAACAAGCCCACGTGGTACTCCACAAAAACACATTTGAGTCTGTTATATATTTCATCTGCCCCAAAGTGCAGAATGGGTTTGGTGGAGACACCAGTCCAGGCACCCCAAAGGCTGCCGAACACCCCCCCCCCCCACCCGCAAAAAAAAAGAAGCACAATTCCGGGGGGGGGGGGGGGGGAGGGCATGTAACCGTTTGAGCATTTGGGGGTCCTGACCCTGGACGAGTTTTGCTCCGGGAAACACATGCAAACGGACACATGATAGACATGATGCATATACAATATAAATATGCATGTATATATATATATACTGTGAGATTATTTTTCGTCACGTGTGCCAAGCGGATTTTGCAGCTGAAAGCGCGCAAACCGCGAAACCGCGAAAACGCAAAAACCGGGAAACGCGAAAACCGTGAAACCGTGAAAACCGCAAACCGCAAAAACGGCGAAAACGGCGGCCGCCTACGGCTGCTCGGACACAGCTGGCTGACTGGCGGCCTATGTATCTATCTACCAAAGTAGTTGCAATAATATGATTCAATTACTGAGGCGCCTTCAAGTCGGAAGACAACATTTTGGAGACGCTGAAAGCTGCTGAGCCTGCACTCATGATGAAACGGGAGGCGACAGCGCGAAGATGACAAGACTAAACAATCACCAGCGCCCCGAGAAAAGCAAATCCACTGGCTGCACAAACCCGAGTCACAAAAACCAACTTGGCACTTGGCCGCTTGAACACTGTTTGCAAGTGCTGGAGGCCGGGAAGCTAGCTACAGAACCCCTCTCCACTAATTCGTTGCCGCTGGAGAGCTCTGTTTGCATTCTGAGCTCGTACAGCTTGCCGGCATGCTGTCAACTGTGCGAATCTTGTGCGTGACGTGCGCTGAGCAGTTTTTGCAGCCGAAAACGCGCAAACTGTGAAAACCGCGAAAACGCAAACACCGACGATAGCTGGCCGGCCGGCCACGCCTGCTCGGCCACGGCGGGCTGACTGGCGGCCGGACACTGGCCGTATCTAATCCTGATTTCTATCAATTTGTCGGCATCCAATTTATCTGATCCAGTTTAATCTAATCAAATTGAATATATCTATGTAACTGTCTATCTATCTACCTATCACCTACCTATCGTCATGGCTTACCATATCTTATCTTGTCCTATCCTCTCTTATCCCATGCTACCCTACCATGTCCCGTCTATGCCGATAGTATCCTATGTATCTATGTGAGATCGATCTGTTTATCTATCTGTCTACCAACCTACCTACCTATGCATCTATTTATCATATCTATCCTATCTTTGCTACTGTTCCGGTCTATCTAATCGTATCTATCAATCTATCTAATATGATCTATCTGATCTACCTGATCTATCCTGTGTCTCTTATCTATCTTATCTATTCTATCGCATCTACCACATCTAGCTTATCTACACTATGCTTAGTATGTATGTGATGTGTATATATGACAATATGTGCATACAAAACTTATGACCTATGTTCGTCAGGTCAAAGTGAGAAACAAAGTAGAAACACGAGTGCCAAATGAACGTCACAGGCTCCTGACAATATGCGCGGAACAAGTCGATGGTCAGTTGAAGTGTCAAGGCCACCCCTCGTATCCTCCGGATAGTACTGACGCCCATCTCCGTGCCAAAGCCTCGCGGCGGGAAAAAAACCTGCCCGATGGCATCACACAGGGCCTATCTGAGGCCGAATGGAGGTCCTGACCCCTTCAACGGAGGGTCCAATGATGCTTAGCGCCTAGGATGGGAGGTGTAAACTGTTCAAGGTGGGGGATCCTGAATCCATGATACGTAGAGGGACACAACAAGGGAAGCCGTCTGGCATAAGGGAGGATTGATTTGGAACAGCCCAGGTAAATGACGTAGATGTGTCATTGAAAGCTGGACGCTTTGGGATCCTCGCAAAAATCGGGCCTTTAGGGGGAGCATCCCTTCCCAGGTTCGAACGGTCCACACCTCCAAAAGATTCCGCTGAGATGTGGGTGATGTATAAATCGAAGAGGGGGGGGGGGCGGGGAAAGTTTGCTTTATGTACCGCTGCCAAAAAAAACGTCTACACTCTACAAACAGAAGTGACACATGTCCATCCCAATGTGTCCCTTTTGGCGAAATCAATCAGCATGGATTCTTCGGCACATGACAAAATGTGATGTGCTCAAAGCACATGCCCTGGTCGCAATATGTGGATTTGTGCCGTGGGTAAAAGGACTAAACCGCTGGGGCATCGGCCACAAAGAAAACTATCCCCGCGGACGGAACACGTCTCCCTGTTTCAACCAATTCTACCACAATACCACATTATCTAGATGAGCACCAGAATCCGGGTCTCGTTTTAAAGGGAAGCAAACGTGGAGTCTCCAAAACCCTCGAATGAGGCTTTGTACCAATGAGTCGGGGGGAAGCAACTTTGGGATCCGGTTGGCAAAGCAATCCGAAAAGGGCACCATCCAGCTTCAAAGGCGTTGAACCCATTTTGAGGCATGTCTTAGGGCATGGAAGAAGGAACACTTTCTCCGGGATTGATTCTATTCTCATGATACAATTACTTTCCGACTTTGAGGTCATGCTGTTGGCCACTGATGGAAAGTGGATCTAAGATCAACAATTTACCACAACCACGTAGTCTTGTCCATCCTAACCCAAACTCAGAAGATCCAGCTACCCCCTTCCGGTGACCAGGATTCTGCTGTTCCGTCATGTGAACCTCAAGTAGAGGAACCGGTCTTTTGGCCATGGTGCATGGAGAGCTTTCGAACACATGGCTGGCTCTAGTTCGCCTTGTCGGCTACCAAGCGGGCCCCTGATTTTGCGACAACCTAAGTGAGTGAGAGTCAACGCCTGGTATTCAGGGAGTTGACCCAAGGATATCCGCCACATCCGAGGGGCCCCGCTCCAACAAGGACAGCCGCTGCTGAAGTAGGTATGTGAAGTTAAACTCCAGGAAGGCGCAATTCACGCGGTGCAGCGTCACAGCTACAGTCTGAAAAGCGAGCGGCCCGGCGGCCGAGTCTTTTTTGCTGAGCAAAACCAATCCGGGGTTGAACAAGGGAAGCTGAACGGCGAAAAGTCAACCCCCCGTGTTGTTGTGAGGAGAGAGTTCTCTCATTTTAGAGACAAAGCAATGTGTCCACAATGGTTCTTGAGTTGTCCACCTGAGTATCCAAATGGTGATTTTGTTTTCACGCAAAAAGACATGCTTGTTTAAGGCCAAATAAAATTGTAGCAAGAAGCCTGTTGTGGCGTGTTAGAGCCCAAGCCCCTTGGTACCTTTTTGTTAGGGGATGGTCCAACCCAAACCTCCTGCATTGGTGGCAGTGTCATACTCTTGCGTTTTTTGGGCACCCATGTTAGGGTTGTTTACACCTGGAAACAAACAAGCAGGAAGCGGCCATGTGGAACTGGTTTCATAGGTCGCCTTCGAACGCCTCCGCTCCCAAACCGGGACCAGGTTGGGGGAACTTTAGATGAGACAGTTTGGTGGATATCACTAGGCACCAACCAGTCTTCAAACAGTTCCCAGTTGGCATCAATAGCCAAAAGAGCCAGAAAACCCTGTCCTGTGCCGTCTTCGGCAGGTCACGCAGGATGGTAAGCTGGTGAAAAGCGCCCAGCAGCCAATAAGACCAACCTGTCATGATGAAGACCTGAAGCTCAAAGATGATCCTTGGCCAGCCAAATTCCGAAGCCGAAATTTGAGTGCCCGTGTCTGGATTTTTTGCTCAAGGGCACCAACACGGTGGTGCTGTTTAGACTTTCCACTTAACATTAAAGTCAAACCGAGAAACACCATCATGTCAAACTCAGAAAAACTCTGTCCAAGGGGTGGCAAAAGGAGCACCCCTAGACAGGGCAGGTCTAATAAAAATCCGCACCTTGATGCGTTCCATTTGTCTAACGTGCCACAAGTAATTACATATGTAGCATTCATGACCACATATATGGCATTCATGACCACTTCCCTGATAAGCCAGTGGTCAAAAAATACGTTTTGCTGTCTGATTTGTTTACTTGTCTGGCTATAAGCTATTCTACTTTGTTCGTTGTCTTCCCTGGGGGCAAGTACACAAGTAAAACAGCCAGAACTAAGAAACGCTTTACCTTATGCAGGCTGTACTTTGACTTGACTTGTGTCATATTGCTGGCTCTACGAGACGGAAAACCTCGTTTTGGTTCCTTTGTTCTGTAGTCTATTTTCGTAGGGGAACCCTCCCCAAAAAAGGATAAAAGGGCACTACTGGGGGACCTAGAGGTATTTTCACCTCTAGGTTTTACAACGACTCTGTCCCCTGGTCACCTCCTATGGTAAGTGAAAGCACGCACTTCTGCCGGCAATGGCTCAAGGATGCAGCTGTGTCGATGCTTCTCCAGCGGTAGTACAGCACAAGGCAAAGAGTAGCATGGCAAGCTGCCAACGTCTGATATCCAAAGAAAATACTTCTAGTCATGCTATCGGAATCCTCCTCCAGCCCGAACGCCGCACATATCAGGAACACCTGCGCACGGCATGTAGACAGGGTGGAACAGGGTGGAACAGGGTGGAATAGGGTGGAACAGGGTGGAACAGGGTGGAACAGGGTGGAACAGGGTGGAACAGGGTGGAGCAGGGTGGAACAGGGTGGAACAGGGTGGTCCTTTCCACGTGAAGTAAACTGCAAATAGCATGCAAAGTTTCATTTCAAGTAAGGTGATTAACGCCACGATGGTACGAATCAACAACGCAAAGGCAGGAGCCTCAGGGTCACACCACAGCAAACCCAGCCCCATCCGCCCCATCACGGAGTCGACACCTGCCTGCATGAGGATCAGGGCTGCGCATGCCGTATACAAGCACGGAGCAGAACATCTCGGCCGCCTTCCAGACTCAGACGCCGGATTCGCTTTGGAATCACAAGATTCGGAGCCGGTTTTCGAATCGCAGGATTCGCAGCTCACGCTGTTCAAATACATGGTGAGATATGGTGAGACACGAGGCCCGACTCGTGAGCCAGAGCTTGCATTGTCGGCGGCAGGGTGACACACATGAGTTGTCCAGAGCGGCACCCTTGAAAAGGTTGGATTTTGCATGGAATGAGCGCAGCACATCCACACAAAACGCAGGAATTCGAGGTCCTGTGCAGCTGAAGTTCTTAAAGTATAGTCGTCAACAAAGACCATCGCGAGAGTCTAGGAGAGAATCCCAGAACTTGAACAGTGTCAGCGCTTCAATTTTGGCGCTAGCCACCACGAAAGGCAGACAAGTAGAATTTCAAAGTTTACGAGCTTTGTTTTGGACAAGGTCATAATGGCAAACATTGGAGAAGGCCTGCAACTGGGTTTCAAGCAACTCGTGGCCTTAGGCAAACCCGCAGGAGGTAATGAGTGTAACAGGAAGAGCAGTGGCACTCTGCCCTGATTGGGTCAAAGTCAGCCACTGGCATTTAAGGACTTGCAGAACTACGCAAACAACCTAACGGGAAGCCGCATTGATTTGTAGGTAGAGAAACCAGAATTCATGTAAGGCCCAAAAGCAACACACACTGCATACCTACTATGGAGGTGCTCACGCCGATTGCTTGGGAATGAAGGCCCCATCGCAAATTATGCCTTGAGTAGCGATCCGAAAAGTGGAATCTGGAAGGAAGGAAGCTTCATCACGAGCAAGTTCGTTCCCAAACTAAGTAAGCTTGCCAAAATGTGCCCAGAGCTGGTGTTTCCGTCTGACTCACCAGAATCCCACCGCAGAGAAGTGCAAATTCTGGCATCACTGGCAGCCCAAGACCTTTTCCACCCGCGAGAAATTACCTCTTGTAATGCCAACATGAGATGCCCATCCCTTGGCTTGATCACAAAGGCGGATTATCTAGGTACTGTGGATGGGCACACTCCACTTCCCACCACTTGAGATGGGTCAAACCCGATTATCCCAACTGCCGCTAGGGGCCCAAAGCTTCGTGACCTGGCGCATGCTAGTTGAGGGGTAGGTAGGGTCGAGATAATTGCAACGGAGCTGTAGTGGACTTTAAAACCAACTCATGATACAATACTGTGTAAGACTGTAGAATTGGTTAACCCCTTACATTTTGATGGCCCTCGGGCTCAATTTGAGTTGGGTTCTCGTTGTTTCTCCTTACCTTCCAAGAATGGGCTAGTTTCTGCAAAGTCGATGCAGCTGCCCCCCAGAATCTTCCATGCCGACTGGACCAAGAGCAGCAACCACACCGCGAACTCGGCACGTGCGAAAGCTCCCCACTTTCCAAAAACCCATCGGCCCCGGATGAAACCAAACGCTCGGGCTACGTCAGCCGAGTCTGCGGCATTCAGCCTTGGTAAAGTAGAAGGGGTCGAACCTCGGACAGGGATGAGCAGACCATTTTTGGAACACGTAGCAAACAAAGCCAAAGCAGCGTAAAGCAAACGTAAGAACAACACCACAAAAAGACATTGCCACTGGAGTTGAACACGATCCTGTCTTACGCTGATCTTGCCTAAAAGATTCATATGAAAACAGGTGTAATTCAATTCATTTGCTGCAAGGAGGTTCTCATGGAAGCCACTGGTCAAACTCGTTCACTGTCTGAATATGTTGTCCCTCTCGTTCGCCCTATTGACCCCTCCTGTGGCCTGTTTTGGTGTCCTAAACTGGATGCCGCCATGGGGATTCACAAAGGAACCCATATTATGGCAGAATTCAAAGGGAAGCCCCGCCAAACAAGGCTCCCAATATCTTCTCTTTAAACATCGAAACACCCCACCAAAAAACAGGAAACTCATTCTTTGAATTGGCCCACGAGGTGATGTTTCAAAACCAAAAGGGGAATATGTATATATATATATATGAACTCCCGAGAAAGCACCACCGGAGGAGCGCAAGCAAGCAGCATGCAGTCCTCAGCATCGTCGCAGCAGCGCTCCGGCGTCAGCTTCTCTGTCCAGCCTCAGGTCCGAAGGACCTGGAAATCCACTGGCGCTCCGTGAATGAGAAATGGAATGAACCCAGGCATTCCCGAAAAGAATCCCCCAATTGGAGGGTTTATAAAAGTCATTCCCTCACTCCCTGAGCACCAGCAAGTCAAAGGCAAACCTTCCAAACTGATTGCCAACTATGGAAAACCGTCTCCCTTTTCAAGACACACCCAATGGGAAAACGAGACAGCTTCAGCTTGCACAGGAGCCAATCATGACATCCGATTCCCCCCCCGCCCCCCCGGTTTTGCAGGCCGAGTCACAGTACTGCCTGGCCTGAGCCACTCAAGGCAAGAAGCTAACTAAAAGGGTGAAGGGCATTGCCAGCTGGCCACGGAATCAGCGATTTGCTTGCGCGGAGCGGGAAAGGGAAAGCAACAGAAAGCTTCCATTTTAAGCGGCCTGCGTTTGAGCACACACCCTACCTGTTCAGTATTGTGATGTGAAGGGTGCAAACAGTCCCAGAAACATGAAATCTGCCAAAAGCCGCGGGTGCCTTATCAGCTCTTCATTCAAGCTCCAGGTTTGCCTTGGGCAATGCAGACCAAGGCCTTGTTGCCTCAAAACTTGAATTCCCTAGGTTCAACGTGTAACACACGTATGGCCACGGGTGTAACCTCAAATTCCCTGCTGATCAATGCTTCAACTGGTGCTGTTCTTCTTTCAAACTGGCATGCAGATATGTATATATATATATATATATTCTGTAGGATGAAAGGGCAGAACAGGAAAGACTCTCCTGTCTTGCCTGAGCCGCATGACTGGCGCATGTGTGCGTGTGTGTGTGAGAGAGAGAGAGAAACATCTACAATCCTTCCAAAAAAAATCCTCACCAATCAACGGGCTTTGGCTCCTTTCCTGTAGCTTGCTCGCGTGCTGTACTTTGATCTGACCGGCGTCTCTGGGCCTTCCATTGGCATGCGGTTTGTTTCGCGGCCAATGGACACACTCTACAACTCAACCCGGCAGGAAATCCGCCAGGCAACTCTTGGGGCATCGAGCTTTGGTCAGCTGATTTGCTTTCTCGAAACTGGAGACCTCAAAGAACTCCGCGTAGCTAGGCTCCCACCATGTAAGTGGAGCGACGCTTTTGAGGCGCTTCCTAAACCGAACTGTTTACTTTCATGGTAGGAAGGAGGGTGCCTGCCTGGTGAGGTTGCGTTGATGCGCCCGAATTGAGGGTCTTGAGTTTGCATTCTTCCCAAGCAGCACCCTTTGGAAGGTCTATGGTCGATGCTCGCCCAAGCGTGTTCCTAGCGGACCGGGATCCAGATCGACCTCCGCGAAGTTGTTGTCAAAGTCACTGCTACAAGGAAGCCGAAACCAAATTGGCGAGTTACCCACCCAGTTCAACATTGCTGACTCGCAGGTGGATGGGGAAGGCACGCCATCCATGTTCGCCGAAATCTGGCTAGCCCGTGCCTCAAAGGAACAACTGTTTCCAACGGAGCGGAAAGCTGAAGAGCCAGTTCCCCCTGGTCAAAAGCCGACAAGAGCCATGGCAGGCAAGTCCTGATGAAAAGCAATGATCACAATGCTCTTGAACAACAGCCATCGTTGTCCAAACTATGACCTCTCCTCAGCTAGGGGGTGTACTGACCATGGCTCACTCCTCGGCGCTTCATCCTCAGGTACATGATGAGCTGGAACAGGCGCCTTCAAAAGTCTCCTACAAACAACTCCCCACCCCCAAGCCATCGTGTTTGGAGGAAGCTCCTCTTGCGGGAACCCTTTCTTGGGCTCCATGTTGATTTGCGAGGTCGTAGAATCCGGATCACTCAGGACTCGCAGCCGAAGTCGCCGGAGCGAAGGGCACGGCAAGCGCACGGCTCAGCAAAGCCCATGGCGCAACATCGAGCCGCATGGGCGCAAAGACATGCGTCACATGCGCCGCAAACCCACATGTTGATTCTACGCACATGCTTGGGCTTTTATCAGTAAAAGCCATGAAACCAAGAAGAACCACCTAAAATGGTCGAGGGCTCTGCTCACGCTTGCCACAAGCAAACATCGTGACTATATGTGTTTCGTGAACGCGCAATTGGGGCAATCTATAGTTTATCTTTTGGGCCATCTATTTCAATAGAGGGTGAAGCCCAATATGGACTGTTGTCAGATGCTGCTTGGGGACAGGCAAGCCGGTGAACATATGGCGATGCCACGTGTTTTGCTTGGAACTGGACATTTGCGGACGGCGATGCGGCGATTCGGACGAAGTTCCGCTCTCTTCTCCCTGAGGCACAGGAATCAACAGTGGAGCAACCCTACTGCGGATGGACGAAATCCATTTCGCACCACCGTTGAATGATTCGATTCCCCAACCAAATATCAACAAACCATGGATTTCCATGGTTTCAAAGTGGTGCAGAATTTTGTCCATCCACAGTACCATTTGTGCCATCAAAAAGATTCTCCCCAAAAGGGTCACCTCGTGTCAATGAATCTTGGCGAGGGCCATGCCTGCAGCATGACGAAAACTTCATCACAGCCAAGCCCGCAGCGTTGTCAGGAAAGCGAACTGTTTGAGGCAACAATCCCAATTTGGGCAAACCTTCTCTGCTCAGACTCAACGATTCTCCGACTGACAGTGAAAAAACTTCACTGCTAGTTTTATCTGCATAGGTGGACCAGAATTGGCCTCGAGAGAAGGCTTGTATGAGTCTGCCATTGACGGAAACTTACATAAGCCATTTGTAGATTTTCGTGCAACCCCTGCCCCAGCTCACGAAAGTGCAGGCAAAGATCCTATCCGGGACAAACAGGCCGGTCATTCGAGACACCGGACTCCTTGCTCGCCTCGGCGTCACAAATCAAGGCGCACCGACGAGGAAAACCCAGAGGCAAAACAAACAAAGCAACTAAAAAGGCAAAAGCGACCGAAAGGCTACGGCAAATCAAAAGCACAAAACCTGATGGATTATCCTACGTAAAAAATGGATTGTGCCCCCGTTACATGGAAGCCCGTGGGCCAATTGGAAGCTGCCTGCGGACCAAGCGGACCAACAGGTAGAGCTGACCAAATGGCACCAGGGTGAGCCCTTTATCATTGTTTGAGGCTGGACAAGCCTGTCACACCTCCACACCTTAGGGGCAACAAATGATCAAACATCGGGGTGTTTGTAACCTCAGTGTAGTGCCACTTTTGCTGAGTTGTGAAAATTGAACCAGAAGGTGATGTCTGGAGCCACTGCTTAGAAGAGCTAGATTTGCAGCCAGGCCTTCTGTCCTCAGCCCCCGGGCAGGCCGCAGCGAGGAGCGTTCCATCAAGCACTTCATGTCCCGCACCTACGGCGTTTTACCCCCCCATGGCATATGTCATATCTGTAAAGGTATCAGAAGGCCAGAGAGAATTGGGGCTGTCCCCTTTCCGGACCCTGGTGCCGACATGCCGCCTGTTCAAGGTACCAAAAGAGGCCGCAAAATTCTGCCAACCCGCCCATAAGCTAAGGGACAGGGTCTTTTTGGGACCTGGCTCAGGCCCTCACAGTGCCTCACAGGTTCTAGAGCCGCAAAAAACATTTCTGGGCAGTTGAGTCTAAAACCAAACCCACGCCAAACACATCCAAGGGGCTCTGTCAATCTTAGAGCAGGCACAGCACAACCCATTCGTGGCATGCTCTAAATCCATGTTTCCAAAGGCGATTTAGCCGGACGGACACACCGGCTCACTCGACACCGGTGCTGTGTACCGCTGCGCCTGGGACAAGTAGCCGCTGGTGGCAGGCTCTGCTCCTGTCGAATGCCGGGCGGTCGCGCGTGCCAGGCCGGACGTTGCTTTGGGCAGAATCAAGGACAACCTCTAACTTGCTTAGGAAACCAGTGTTCAACAAAAGTCAAATGTGGGATGGGGTTCCCAATTTGAGGCCATACCCAACTTGGCGCCTGCAGCAGCAAACACAAATCTTACGTTATACCCCTGAGGGAAGGGATCCGGTCCAAGGTAAATCGAGTACATGCTGTCTAGGATTGCTGCACTCGTTCCGGCATTGGTTTGCCATTTGGCATGTCAGGGCTCTCTATCCAAATAGTAATTTGCAATTCGCCTCATGCAAAGGGTAGGGGCGGGCGTGGGGAGGGGGGGGCTGCGTATGAAAATGATAGACAGAAAGGCGAAACAGCCATCAAGTAAAGTCAGCTCATGACATGTCTCCGTCCCGTCACTGTGCTTCAAGGCTCCTTTTTTCTTCTCCTCCTTCTCGTAGAGACTGCCCCGCCTCAGGTGGCGCAAACACCCCCTGTGAAACCTGCAGGATGCAAAAGGTCAGAGTACATTTTCCCGGGTCATCGCTGGTTTCAGCCTGAGCCTTTCAGCAAAGTTGAAAGAAAGCGAGTGTCTCTGGCTTCACGGCGTTTGAACGCCCAAAAGAGGCAGCCAATGTGACCCCTGGGTCACTTCAACGAGCAAAGAATTTGCCTAAAAAAGCCTGGCTAGTGCCACCGGGTCCAAAAACGCCACGCTCCGTTCCACTCCCCTTTTGATGGTGTTTAAAGGACGGCAAATAAACTATGTATAATGGACCTAAAAAGGAACAAACAAGTTGAAACCCTAACACGTGCGCAAGGGATGGTTGGGAGCTAACTTTGATTCACATCGCCCATGATATCGTGTAGCTCCATTCGCGGTGTTTTTTTGGGGGAAGCAATAAAAGCAGTGATAGTTGGAACATGTCACCCAACTGATCGAACAGCACAATCCACTAGTGGTTTCCCTCAAGCGAACTTCAGCATACGTATGAGTCATGGTCAAAATATGCTGTGACCTCGCCGATCTGAAACATTCAGCAAGCTTCCAAGTTTCTCCAAAATCAACAGCCTGGGTTATTCATTGGAAATCAAACACTCACAATACTTGGCCGACGTTGGGGGTACACCAAAAAACATATTGTGTGATTATGTTTCATGCTTGATTTCCCCTGATACTAACAGAACCCCAAGTTTGATACCAACAGAAAAACATGTACCGTGGCAGGGTCTTGCATATGCCTTGCAGCGATCGTTGCAAGAGTTGCAGTAAAGTTGCCAATGATTGATTGCCAATTGCTATTGGGGAATCTGGCTGGGCTAATTTACCGCTATACAAGAATTCCAACACCTGAAATAAGAATTGGACCCCAAAGAAACACTTCCATTTGCTTAAGCCCCCAGAAAAAGAAAAAAAAAGACACATATTGCCAGTAGTATCTAGTCATCAATTCCCTTTAAAACTAACAGGGTAAAAGAAACAAACTTCATTTCAGAAAGCCAAAGTACGAGACCTACCAAAAAGAGTCTCCCTCGCTTGGACTTGTTTGCTGAGCTGTCCGGCTTGGAGCCACGGCCCCCTGAGACTGAAAACCGGCGCTTGGATTCCCCTTGGCTCTCCGATCGAGTGGACATTGGATGGCCCAAACCAAAAGAGGCCAAACTGTTTGTTTACCACTAAAATGCGGTCTTCCCAAAAAGAGCAATTAGAGTTCAGCAACTCAGGAAGTGAGCTGGTTTCCCAAGAAAAAAAACACAACACACTGGGTATCCTCGAAAACCCAAATAGAAAACCCAAACGTCAAAACAACGATTTGCTTTGAACTGAGATGAACCCGACGGAATCAGCTGCCAACGAAGCAAGAGGAACCTGAGTGAAGATGTGATGTGCAGAGCAGTCTGCTTACAGATTGATCAAACATCATGTGCCATGTGCGCCCTTTTGTCTTCACTTCCCCTGCGACTTTGGTCTGCCCTCCCAAAGCACAAATTAAACCTGAAGCATGTCTTCTTTTGGGAGGTCAGGTGTCCTGCGTTCCTTCCCGACACAAATGAGACAAACACAAGTCTAAAGCAGTTGTTGCTTCCATGAGGCAGTTAGTTCAAAGTGGCCCTTCGCCTCCCCTAGCAACACCCCCTATAAGATCAAGGGGCGCAGTTCCACTAACTGAGGTCTCCGCTCTGCTTGAGGCAACACTGACAACTGCAACTGTTCCGGTCATGGCCATTTTCCTTCAAAACCAACTGGGCAAACAGGCTGTGGATGGACGAACTCCTGCACCACCTACGAATCCATTGCCCTGTAAATGCCGCCAAACAATGGCTTAAACCGTGGATTCAAAGAGGTGTGAAATCCATTATGCAACCAACTGCTGCATAACAAAATCATCCCTTGTCTCGCACGATTGTGCATCCGGGCCAAGCAAAAGCCCACTGTCCGTACTCTGGTTGCTTCTTTCAATGACTCCTCAAAGGACCTTCCCTTTGTAGGCCCGCTGAATGTAGGTCCTTCGCAGCTACGTTGGCCCAAAAGACTCGACCAAAGCCAGATTTGGCAGACTTGGGCCCCCAGAAACCGAATTACCCGGCTGGAAACGGCAGGCGCGGATTAGCACCACTCACAGCCGCGTGCATTATCCTCAGGAATCCGACATCTTCAGGTGGGGGCCACACCAAACTCAGGGTTTCTGTGGTTCCATGTCCCCCAAGGCGGCACAACCGCTTCTTTCAGCAATGACCGGATCCCATTGGCGCAGGGATGGGGAGAAACCTTGGCCCACATGAGCAACCAGGCCCTCGCTCTCACTCAGGCGCCCGGACGGGAGAGCTGCGGGAGGCTCACGGACTCCTCCTGGTCTTGGTGTGGGCATTTTGTTCCAGGCATGCTGCGCTGCTGGGTTTGCTTCTTCCAGGTATCAGGTATCTTGGCGGTTTTTTTCCAGTTTTTCCCTGTCATTCTGGATGCTCGTGCATTCACAAGTCAGTCCCATTGAGTATATGTATCCATTGAGGATCTGAAGTATAATTATTACCGTATCATATGAACCATGAACCCATCTCAGAGTCCAATTGGTATCCATCGCAGAGTATGGTTTCGTCGAATGAGTACCTCTCTCACCCATGCTTGTATTTTCCATGGAGATGTGGGGAAGGATAGGATGTTGGCCTGCCTTCCGACTGAGTGGATTGGCCAAACAAAGGCCAACAACGAAGTGAAGTCCAGAAGCAGGGAAGTGGCATCTGTGGCAACGAAATGTAGAATAAACACAATGGAACCATAGAAAGGCTCCTGCAAACACCAGTCCCTTCAAGATGGGAAACCACCATGTACCAACTAAAGGCCACCGATCTGGTCGGGGATGGGTTTGCAAAAGCCAAGGCCGGTCATGGAAAGCCGCGTCACATTGCGGCACTTCCAAAAGGGCCGCAGAATATGTGTCCCTTACTGCCACCCCAAAGTGGTGAATTGGGATTCCCACGCGATCACTACGGGATCACAATCAATACAATCATGACTGTCGTCAAATAAATCACCACAAATCCTCATGATGCAAACGGCACACAACATCCTGTCATTGAGTCATGTGTTTCTGTTTCAACCGTCAGCAACACGTGTGTTGTTCCAGGACATACCAATCAGTCTGGGAAATTCAAAAGACACCGACAAGTTGTTGTGGGTATCCTTAGGTTCCTCTCACACTAGCCTTCGACAAACCCAACTAGCCTTCGACACACGAAAGGTGCAGAAGAAGCCCCTGATTGTTTCGCAAATTCTTGAAGTTTAATGTGGAACCCTGCAAAAGATGCTTGCAAAGGGAACTTGTGTTTCAAATTTGGCCAGGTTCACGATCCTCTGTGTTTGGGCGTGTGACAGAGGGTGGCAGGAATCCTCATGCCAAAAGGGTCGACTCTCCAAGCCCAATGCTCTTCCAATTGTTCCCGAAACCATGGCAACAGCAATCTGAACGGCCATTCTTCGCGAATAAAAAAGTTACTTTCGCGAATCTTTCGCGGATTCATCGCCGTGCCCTTTTCATTGCTCAATTCAGAAAACCGCAGCATTTAAGTGCCAGCGTAGTGCGCGAAATTCGATTCCCCGACTCCAGCTGCAAAGTCGCAGCTTTTCATCACAAGGGTAGTACATGACATGCACCGGCTGGAAAGACGCAGCTTTTCGTTTGCCGTGCAGCTCCAGCTTGAAGTCTCAACTGTCCAGTACCAAGCTAGTAGACTGACTAGCGCGGCGCTCAGAAAGTACCTCCCCTTACAATCGAAGCCTGCGCTTTCGCGCGGGCTTTCGTGGGTCTTTCGCGGAACTTTCGCGAAAAATCACTCGTTTCAGAGCGGAAAGCCACCGACTGAACACCCACAGGCACACATACACAGGCTGGGGGCACGAACCAGCCAAGCAGGGTATCAAGCTGTGGCCTCACCAGGCTTTATCAGCGCAAAATCAACTTTAATCAGCTTAGAAGGAAGGCTCACCAGCAAAGATGAATGGTTTCACATACCATTGATTTGCAAGACACAGTTACGCAAAACGTTCGCGAGAAAAAAAAAAAAAAAAAAAACTTTCGCAACTCCATCGCGAATCTTTCGCGGAGCTACCTCAACCAACACCGATGGTCACCGAATACTAAACTCCAAAACAAGGACCTTTAGAACGACTCCCATATATATATATATCTTTCTGCCGCGAATACACCGAGCGCCTTGCATCGGGTTCGAGGCGTGCCGTTTGTTGCTGGCCAAGTTGATGTTTGAGTTGGATATAAGTTCCAACTATAAACCATACATTGACACACGGACACAGCCAAAATCTGAGCCATGCTCCTTGGACCTGGACTGCTCCGAGCAAGAAATCTGCCCTCGAGGCGAAACTTGGCCTGTCCGGACACATTCCGCGCCCCCCCCCTTTTCAAGCAGCCTTTTGCCATTATGGACGATTGCGATTTGGGCAAAATGGTGACGGTTCCCCCTCCCCCCGCCCGCCCGTTTCAAGGTCGCCACAAAACGTCACCGGGGTCTGCAAAAGGGGTGGTAAAGTTTTGGACTGGACATCCTCAGCGATTGGGCAATTGAAACCAAACCGAGTTCTCTGTTGCCGCATCCCAAGCCCGAACTGCAAAAAAGGCTGCCCCATGCTGCCCCCATGCAAAATTATCCACTGTGTGCACAAGGGGAAGGTGTAGGGGGAATGGTCATTTGTTG
>CAUJNA010000147.1:384612-579612 GCA_963377175.1 Effrenium voratum
TGGGCTTCTCTGGGTCCTTCCTTGCAAACTTTCAGGGAAGCCATCGTAGAGGCGCCCTTGGGTTGGAGACCGCCACACTTCCAGCCTCGTGGCCTCAAAATGTACTACTTAGTGTCAGCAAGAAAGTCAGTTGCAAGATCTTCGACTTTAAACGGGTGCATTCTCATGAATCTTGTCTTGGGATGCCGAGGTTTGCTTCCCCCAAAGGGTGTTTCAATTAGGATAACGTACACATCAAAATTACCTTGCGATCCCTTATTATGGTTTCTTTTCCAACACCATCTGCAACATGGTCTATCTGTTGATCCACATTCAGGAAACACAAAGGAACCCTCCCTAGAAGGTAATCAAGCTGCTCTAAATGGGGCGCCTTTACTTCCCTAAGAAACTGCGCAAAAGGTAAGCCCCGGTCGAGGAAGAGGAACGTCAACTCAACTTTGTCTGTGGTGGTTGGACTTTGCGATAGTCTATGGCCAGCTTCATGGCTTTGCCATAGCAATCCACATAATTATTCTTGATGAGCGGGGATCCCAAATCCCAATCCGCACCTTCTAGTGGAACGCGACAAAGGAAGAACCAACCACTTGGCATAAGGATGGAAGAGATTGAGTTTGCACCCAGTTTAAGAACCTCAAATATGCTCCTTCTCATCATCAACAGTGGTCGACTCCGATGACTCCGATTGCCTCGTCAGACAAAGCCGAATTGATCTCCGTGGGCTCGTATGGCAGGCTCGTTCCGGCCGGTGATGTCGGTGACAGCGAAGTCGTCTCAGTCTCCGCGTCCTTCCTCTGCGGCAGTGGATCCTATGAACGATCCTACCTCGGAAAATATAACGTCTTAGGCCCAGACGGGTCCCTCTAACCATATCCACCATGGCCCTGGGTATGTGTCAAATAGGGGGGACCCCCCATAACGAGAAGTTCCCCTGAAATGTCCCTTGCAACCCCCCTTGGTGTCCCTTGCAACCCCCCCCAGTTTGAGCGTCCCCAAACACCCACACTCCAGCGAGTCCCCGAGTCTCCCGGCGAGGAGTCGTTCAGCAGCCGCTCCCGGCGCTGGCGATCGTCGAGGCTGGTGACTAAGTCGAAGCGCGGGTTGCGAAGCGAAGGCGACTCTCAGGTCGTGGATTGGTGGGTTGGACATTTGCAGTACCTCCTTTGGTTTCAAGAGGAACTGCGGTTCAAATCCAATCCAAATCACCATAATCCAAACCAACTCAAGGGAAACGTGAAGACCCAGCTCTCCGGTGGATTTCCATAAGACAAACATGTGCTCCCTCTCTAGCCTTTTTTTTTGCGAAAGAAGCTTGGACAATCTGAGTAATGTCAACTTGTGAATAAAAACCAAGCCCCTGGGCAGCCCACCTATTAATCCGGTCCCCAAATCCTCCCACTGTCTGGCCGACAGCAATGTTTTTCTCCCAGGGCTGGAGAATGCCAGGATAAGGGTGGATTGCGTAAGTGGTGTAATTATGTTTTATTTGGGGGGGGGGGGCTGGCCTTGAACGGGGTATCCCTCATGAGCTTGTCAAACCACGTGAAGAAGTTGCTGGCAGCATTTGTTCGGCCCCTCCCAGCCCATAAGAGTACGAAGCAAGATAGCATTGGCAATATCATACTGCAATTTAACCTTGGGCGTTTCATTGGGGAGCCACGAGAACGCTGATTGTTTATCAAGGGGGGGTGCCAAACATGGATTGGTGCTTTGTGGCGGAACCTTTCGGCCAGCCCTGAACAGGACATGGACACCCTCTTTCGCTAATTGGTTTTTCAAAGAGGGAAAGTTGGAAGGTCCAGGTAAAGGACACCCCCTGTTGGTAGTTGACTTTTGAAGGGAGTGTTGGGTCTTTTGAAAAGACACTTCGAAGGTCTGGGTAAAGGGCATGATTGTCATTGGGAATGAGTCTGCCAAGTCTTCTGGTTGAGTTTTAGTGACTCCCCTAACCTGACACGTGCTCCAAAATCTAAAGCCTCAGTAGGGCTTTTGGAGAGCTGTTCCGCAGCATTGAAACAGCATATTAGCCACGGACATAATCTGTAAGTTGCCTGAAAGGGCATTGTAGAAATTGGGAAGGCTGATTGTGGGCCTCGTCAAACAAACAATGGGGGGGGCTGGACAAAATTGAAAAGTCATGCATCCCCTTCTGGCGTCCTTTGGGAGAAATTACACACTAATGGCTATTTGGCACCCAGCCGACGATGCCAACTGAAGAATACGCGCCATCCTTAGGCGGGTTGTATCATCTTGAGGAGTCTCAGGAGCCTTCACGATGGCTGTCAAAATCTCAAGGCGTGAATGACAATTCCTGACACCAATCACCAGGGTGTTCTGACCATGGCACACAAATACGGGCATGACCAAATAGCAGGACCCCGAAATCAGTTTTGTTCTTTTTGGCGTCCCTTTTAAGGTGAGAAGGCGCTTGGATGTTCGGCCAAGTTGGCAAGTGGTTAGCCACTTGAGGTTCACCCACAAAAGGTTAACCCCACTGAACGGGGGACGTATAAGTGGGTGACCATCGAACCAACAACTTCCTAACTTGGCCCAACACCCAATTAGCCTGGCGCCAAGTTCGAACGGTGCCCTGAGACCGGGGCAGTCCTCGCCCCACCGCGTCCTGTGGCGTGAGATAAATGAGGCCTTTCGCTGTCAGCGACAAGTCTTACGTATTTGGGGATGCGGGGGTGTCCTATATGAACTACCTCCCTATTGGTTGAGGCCTAAAGCTAAACAGCCAACCTGTTTTAGGGGTCCTATATTATGGAGTGTGGGTTTGTGCCACAGGGGTAGCCGCAAATGGGACTGGTCCCGGCGGCCAAAGCAAATCCAACATGAGCACCCTCAAACATTCCCGTCATTCCACACCCATATGTCGAGAACACATAGTTGACAAGTCAGTAGTACCATCAACGGGGTCCCCAAACAGCAGCCCGGGAAGTACCACAAACAAGAATCCCCTCGAAGTTCCACTGCCGGCCATGTTTTGGTGTGGTGCAGTTACCCGGTACCCTGCTTGACACCAAGACCAGCCAGAATGCTTTCCGGCAAGCATTCCCAACAATCAGGGCAAATTGCACAGAAAGAAAATGCTCTCAAACTAAGGTGCTTTCATCGTGGGTGACTCCGTTTTGTCCGCGATTCCAAAATGCATGTACTGTGTGTGCGGCATCAATCCTCTGACCTTCGCCCAGATTGGGTTCCTCCCCCTTGGCACTTTGGCCTTCTGGCTGAAGGGAAGCCAAGGCAACGAACAGGTGCCACCACGTCTAACTTGGCATTTTGGAAGCACAATAGCAATGCGTGGATTCTTCAAATACTTCTGTTTTTGAGGGACACCCTTTGGGCACACGCGCACCCTCGGCACAACGGAAAAGTGGGCACCACTAGAGGTCTGGAGGTGTTTAGTGCTTCAGCATTTTTTGCAACCACCCGACTTGGCCGGCCCTGCTCGTGCTGGGCCCCAGACCCCTTGGCATTGCTTTTCGCTTGCCGCCTGGCTGGGCAATTTTGAAAGCTGCACCAGCGCCAAACCCGACCCTAAATACAACGATCAACCTGGGCGTGGTGCTTTTTGAGGGTCTGCGTTTTGGGGTTGGTGTGTTGGGACACCAAAAACACATATCACTTGCTTGCGGGATTTCACCATTCAGACACGTACCCACATAAACAATGTGGAAGGGGAAGACCTCCCACCCGGGAAAGGGCAACCCATACTGTGTATGTGTGTGTGTGTGCGTGTGTGTGTGTGTGTCTAGTGTGTGTGTGTGTGTCTAGTGTGTGTGTGTGTGTGTCTATGTGTGTGTGTCTAGTGTATGTCTGTGTGTCTAGTGTGTGTGTGCGCGCGTGTGTGTCTAGTATGTGTGTGTGTGTCTAGTGTGTGTGTGTCTAGTGTGTGTGTGTGTCTATGTGTGTGTGTGTGTGTCGAGTGTGTGTGTGTGTGTGTCGAGTGTGTGTGTGTGTATGTCTAGTGTATGTCTGTGTGTCTAGTGTGTGTGTGTGTGTGTGTGCGCGTGTGTGTCTAGTGTGTGTGTCTAGTGTGTGTGTGTGTCTAGTGTGTGTGTGTGTGTGTGTCCAGTGTGTGTGTGTGTGTCTATGTGTGTGTGTGTGTGTGTCGAGTGTGTGTGTGTGTGTGTGTCTATGTGTGTGTGTGTGTCTATGTGTGTGTGTGTCTAGTGTGTGTCTGTGTGTCTAGTGTGTGTGTGTGTCTAGTGTGTGTGTGTGTGTCTAGTGTGTGTCTGTGTGTGTAGTGTGTGTGTGTGTCTAGTGTGTGTGTGTGTGTGTCTATGTGTGTGTGTGTGTGTCTATGTGTGTCTGTCTATGTCTGTCTGTCTGTCTGTCTGTGTCTGTGTCTGTGTCTGTGTCTGTGTCTGTGTCTGTGTCTGTGTCTGTGTCTGTGTCTGTGTCTGTGTCTCTGTCTCTGTCTCTGTCTCTGTCTCTGTCTCTGTCTCTGTCTCTGGCTCTGTCTCTGTCTCTGTCTCTGTCTCTGTCTCTGTCTCTGTCTCTGTCTCTGTCTGGGTCTGGGTCTGGGTCTGGGTCTGGGTCTGGGTCTGGGTCTGGGTCTGCGTCTGCGTCTGCGTCTGCGTCTGCGTCTGCGTCTGCGTCTGCGTCTGCGTCTGCGTCTGCGTCTGCGTCTGCGTCTGCGTCTCTGTCTCTGTCTCTGTCTCTGTCTCTGTGTGTGGGTGCGCGTGCGCGTGCGCGTGCGCCTGCGCGTGTGCTTGTGCGGGTGTGGCGCGCTGCGCTGCGCTGCGGGTGCGTGGGTGTGGGTGGGTGGATGGGTGGGTGGTGGGTGGCTTGGTGGGTTTGATTGTTTCACATGCCATTGCGACCTATTGGGTTGTTTCCTGTGGCTCCCACCCAGCTGGGTATCCTCTTGGTTGCTTTCCCTCTCGGCAGACAGCTGGCGGGTATCCTTCTTTGCCCTGCCTCCTGGATGATTTCGCTTCCGATGCCGGAGACTCTTCCTGCAACGGTCAGGGTCTGTATTTTCAATCACGGGGCGGGGCTGATGAAAGGTAAACCTCAAGGGACATTGCATCTTCTAAGAGGCGTGGATTACAGGATTGTTGCCCAAATGTAACCTGTTCTGTCCTCTGCACTCGCTCTAAAAAAAGACATATTGTGTGTGTGTGTGTGTCTGCGCACCTACCCCATGCTTTGTTGTTCTCGGATCGACCTTAGAACGACGAAGGGGGATGGCTGACCTGCAGCTTGGCGACTGCCCCGAAAAGGTACGCACTTTGCTGGTGCTTTGCTGGAAGCATGAAAAACATCACGGCTTGAGCAACAAGCGCCCAGCAGATCATGATTTACTTAAGCAAAGGTATAGGAAGGCTTCATTTGCAGCCGCAAAGTCTCTGTGATCTGCTTGACTAGCCAAGGGTCCTTCGGCTCAAGTGACTACCCACCGCACCAGAACAAATGGACAAGACTTTCCTCATGCTCCCCCACCTAACATTGAATCCAACGAACATGTAGAGACCTCTTCTTCGGAACCACTTTCTGGGGGCCTCCAACAGCTGACAAATGGTTTCTAGAGCTTCGCACGCACCGCGAAACAAATGAAACCTCGCCAAGGGGACAATATTGGAACCGCTTCTTTCAGCCCAAGCCGAATAAACCACAGCGCTTCCATGCAGACATACCGTGAGATGTCCTGCCATTCCAAATATCAAGCAGGAACCACTGACAAACTTGTTCATCGACAAAGTGCGAACAAGGACCCCTCACGGCTTCGAGCGTGTGGCTGAGTAACTCGCTTGAGCGAACCTTACGTCACTTGTTTGGGAAAGGTACAGCCCCGAGAAGTGATTGAATACAAGTCCCGCTTCAGGTGCAAGGAATATATAACACATGCCACTGCCCCAAAACAAGTGTTTACCATCAAGCCCGGTGCACACTCGAACACACACACACACGCACACTCACACAAACAGCTTCTGTGGACAGCTTCTGTGGACAGCTTCTGTGGGTCTTTGAAAGCCACATACATTCCAACCTAACGGAGAACATCCCCAAAAGCCTGAGCGCTTTGCGACACGCAGACCAGTCGCAAGCAAAGGCATGCTGTTCAGCGTGCGACACCCCGCCCGTCCTCCGGAGGTGGAGGAATCTCCTCAATCCAAACATGCACAGGTGGGTGAAAGTAGATGGCGCAAAATCCTCACTTGGTAGTTTGGGTTCCACTAGGTGACAAAGGTTAACTAAACACATATATATATATATACATATATACACATATATATATATATATATAGATTGGCTTTATACAATAACCCATGATAGCAGTGGTTGGCCAGCCAGCCAGCCCAGTAGTTTGGAGATTGGGGGAACCTCTCTGATGGGTTCACAAGAAACTGATTCGAGAATCCAAGCCACCAATACAAACAACCGATTGGGGATTATCAGTAGATTGGCGACACAATGTCCTGTGAGGGCAAGCGGAGGTGGTCCTTTTGGAAGGCGTATCACATGGGAAACCACCAAAGCAACAACACTATTCCGCTGGTCTGTATTGTAGCACAAGCCAGTTTCGAGCAACGAAAATCTGGTGTATTGTAGACTTCCAACCACATTGTTCGTTGCTCATTGAGAACCGCCAACGATGCACATGTGGTTCAGAGCCATTTAGCGAATTGCACAGAGGCTTCATCAAATTAAGCATCCGCTTTTGGCTGGTGACTTCCAATCTTCAATCATGTAGAAATCACCCCACGAACAGGAAAGTCCTTTGGCAATGGCCCACATGGTGATATTGGAAAAACAACTAAGGGGATTTGCGCAACACAACAAGTCGAGATGGTATCCCCAACAGCAACCCCCAAAATTATTCCCGAGCCGTAGCCCGGAGACGCTCCGAACCACTCCAGAGACTAATTGGGCATAGACCCCAAAGCCTTCAGCTAGGAAAGCATATTCATTGTATATGTATATATTGAGCTCCCG
This sequence comes from Effrenium voratum, assembly GCA_963377175.1. Taxonomy (NCBI): domain Eukaryota; class Dinophyceae; order Suessiales; family Symbiodiniaceae; genus Effrenium; species Effrenium voratum. The sequence goes on from CAUJNA010000147.1 coordinate 391,558, forward strand.
AACTCTCCTTGGGAGTCAAGTCAGAGTAGCTGCCAAAGCTAGTTTTCTCGCGATGAACTGTATTTCGGTAAAGCTTGTGGGGGCATATATTTTGGAAAGGCCCATGTAGTTCTGCAGCCTCTGTTCATTCTGATTAAAAACTACTGTCCTGCAGCGACACCTCCGTCACTGCCTGCAAGAATCAGACACGACGCTTCCCGGGTTTCAAGCAGTCTCCAACGTACCATGTACACAAACTCCGGAACCCCAAATGCAATCCTGGGAAGGTTGGTTTATGCCCCAAAGGTACATTTAATGGGGAAATTGAGTTTCTCTTCCCCCAGTATCCCGCTTCGTACTGAGCGCGGTTGGCTAGCATGGGAAACTTGACGAAGCATGGTGGCGATCAGCAGCGCATGTAATATGGTTTACAGCTAAGATAACATGACTCCCCTCCATGGTGTGCATTTCTCCTCTGAGTCAATCGCTTTTCGCTTCAGGGTGTTTTCTTTAGTCATTTCACCAAGGATTTTAATAAAGTTGTTGGAGTTGTGAAGCCTGTGACTTGGTTGTTTTGCGGTGCCCTTTTGCTTTTCTTCCTTCCGGTCCTTTTTGGTGTCAAAGCTTCAGGAATTGCATTCTGTTTGGAAAAGGCAACAGGGCAACTCCCGAATGTCACTGACTGATTGTGCCCATTTGAGGCCCCGGCCCCTGCCGGTTTCTCATTGAGCCCGAATTGGTAGCTGCTTCAATAAACTAGGCAGGGATTATGGCTATATGCATCTGAAGGGTGATGTCCTGTATGTATGTATGTATATATATATATATGCATCGTATGGATGTATGACGCCAAGAAAGTATTGCACAAAGGTGCAGCCATTCGGCAGTTGTGGGGTGGGCGGCTCGCAAACTGTGGCCTCAAAGTCAATTCTAAAGGACATGCTATTGTAGTGTAAGTTTGGTTGAGAAAGTGGTAGTTCTGCATCCACGTCTTTTTACAAGGAGACATAGGACATCAACATGATCTCGGTTGCTCCATTTTCTGAACTCAACCGACCATGTACACACAGCAACCATAAGCCCACAGAGCACATCCCCATCTGTGTTCGTTGCAAAGGGTGTCTGTGATTCCCTGGTCGCATGGACATAGTTCAACTGTGCAACCGTTTATATCGTGGCGAAGGGCCTTGAACAACCTTAAGCGAACCAGCGCAAACTCCGGAGCGTTCCCTGGTACCCATTTACCAGCAGCTACCTTTCTGTCCAAGTATTGAATCTGGCCCGCAAAATCTGCCAGTCCTTCGGAAATTACAGCCCTCATTATGCTTGTTCTTGGCTTCGGCAGACCCGCAGCTCGTGCCCAGGACAATCAAAAAGCAGCTCACCAAAGCAGCAGCGTCACCCTAAATGGGTTCTAACAAATGATTCCGGGACGCTACACACATGATTCACTGTTCGGTGCCTTACATCGGAACCCGTGTAGAACTCGTGAAACAGGTCCCCTGAAAGATCTCCAAACGGAGCGCTTCCACTAGATCATTGCAGCTTGCTAGGGTGCTTAGGACATACAGCCCTCTCCACCGACGGCACTTCGTCCAATATCATCCTTCGGGAATTGGCCCGAACATGACCCGAGAACGTGCTGCAATTACCGATGAACTCAGTCAAGCAGAACTATCACAAGCAACCACTCTGCTTGTAGAATATTGATGAGCCCGTAAAGCTGGGCCAAATGCAAAAAACTAGTGAGCCTGATGAGGCACAACCCCAAGATAAGACATCACTCGATGGTGAGCTATCCACCACGCCGTTTGGTTGCATTGATCCAGATCGAATGCAAGCTGTTTCCAAAAGCCTCAGACTGATCCGATACCATTTCCCAGTAGAGTGGCGGCCGCAAAGGAGACGTGTTCATTAAAAGCTAGCAACAATAGTATGCCACCTGCTTGTAGGGTTGTGATGTATTATCAATATCGATATAACACAGGTGTATATGTATATATATATATGTATTGTTGTTCAAAGACACATGCATATTCACAGACAACTGCTGGCAGCCTGAACCTTCCTGAGACACCACTCCGCCAAGCTTGCTAGGTTTTCGATTCTAGGGGGGATGGCCCAAAGTCGCACGCTCGAGAAACTCTTGATGGCAGTCCACAAACAGTGGTAAAAGCTAAAACCTGAGAGTCTCCTTCAATTTGGGACCCCCGTCTGCTGGTGCTCAAGAGGGAGCCAAAGAAAAAACCACCATTGGTGGTACTGGTGAGGACACGCCCAGCTGTCACATCCGAATCCCGCTACATGCCCGGCAGGTGCCTGCACATTTGCATAGGATGGCGCGGTCTGGCACGGCAAACAGCTCCGACACTCGATCAACGCTAAAATGAATCTGGGCAACCCTGCAGGGTGAAAAAAGATGGCACAACTCCCTGTCTCTGGGAAAGGGGATGACTAAGCCAACATGGGGGAGTGACGCCGTCTACTTTCCCCCAACTGTATGATTTGCTGGTGCTCAGTAGGGATAAACCATCCCTTGTGGTTTTCTGTAAGGGCATCCGCGGTTCATGCCCACCTTCCCCACTGAGCACCAGCAATATGATTCACCCACCTGACACACGAAGCGAACCCCTAACAACTGAATCCTCATGGCCGCCGCTCCAACCCCAAGCTGCTCCTCTGGTGGTTTTGCCCACCCTGGGGCGTCCTAAGCAGCTTTCAACATAAGTATACAAATACGTATACATGTTACATATAATGTATTGATCAATATATATATATATATATGTATGTTACATCCGCTGAGGCCGCGTTTACCGCACAGAGGAATGCAAGATGTGGGATTGCATTGATCTTCGCTCAAGATGTTGCGTTCACTTGGCCACCTTGCCACCCCTACTTTCGCGGTAACTAGCCTGTCACATGCATTGAGTGATATCTGTTTGAAACATGCTACACTGCAATTCTAGATTCACCACAGTGATCCGAAATCGATGAAATTCAGCACGGATAGGTGCCAACAGAGCTCAAATCGAAACATCTCCGCATATCATTGTCTAAGCCTGAATGGCGCCATATCTTGGTCATGCTGTTGGAATGAATAACGTCACAGTTCACCACTATCAGGGTTTTTCGATTCTGACAAGAAACTATGACGGTAAGTTCCCCCTCATGCTTCCCGTTTGTGACTCCTTATAATGCTGATTGATTGTAGGTCATAGTTCATCCTTTTGTGTCACTGGTCAAAATTAGAACTAGGGGACACCGAGTCAGATCCGAAAGATTTCCGCTGTTCCAGCCCCACCTTGCCCTCCTCCTTCAGCTTCTGCGCCTATGAAAAATCGCACTCACGATTGATAGCAAACAAGTCAGTGTTTGCCCTGCAACAAAGAAATGTGGGTGTGAATTTCATGGGAAACTCTTTGGGGGACATGATTTAGGTGGGGTTTCATGTCGTTCTTGATTAAGTTCATATCCAAGTTTGATTTGTCTTGAAGTGATTCAAAAGAGATTCCGGTTCGCAAGTTCTCGGGGATGAACGTCAGACTTGTGCATTGCGCTGGAATATTTGTCTGCTGCACCATGTGTTCCTGACGCTGTCAAGTCTCACACGGAGCAAGAGGGACCCTTTAGGGGGGTGTTCCAGGGGTAACACATTCTGATCAGGGATCATTCTTTCCACACAACCACCAAAAGCGGGGGGAATAATTGATGATATTTGGACAGAATGGGGAATCAACCCCTAGAAGGCAGCTGCGAACACCATAGCGCACCAAATGTTGGTTTGTGGCAGCCCACCAAAGACGGCCCACGTTTTCCATCCTTGCGGTTTGGACAACGTGTCTACAAGGCAAAGCACCCACAGATTCAGCGATTGGACTATAGTTCAAGCCAAACAGTACGGAATGAGCGGGTAGTGTTGGCACTTTGAGTCATTTCAAGGAGCATCCAACTATGGCGCTCTCATATATGGTTTGGTTTTGATGCTCCTTTGGATTCCCCCATAAAGACTGCTAGAAGAGTGCAAGAGTTCAAACAGTATGGGGATGCTCCAAGCTATTCCGAGCAAAAGGTCCTTAGACCGGTATGTTTTATAGGTTTAATGGAAAAGCCATTTGTTTCCAACAGGTCCTGGAGTCACACCAAAAACCAGCCATCCAGTGGAATCGCCAGGCCTTGATGCGACTGGCCATGAGGCTCCCCACTGTGAAGGCCTCCGAAACAGAAAATGAACAGTCAGTCGCCTTGGAAGACCAAGCAGAAGCCCTGTTGATGTGTTGGGCCTACCACATATCACATACGTATATATATACACATATGCAAATACATATATATATATGTATGCACATATATATATATACATATATGCATATTGATCTATACATATTACAGGAATAAATCTAAATCATGAATATACTGTAGATTCGAGCAGCCTCCGCGCCCTGACAACAGCCAACGCATGTTAAGATTGCCTCAAGTATCAAAGGCCTAAACAAATGCCGCCGGCAACTGGTGGAACCACCAGATATGGATCAAGGCGGAACACTGGCCAAAGATCGGTATTGGGCGATCAGGACTGATTGCGCCTTCCTGGACATGGGAAAATAGGACAGCCCGCCGGAGTTTTCGGGGAAAGATCCCACAGGTCTTCCCGATCATATCGTCAGCTCACTGCCCATTTGAATGGACATCCTCCCCCAACCCTGTACTTATCACCATTGCTTGGTTTAGTGTCAACTGGTCACGTTTTGTGCAACACCCCCTATGCTTGTAATCTACCCTTCCTACAACAACCATGGAAGCTCAAAAGTGCTTTCATTATTTTGAAGATGTCTCTGGACAAGTTCCAACTGCTTAACGTTATATTCATCAAGAACCCTTTTAGAGAACATCCTATTTGTTGGGTTGGATCATACCTTATCCAGGAACGGCCCCAAGCCTGTCAAAGAAGAGCTAGCTTCATGGATCTGTCAATTTTCGGTGGAGCAGAATGAGTAATCAAAGTAGTGTTGGGCAACATGAACCAACACCTTCACAACAGCACAGGCAGAGGGCCTGAGTCACCGTGTTGCCGAAAGTCTAAATTTCTAAGCCGAATTGCTCAAAAGAAGCGGTGTGCGGCTGTGCGGCTGACTGGGTCAATGTCATCAATGTGTTTGATTGCTACTGGGGCTCTGGGAGTCAAACCCCCGGGTCCTTGCTTTCAAAGCTGCAGGGCTGATGTCTGATGGCAGAAGTACACGGCCTTGCTATGCCTTGCTGAACTGAGGCGGGGCAATCAGGGGCCCCCTGCAGTTCGAAAGGCAGACGCGTCCAAGACCTCGGAGCTCTGGGCCATGTGGAATCCCCAGCCTTGGGATCGATCACGCCTCTTGGTTAGCAAAACGGGCTGGCAGGACGAAACACACCATATCCATATCCTTGTGGTTCCTTCAGAAGGAAGCATCGCGCATGAGGTGAATTCCAGCCTCAAGCAACAGCTGTTACTAGTTACCCGCAAAGGTCGGAGAAAAAGTGTTGCCGATCATGACCAGGACTCTGGTAATTACTAGTGTTATATAAAATTCAATCAGCGCGGAAACCATCAAAGCAGCCCAAAGGTGTGGCTTTTTGCTGCAGCCATGGGGAGAGCGGCGGGGCCTGGCATATGTGTCTACATCCAGGACGGTGAGAACTCCTCTGCTGCCAAGCGGTCATGCACGCAGACTCAGCGAGCTGATATTCAATCCACGTGCTGCGGTCTGCCAAGCCCCGGCCAGAGCATTGGCACATCATGGGTACATTGTTCAAGGACCTGACGAGTGTACATATCAGGGCTGTTGTTCAAGCATTTGTCCATATCCATGCCCATCCATGGTCGAATATCCATGCAGGCTTCGCTTCACTTAACAAGACACCTGACCAACATCTTCACGAAGCTGAGCCCCGGGCGAGGGGGGCGAAAATGGATTCGCCAGCCTCTTCCTCCTCCTCCTCCGACTCGGTATCAGAACGTTCTCCTCGGCTGCGAACACTTCGCGGCCATCCGACATCCTGCTTAAGGGAACATCGTTCACTGGGTTCTCAAAATTTTGTCGACCTGAGTCTGTCTTCTTAGGGGGTACCCCTATTTTTGGCGGCTTTAAACAGAAACCAGCAGGAAAACCACTGTTTTGGGGTGTCCCCCATACAAAGCACACCCACCTGTTGGATTTCACGTCCACCAAGTCTGGCTATTTTGCAACTGCCCTCCATGGAAAAGCAGCTCATGAGCCTTCCATGGCCCAGCAAAGGCCCCCTGCAAGCTGTAGAAGAGACCCGGGCTCAAGGAAATAGTCTTCCTTTGGCAGATATGCTTTCCAACTATGATTAATTGCTGCTATTCGCAGGAGAGCCTTCTGAAGCAAAAAAGAAAACTACTTGTGGATTCAGCCACAAAATTGGGCCTCATCCAGGGGTCCTGTGTGCGTGTGTGTGTGTGCGTGTGTGCGTGTGTGCGTGCGTGTGTGCGTGCGTGCGTGCGTGCGCGTCTGCTGTGTGGGGTCCCCTTGCCGGGAGTTGGAGAAGCCAAAGGGAAACCACTCCCCAAGGAGACAAACCCATCTTAACGTCATTCAGCTTTTGATTCAGCGCCTTGCAGAGATACACGGCGTTGTCTTTAGCCAGTCCAAAAGCATGGGTCAATTGACAAACTACTGTGGATGGACGAAATCCTGCACCACCTAAGAAACCCTGGCATGACGATTCCCCTGCAATATCAACAAACAATGGATTCCCATGGTTTCAAGTTGGTCCAGGATTCCGTCCATCCACAGTATAACAAGATAATGCAGCAGAAACTGCATACTGGACGCTTTTGTGAAATAAAGCTAGTCAGGCCACGTACCTCTCTGCGCCGAAGGGGCCGATGTAACCCGTGGGACTCCGTGTTTTAGGTCACCTGAGAACACCTCAAGTTGCCCAAACAAAGCTCAAATGGCATTGACCCATCAGCATAGGTGTCCTTTTTAGGGAAACAAATGGCCCTGGTAGATGATTAAACCACCAGGAAAATAGGGCCATCGATTTTTCTTTCAGCACAACAACCAAAAAGGACACCTATGCCCAGTCTGTCAACGCCGGGAAGTATCAAGCCTGAAGGAGCACGCCATTGGCCGCTGAGGCTGAAAAAGTGGTAACCTGAATGGGCGGTCCATGCCTGTAGATCACCTGGGTATATCTATGCCTGGAGATCCCGCATTGGTTCTTCTTGCTCCCCTTCAAACAAACAGAATGGGCCCTGCATGGCCCCGCCACAAATGACTTAAAGCTTGGAAGAAAAACTCACCAGAATTCCCTTCGTTCCACTGGTGTCGTCGGGTGACGTGCCTTCTTGCGAAACTCCCATGTATCCTGCAAGATACACTGACGTAGCTCTTCTTCATTTAGGCCCGAGCTAAGCTGCAAAGGCACCTTGACATCGTGCACCAGGAGCCTCAGGGACAAAGTGGAAAGCGAAAGCCGTTGCTTCTCTGGCAAAGCTCTATGATCTACGTGTAGCTAGGGGAGTGATAACTCAGCGGCCGATATCAAATGTGACATGTATCCTAATTCCAGCGCTGGCCGTCCTGTTGCCACGTATTGAAAACTCACGGCGCGCTTTGATGAAGGATACTACCGGCCACGAGTTTAAGACATTGGGTGGCCTGATATGTTCTTTTTGGCAAACAAACACATGCGCGTGCGTGTCAACACAGGGGACGCCCCCAAAAATGGTGGCTCCTTTGGGTTGCCCTTCAAAAGGAGTACAAGAGGTCACCTCACAAAACAGGGTGCGAGATGAAGAATCAAAAGGCAGATGATCAAAAATGATTCATTATTTGATGAAATCGAGAAACATATCCCGCCCCGGGGGGGTGCCAAAACGCGCAACTTGCAAGCCAACACAACTCAGCAAATTGTAAATGTCAAGACCGCAGGCACGAACGCCTGCAACGCGATGGTCCTCCATTGGAATAGAAGACCTTACAAGGACCATTTGATCAACTCCCATGTATTGCCAACTCGCAAAACAAAAACCTTTCGCCCCCTGTTGCCCCGTTTCAAGAAAGGGTTAATTCTATGGCAAATGGGGGCTGGAGGCCCTGGACAGGAGCAGCATCTTGCCGACCTCCAAATGAAAATCGGCACCCGTTCCAACATTTCAATGCGAGGTGCTGCTTTGAGTATTGAGTCAGCTAAATTGCCGGATTTGAATCGGGCGATGTGAACCGACCGAGCAATCCACCCTTATTCCCAATTGGTTGCACGGAGTTTCAAGCAAGCATGAAATGGCCGCCCCAAAGGCTCGAGCCTCCAACAGTTTGAAGACGCTTCGTGACAAGCGGTTGAATCCTAAAGGGACTCACGAAAGTAATCCTCAGCATCCCAATGTCATCTCTTCAGTACTCCGCCCAATGGAATTGCAAGAGTATGGACGCCCAAACCAAACGCTTTTCAGCACATGAAACCTCATCCCCATGGAAGCGCAGCGATCGTAGCAAAGTGTTGTATCATTCAAGGCGGCGGCTCGGATGGAAAACCTGAATGGAATTGCAACCTATGCCTTCAAGCTTGCCAACAGCTCGATGCAAGTCTGTCCAACGTCTTTCCGAGCACAACTATTTGTCAGCCGCTCTATGCATGGAAGCAGGCTTGCGCACCAGCAAAAGCGACAACCAATGGTCCAACGGTGCGCTGGACACGCCAGTGGGCATGTGGCTGAAAAGTCCAACTGGTGCTCTGAAAAATCCGGCTGGGTCCCACGCACTGATGACGACCTCCTTTGCCTTCTGGGCACACCCTGAGTGCGCAAAAAAAATGCACGGGGGCCGGCGCACTGTCAAAATGCATCGACGAGGCGCTCGCTTTAGGTCATGGTCAAAAATGCAGAAGGGAATCAAATCATCAGTGGCTCAATAGAGGATTAAATCTTTGATTCCCTTCAAGACCATCCAGGAAGAGGTCGAGCTACCAATCAATCGTTGGACGCCACTTCGACTTGTGCTGATGCGTCCACGAAATCCAGAACGCGACGAGGTTCTCTTCGGATGCCATGACCAGAAAAGAAGACAGGAATTTGAGCTGTGACTGCGCGTAGGAACACTCTTGTTAAGCTCGGCATAGGTGACAAGACCTGCAATGCAAACTACCCAATTTGTCTCTCAGTGGGGATTCCCATCTTCCAGGAACACCCCCCTGATAATCTCTGGAGGGGTTAATCAGAGGTCAACATTCAGCTAAAGGGCCTGTGACATTGGCACGCGGCTCGACAGAAATCCGTACCCAACAAGCAGCGCGGGCAAGGTCCATCATTGCGGTCACAGGAAGTCCCCCCATGGCTCAAATGTGTCCGTGGCCAGCTCCGAACGAAGTCCGTCCGCAAATTTGACTTTCCTTCCAGAGGACATGAGCATAGATGAGGGATCACGTCTTTGGGATTCTCATCACCCAGCGGATCGACTTGTTCCGCAGTTTGAAGGGCCCTTCCCTAAACCATAAACCCAATTTTCGGAGACCCTTTGGTTCCCATTCTGCGGAAACCTATTTGCTGGGCCCCGCAGTTTTGGGGCTGAGGCTCAGAGGAAACCTCCCGCCTGCTCCTTCAGCGTGGCGACATGGAGGCGCCAGCCGGCAAAGACCTGCGTACCAATACACGGTAGGGTTCCCCAACAAAAATAATCACTGACCCAATTTAGATGGTAAAACTCAGGTAAACACTGGTGGCTGTGTGGCCACGGGTCAAAGTCCCGTAACCCAAGTGAACATCCCAATCCCCACTAAAATAGACTACAATGAGTGCTGCACTTACTCCAAAATGGTACCATTGGTTTTGACCCACAGCCGTATAAACCTGCTTTGCTTCTTGTGGATTGAATCCCCGGAGCACCAAACAGGCCCTGGTGCTCCATGGCCCATCTGGCCGCCGAAAACGCGGACGCCAGCGGACGGAGCCCGCCTCCCGGGCCAGGCGCCGCGCGTAGCTGAAGGGCCGCAGGTGTCCGGCCGCTGGCCTGGAGGCAGACCCCGGGAGTCTAGCGTAAATCATGTATTTGTTTCAGCGAATGTGCAAGCAAGCCTCAAAAGTCAGAGTTTGATTGAAAAGCAATCCCAGGTGGCTTCCTGGTCTCCTTCAGAGACAAACCAAGGCAGGTCCGTGGGCAGTTTGCTGTTGGTGCCCTTCAAACGCCTGCCAAAAGAGTTCAAAGAGGGAGGTCAACAAACGAGATCTGTCAAATGAGTCTGTGTATAGGAGGGACTAGGTCATGGAGTCACTACGACGTTCAGCCATCATGTCCCATGGCCCCTCCTCCTTGTTGTAATCTTCCACCCTAGGGTGGGAGTGCACACAACAGCTGACGGTACTGCCCATACAAACTCATATGCACCTGCTGCAAGTAAAAGGCTTAGAAAAAGGGTGCAATGGAAACACGCACCGTGGCATGCCAAACGTGAGGACAGGACATTGTCCTGAATTCCAGACATGCAAGCTGACACGTGTCAATGCTGTGCTGCTGCAAAGGTTTGTTGGATTCTCCAAATACCCGCTTGTTTGACAGCCTGGGCAGCCGGTACCTGCAGCCAGCCCTGCAGCCCCGCCTGCTAGCGCGCTTTTGGTAGAACTCCTCCTCTTGCCTGCTAGGAGTTCACTCGGCTTGGGATTTTTGGCCAGAAAGTTGTAACCCAAAGGGCACTTTGCCTTCTCAGATGCTATGGTTCATTCAAATTTCCAAAAAACGCACCCTGTCGCTGGGTTGACAAAACCCTTGACTTCAGGCAAAAGATGATGTTTTTGCTGGCGTGCTTGAATACTTTCTTGCTTGCCTGCTGTGGAGCGTGGCTCGTGCGCTATTAACAAAAGCTGGCAAGACGATGCAAGTGCAACAAAATTATGGGCGGGGGACACACTAATAGTACAAAGTCCAGCCAGAAGACCAAAATCAATATTGGCGCAGCGCCCTTACCGGCCAGAGTCTCCCTATTCTGACCCTCACCACCCTCCCCAGCTGGCCCTCCAACTCTGGGTTGGAAGGGAATATCATATCCAAACTTGAGCTTGTTTGTGTTCCCTACCCCCTACATTGCAGTAATCTTCCTTTGATCTAGTTTTCCCGCAGTCTGTTCCTTTAGTTTTCCCGAAGTCTTCCTCTCGTCTTCCCTCTCTCTTCCCCGTAGCCTTGCTGGGAATTTCCTTGTCATTATAACATTACTTGCTCGCCGAATGACACCTATATCAAATGTCACTCACCTACCCAATTCCGTGTTCAAGAGGGCCGTTTCCCACCGACTTGAAGCATTTAGGGCTTCAAACGTCAGCGGAACCTTGTCCCAAATCACAGTTTGTCGTTCACCGACCAAAACCTTAGTGCGCCCTTCTGGGGACCCCTAGCGTTTTTTTTTGGGAAGAAGACAACGGTTTACCGCAACCGGAGGGTCATTTCTTTGGGTGGTGTCTTTTTGAGGGGTAGGAGTCAATGTAAGATGGCCTCGAAATGCCTCCATCTCTTGGGGGTAAGTTTCCACGGACCAGCAAGCTTCTCGGATAACTGTTCAGAGCCTACGCTATTGGCAGAAGTTACATCAAACGCAACTGATCCAAAGGGTATCCAGTGGTCTCCATCCTCTGCTTTGCAGGCATGGGAGCGGAATGTGCCCATGTGCGTCCCATACAGGCTTTTTTCGGATCTATTCCCGACAGGTTTGCCTACTCCCGTTTTGAAGCCCGGAACTTACCAGCTTTGGTGAACCACTTTTCATCAATCAAGGAAACTGCACAAAGCCTACTGGGCAACGCAAAGAGAATCTGCCTGATTCCTACACCTAGTCCGAAAGAAACAACCAAACACAGCAGACCGTCTCTAGAAATTCAGGCCCAGCCAAAAATACCTCTCTCGGCGCTGAGTCTGCCGCCCAGTCTTGGACTCAATGTACTTGCCCATCTCAGTGCCGGCCTGAGCGCCAACTTTCTCTAGGCCGAGCCCGCATCTTTTTGTCAAACAAGTAGGGCTCACTTGTCCTCCCCAAAGTTCTGAGTCCATGACCTCAGCAAAGGGACCTTTGGGACATGACAAAGGACACCCTGTCTTTCTCAGTAGTTCCAAGCAATGCAAGAGCACGAAAAAGGAAAATAGGGATTTCGCCACTGGGCAAGCCCCCACGATGCCTCTATGGGCCTATATGGGGCAAGAAGATGTCAACCGCGAGCGGGGAGCAATTTATGCCCGCCGCCTTCTTTGGCAAAGCAAACCCAGCAAAGCCGGTCGCTCCTTTATCATGACAGCTTTGCAGGGCTGCGTCAACATCTTCATAAGATTCTGATATCAATCACATGTGAATCACATCAACATCGAGAACATGTCCACGTTGGATTACCAAGAACCTGCACGACACTTTGAACTGATGAGCGTGGCGTGTGAGTGGCTTGACATACGGCTAGGTTGTCAAACTCGAACCCCGGGTTCCTAAAAGTTGTCCCAGCGGGCCAAACAGATGGGCATCACACAAGTACCGTCCCAAAAGGCGCGGTAGTTTCCATTTGGAACAAGCGCTGCTGGCAATTTTTGGAACCAAACTGAAGCGGAATCCATCTATCCGCATCTTTGACCCAAGAATACACCCCAAGGGCAGCTGTGAGCCTATCGGCCGATATTTAAAAACATACTCGACTCAAATGGGTTTGTCGTAATGGAGCCTCCCAGATTTGCGTAGGGTTTCATGTTGCCTCGTCCTTAAAGCAGGTCAAAAGGGAACCCCAAAAAACCTACGCGCCAAAATGAACCTTTGAAGCAACACCCGACCCCGCCTGAAGCTCGTGAGACTCCTCGATGAGCAGACGGTTCCTCTCCGGGTCATGCCGTGGATAGACAACATCTGCTTCGCACCACTTGGTACGGTGGATGCCCTAGATATTGCACGTAAGGGAGCAAGGAAACCATCGAATTCACCGTGACCTACAATGGTGCTGCACTGCTGCGGTGTGGTTTTGTCGTAACTTGCAATATTCAGGGCCTGGAAATGGACCCGATAAGATTTCACAAAACCCAGGACCCTCTCAAGGAACGGATCGAACAAGGGAACTACATCATGACATAAACATGTTGGCATTGTTCGGGATGCCTAGTTTAGACACACATCCAGATGGCCCGTCAACGAAATGGCGGTGCTGGATCAATTCATCCATAGTTCCAGGTGGCACTCCTTAGTGCTTTGAACATCGAATGAACAAGACACCTCACCACAACCCACATGTTGCGAACTCCACAGAAAGGCACTGACTCACACTGGGATGAAAACCAAACAAAACTGAGGGCACCTTCCCTGAAAATAAGAGCACGTAAGAATGCTGCAGTATTTGTATACATAAACATGTTTATGTCTCCAGCCCCGCGAAACCACCGGAAGTGGGGCAAGGCATGATTAGACCCAAAGTGAGACCATTGGAATCCATCAACCTTCAGACCTCAAAGGGACCTATGAGCACATGCCACCCCCCCCGCAAAATCTATGTTGTACTAATTAGTGGGGGTGGATGAAGCCTGGATGAACCACTTCCCAACTGGTGCCTGGCGTGGATTGCGTCGGGTGGCATTCGCGGACCGCCCCCGCCAACCGTCAACCGCCAACCGCCTGGGCTGCTGCAGGAGGAACTGCAGTGCCTGCGCCCCAGCGCCCCAAAAGCCGTGGGACGTTTGGCTCACTCGGATTTAAACCCTGTAAACCACCGAAAGGGTGCTCCAACCATTCTTAAGACATCCCTTAAACCCGTTGCCTTTGGGCTTTGCGTTGCACAAAATGGATGTAAAGCTAATATCACCCCTTCCTGTAGCCCCCGTGGAACCGGTAGTAGAATCGCCTGTTAAAATGGCCAAATCGGGTGTTGGGACCTGCTCAAATGGATGGCAACCCAAAAACAATTATGTTGGCCCCATCCAAACTGCTTCTTCCATGTCAATGTCTTCTCGAACTGGATGAAACGGGTTCAGGGCATACCTAAGTTGTGTAAACAACGTGTTGAGCACTTGTTCAGCTGCTGGCTAAACAACAAACCCGCGGAACAAATGCGGGGAGTAGTGCGCTTGCAAAAACAAACAAAGCATCGATGCATGTATCACCATGTTCTTCGTATCTCGGTTCTTCGTTTTTAAGACTGAATTCCGAAGTCACCCTGCTGCGCCATGCCATTGGCCAACACACACCCCATCCCCCCATTCATTCCCACATTCGCACAGCGAATTCGGCTTGGAAGCTGCTTCAAAACCCAAGCCGTTTGGCTCACGTCGGGCCGACCCTCGCCTTCCCTTCAATATGTCTTTTTCCGCGTAGGCAGGACATCCCGGGCGCAGCGGGTGGGTGCTGATCTTTTGCCCAGAAACACCAAGGTTCAGAGCTCAATGCCGGTTGTCCCAGTGAGATGCAAACTATGTCCAGTGTGGGTCTCTCAGAGTTCAGCCGCCTTAACTTTTCCATAGTTGAACGGAAGCAGTGCTGAACATACGATAAATTAAGCAATAGTTGATTGTAGGTAGATAATAATAAATAGTCACAAATAAAGGGACACGTCAGCCTTGTGGACGACCCTGCTGAAGCCACTAGTGGAACAAGCGTTGTCGAATCCTTACTCTTTCCTGCTCTTTGAATGCTGCTCATGCGGAATGATGTTGGGAAACCCTTTCCTGCAAATAGTTTCCCAGTAGCCACAGCCTGTCCCCAATGTGAGAAACAGGTTTCATGTGGTGAGCGGTTCTGCATACCTCTGTGCAGGTAAAACACATATCCAGCTCACCACAATCACAGGCAACCAAACAGTGCAATGGGTAAGAGGTATCTTTTGGAACAGATACAAGCCCTTTCAGTACCATCTCTGCTGCCTGGGGCTGTTTCTCTTGCTGAGATGCAATTGTGCAAATAACCTCCAAAATGATGGGAGCCCTGTCATCCCAATCTGTGGTCCGTAGTGCTACATCATAAGACTAGGACTACGAAAGGATTTGGAACAACTGTGCAAACTTCTGGAACCAAGCATGTTCCTTCCCTGACCTGGCTGGTCTCTCCCATCGAGGTCCAATCTCTACACCAAGTCACGGGACTGTCAGGGAACTGGTTGGAATCTTCAGCCTAGGTGCTACGAGGTGCTAGAGCGTTTGGGCTTCATGCAAGGTCTATTTGGAGGTCCTCCACGGCTTTCCTCTGTTTTCCCCTAGGAAGGGTACTGGCTGGGGGTACCATCTGCTTTTGTGTGCGTGGCAGGGGTGATTTGCCACACACACACCCGCGCCTCGAAAGGGGGGAGGGGTTGATAGCTCGTATTAAAGATATCTAACAAATAAACGTGGGATGCCGAAATGGGAATCCTCCGCCCGGTTCCAATGGTTCACAGGGCGACACGTGACAGTAGTGCGGATCATCTCATAATCATAACTTGCTTTTTGAGCACCCCATTCGCCCATCCCCTGACCGCCTCAGCGGTCAGATTGCTGATCATGCTGAAACTTGGCCTGGAGAGCGAGCACCCAGCGACCAATGGGTCAAAATTACTTGTTTCCCTGAGGGGACATCGCATTTTAATGGGAATTAGTCCCCCGGGAAATTTAGTGCGTCCTCGATGTCCCTCCCAAATGGAGCATACACTGCCGGACAACTTGATCGAACCTCACGCTGGCGTCCGCAAATTGGCCCTGTCACCAGCACAATGCAACCGTTAACCTGACACCACCCGGGTGCGGCTGCGGAATGAACTCGTCGCAAAGAGCTGCGATCGCATTGGAATTCTTAAACAAACACGTAAATTGTGCAAGTTGTCTAAAGAATCAAGCGTGCCTATGCAGCGTGCGCCCACGTGTATTTTCAGAGATCCCCTCCATAGGCATAATAGGCAAGTCTGAAGGGCAGAATTGATACCAACACCACCCAACGAAACACACATGCTTGTGTGGAAAGCTGGCCTAAAAACGGGCACGTCGCTTTCCAATGTGCCGAGATGGAGAAGCCACATGTTTTCATCTTGGGTCATTTGAAGGGCTGGCCATCCCTCGTTGATAAGCTCCTTAACTGTAGTAGAACCAGGGTAAACGCCTGCAAAAGTTTCGTTGCTCATCACATGTTGACTGGGACGGATATTGGTTTAGAGTATATTAATAAGTCTGGCCTTTTGGCTATGGCGCAACAACCACTATCAGGGTAGCGAGCACGGTAAATAACATGGCTAAGTAACAGTACACAAAATCATGGGCACTGGCCGGCGCGACTCGCTGCTCTTCAATCTTGCGCAACATGTCACCTTGCTACGTACAGCCTCTCCAAACTGTTTTGTTTGCAGCGCAACTGCCATTCTAATCAAACATGACTACATTAAACCAACACATGCCATTGGCCCGGCTCCCGAATCCCATGTCGTGACGAAGCAAGCAGCGACCTTTGACCTTTGGAAGGGGATTCTGCCAGGAGGGCGGCAAAACCTACTCTGCCCCTGCAACTAAGCATCCGCGAGGACCCTGTAACACGGCCGAGGCATCCCTCTTGGGAGGACCCGTTTCCGGGGGTCCATGGCAATTTGCAAAGTATCAATACCTTTTTTGGAAGAACCCTCCCTCTCAGGCCACCTGGATACTTCTCAAGCGAAGGCAAATGATGATGGGAACCAAGGTGAACCAGAAACGATCTGGCGGTGCGTTCCCTATGTAAGAAACATAGTCTCTCCTCATGCCCACAGGATATCACAGGATCCTCCCAAACAGTATGGCTGCAGGCAGAATTTTCGTTCGCCGAAACCTCGGTCCCCAAAAAGGATGCCAACTCCCCAGACAGGACACATCCCTGGTGTTTTGGCCCGGGCAACAACCGGAATTCTAGCAATTCAGCAGAAATTCTACAAGTCAACCAGCATAAAACCTTCGAGTCACGCGCCTCTGCGGCTTTTGTTTCGGATCAGGCTTCATCTGCCGCCGCTTCTGCCTGCACAAGATGGAACCACAAACAGAGCAGTTGGTTGTCCGAGCTGGGGTCAAAGCCAAGCCACAAGGCTGCCTGTTTTGTGGTTAGTTGGAAGGTGCTGTGCTGTTTAGCTGGTTCTGTGTTACGACTTGTTGTTCTTCTTTTTTTAGGTGCTGTACTTTTGCTGCGTGGTTGAAGGATGCCGTTGAGCTCTGTCGCTCGAGGGGCGCCTTGTGCCTCAAGAGAGTGTTTGCTGTGAGCTCAACCCGCTCACCTTTGCCAGACATGCTAGAAGTCACACAAAAAGCCGTACACATTCAAGAAGCGGCTGCCCAGGCACCCAAGACCCGTGGAAATTGCGTGTTTTGCAGTGCAACGCTGGGTGCAATTCAAAATACAGATACTATGTTTGACAGATATTGTGATCCGTCATAAGGTCTGCATTGTTGCTAACTATGTTAGGGGTCCAACAAACAACTCAAACGTGTGTCCGATCATCCAGACAAGGATATCGGAAGGGTTCATCTTTCGTTGTGTCCCCCTTTAACATGGTAGAAACTGGGTGAGTAAACTACCCAGTTCAAAACTCCAACTGGGTGTGAGTATGTGTTCTCAATCTCATTAAAGTAAATCACTCTAGCCTGTAGCAACTGAGGTACGAAGGGTCGCGGAACTCTGGCCAGTGCCTTTGTTGCTCGTCCGGATCCAGTGGATTGCTATGAAGGGACGCCCTTTTGGGTTGGATGGGTTGATCTCAAAGGGCACCTAACGCAAACAGAATGTGGGCTACCATGGGATCACAACTACCCATCCAAACACATAATCTGCTCCTATTCTATTAGTGAAATCGCCCCTAATGCGACTCCTCTCCTTTGAATTGTTGATTCATCCAATACTAACCCAATACTTAATTCCTGATAGCTCTCATTAGGTGGTGCTTTCAGCACTCCCCTTCTTTTAATTGTGAGCTCAAATTGTAAATTGCAATCCAGATTCCGCCTCTTTATTTTGAATCCCAACAAAAAAGTGTCTTGAACAACCTCATGTAAGCTCTTTACTCGGCACGATTTTGACGGTTTTTGCGCCTGGCAAGGCGTAGCGGACCGTCCTGGGACGGTTTCCTCCTGAAAACAAATGTTCAAGGGAGGGGGGGGCATGATTTAATAACAGGGCAAAGGGATCATGGTTGTATTCTTGTTATAGCCCTGGTTTGTCTGAGTACGCTTGACTTTGGTTCCTTTCGTCTATCCTCAATCAAGCTCACTTAGCTGAGGCCCTAGCTGGACCTGATTGTTCTTACTTCTCTTTCCAACAGTCACAGCAAACATAATAAGCTGGAGGGTGGTGGAATACCAGCATCTCAAAATCGCCCTCTGTCCATTTCAGTTGGTTTCCATTGCCCAACAGGGTATGTCTGTGGCCAATAGAGGCTCATGCCAATAAGACCCATGGGCCTATGGCTAGTAGGGGTGCCGTGCCCTCTTTGGGGGTTCCCCCCGCCTCTGCTCGTCCCTCTTGCTGGCCGGTGATTGTGCGCTTCCCGAATGCACCGCGTGCACCGGCCGCACGAACTCATCTGCAGTTCGATTCGCTGAGGGGGGGTCCGCGTTTGGTGGTCGCCCGTCACCTTTCTAGGGTTCCTGAAACTCCATAAACTTCAGGAACCTCCACAAGGAAGAATTCTGTGACAAGATGTCACACGAAACGGCACCTGCAAACAACAGCTTTGAAGGGACACCAGCGCAACCTCAATTCGCAGATTTGTTTTTGGCTGGATCCGCTCAGTTCGGGCCTGGGTTAACTTCCATGGCGAGGGGGGGGGAGGCGAATGCTTCACTGAAACCCGTTGTTTTTTGTGGGAGGGTAGTATTGCAGAACATGCTACAGGCCACAATTCTAGCACCTCAAAGGTTGGTCCCGCCAGGGAGGCAGAAACTGATTCTCTTCAAAGACTACTGGTCTTTGTGGGAGGGAGACTGTAACATTCAAAAGAAACATTGGAATTAGCTGAGCCGCATAGCCTACGAACATAGAACAGGCCTGATGTGCACCCAGATCTCAGCGCCTCGCCTCGGATTACGTCCCGGGTGCCCGAGAAATATCTCTTTCGTGAGGGTTCTCTGGGCCACTAGGTCCCGGGGTGAACCTGAGCTCGGCTCGCCCGGACGGGAGAAGACCGTGGCAAATTGGAGCCGGGTGCAAATTTGAGAAGTCCGCCATGGATCTCGCGCAATCGATAAACCGTCGAGGAACAACTTGGCACGTATTTCAACTCAGTCGTTTATGGTACTTCCGCAACCTGCAATGATGTTCTACGAAAAGTGAAGCAAGGGTAAGGGCAAACCAGAGCTCGCTGAAACTCGCCGAGAATTCAAGCATCAGAATCAGGCTTGGCACATATCATAACCAAGAACCCCCGCCAACCCGCAAACTGGAGAAACAACTTATCACCAGCAATAAGCCACATCTCTCTCGCTTTCTCTCTCTCCCTCTCTCCCTCTCTCTCTCTCTCTCTCTATCTATCTCTCTCTCTCTCTCTCTCTCTCTCGCTCTCTCTCCATCTCTCCCAAGTCGCGCTGCGCAAACAACAACATATTTAACATATTCCATTCCTCCATTCCTCCATTCCGTGGTAAGTAGACCCAGCGCCCACAACAAATGCAGATTCCCTTCCTGCCGGCAAGCTTCCTTATCACATTCACTAAGAGCTGTTTACAAAGACCAAACACCGTTCATTGCGGGGGGCATGCAAACAACTCAACAAACACAACACAACATCGACCAATAAGTTGTATATATACATATATACATATATACATATATACATATATACATATATACATATATACATATATACATATATACATATATACATATATACATATATACATATATGTATATATGCAAGCTGCGACAATCCGAAGCCTAGAACCAGGAATCCCCAAGAAAAGGTTCTCCCCGAGATTGCTGAAGCCACAGCGCTTGCGCCTATGAGCATGCCACGTGGGAACTCCGGTGGCATGCCACCGGCCATCTCTGTGGGACAGTTGAATGACAGTGCGGTCCAATACTGCGAAGCAGAAACGGTAAACACATGAGCATCGTCAACAAATCAAAAACCTAAAACACATGATAAGCTGCTACAAGTTGCCAAGAAGTGCAAACACCACTTGCCCGCGCCGGGCAAGCCCAGCACACGCCGTGACATGAGGTGTTCTTGACTCTGGCTTAAACTGAAACCATCGCAGAGCAAGGACACCTGAAGCTCTATGATTAAGCTGTGCAAAGCAATTTTAATTTCGTGGAAGTGCATTCCGGCTGGAAGCTCTGGGTTAAATCGATCCTTGGTAAAGCTTTGAAAAACAACAAGCGGGCGATTTGGTCTGAGCCGGAAAGGCGCGAATGGATTGGAACATGCCAGCTGGATGCCCCAAGCGGAATATCTCAAGGGGAGGTGAAGCACCCGGACAGATCGTTCCTGGTTGGTGATAAAGGCAGCGTGGAGCCAACTGAGCTGAAGTGCTTAGGTGGAGATGCTGCAAAAATCAATTCATGAACATGAAGATGCACACCCTTGCCCGTTCTAACCTCCTTATCCAGCGGTTTCTGGCCGAATCGAGCAATCTTGAGGGTGCGGTGGCTCAGATGCATTCAACATAAGCAGCTCGCGCTGCTTTCGCCGTCAGGGCCTCCGCCAAGTGTTAGACGACTCCATCCCTGTTGTCGGACAAACAAAGGCTTCAGTGCAGCCTTAACCCACCAAACTTGGATGGACAAGCCTCTAAACAAGAGGAAACATTTATTGTGTGACACACGCATTAACAACAACGGAAAGGGGTGGTTTCACAAACATAGCGGACAACACCGGCATTCTGAAACACTCGTGGAACGAAACGACATGTTGGCGTGGTCTTACATCTATAGAGGGAATCTGGATACCAGTTGCTGCGTGCGGGTTCACAAGGTGACAATCTCTGGGAACATGGAGAGTTCCATTCGGCTGCGGAGTTAAGGGCAATCCCCGAAGCCAATGCCAAGGACAAAGACTGTCCAGGCCGCAAGCTCCAGGTCTGGAATAGAGTCTGACACCTTGCAGCCCTGACCCACGCGGGCGGCTTTTTTTTGTGAGCCAACGTCCGAAGCGATCGATGGGGGGACATATTAAAGCGCAGTTGGGCGGCCATCGAGACACCCAGCGGAGTGTCTCCATTCTCTTTGTTTACCCTTGAATTGTTGAGGAATTGATGATTCTTCTCAATTTCATGGACAATCACAGAGTTGTAGACACAGTTGGTTCACTCTCACTCACCGGCTGGGTGAGAAGAGCCGACGTTTTCGGAAACCTCCAGCGGCCCTGGGTCGAAAGCGGTTAGACTTTGGCGGGCACATTAGCTCACGTCAAACGTGGCCCAGTGATTCCAGCTGCCACTATACTAGGAAACTTGCCAAGGTGTCTGCTAGCTTTATGTTTAACATGACGTTGCTCCTAGGTTTGCATCGACATCATGGCTAAGGTAGCGTCCTCTGCCAAAACCAAGACGACTCAAAAGGAGGAAACCGCAATGTCTCGGCCAATGCCCGGTGGTGGCTGCAACTGAGAAAACGGAGAGGCAACCACATCGTGACATATTGCAAGTTCGATAAAACAGCCGGCATAGCTTCTACTCTAGAGCTGCGCTGCATGCTCACCAGCAAAGGATTATGCCCAATATTTTTGTCAGTCAAATTCGACTGCATACACATACAACCGTCTCAAGAGAAAATCGGGGATCCCCAGACCAATACTACGACCGGCTCTATGCGCTACTTGGCTAGCTACTTGGCCAATTTAAATGGGATTAGCACTCATTGTTCCCGCATTTGATCATCAGCATGCAAGCATCTCAATCAACAATTGTCTCAATATGCATGGAACCTGTGCTTGTCCAACCTGTGTTCCCTGTGAATCTGCAGTGCAAAGATATTGTGTATTCATAGACGTATCATACTGCACGCACCCTCTCTCTGTACATTATTATACCTACATGCAGTAACATATGTATATGTACAGTATATATATATATATGTATATCCATGCAAACATGTCCTGCATGTGTGTATAAACAAATTCACACATGTGTATGTACCCATTATGTGTGTATATATGTGTTCTAGCAATGTCTCCAACTTACGCGTCGACGGATGCGTCGACCCTCGGCCTGGGCGGACTCTCAAACTGCCCACGTGACTCTCATACCGCGGAAGCGGCCGCGGCCGCGGCCGCCGCGGCCGACTTGCCCGCCGGCATGAGCGGGTAGAGCTGCTTCCTGCGTGGGTTTCCCGGCGAGGTGACTGGCAGACGGCCAGTGGCCAAAATTGGGGAAAGGCAACTTGTTTGATTGGTTGAATATTCAGCAGTAGGCCAAACACAATGGGCTTATCTTCACAAGCAAAATCAACGGTTCAATGGGCAGCCAAAGTACTCCCTTCTAATCTTGAAAGCTGACAGGAGCTTGCCGGGCTTCTTTCCCTGTAAATGATCGAAATATGAAGACCCCTAACAAATGCCTCTTCAGCTGCGGCAAGGTGTTGCATAGAGAGAGGAAACCAGTGACACAACAAATGTTGGCCTGCAAGCAGTCTTCCTCTTCCCTCGTGAAATCTTCAGCCTCTGCCAGATGACATGTTCTGGCAGCATCACATTATGGCACCTGCTTTGGTAGTCCAACTCCGAGTATCGTTTCTTTGCCCTTGCAAACAGAGGACTTTGACGATTGACGACCACTGAGGTCAGTGCCAATGCATATATGGGCATTTCGAGCAAAATGGGTGACCCCTCAAACTGGCCAGCTTCAAATTGTCCTTCTGGCCGCGTTTTGCCTGTCCAGCCTCAGATACCTTCGAAAGCTGACTTTTTGGCGATTGAATTGGGAAATCCAGGAAACCCAAAAGGGCAAAGGGCAAAACGGTCAGTCAGTAGGTGAGTTTGAGCAAACATGGTCACACCTAGGCGAAACGTCCTCCCTCAGACGCCCTCCCGCGGCGGCGCTTGCGTCCGCTTTTGGTCTCTTACCGGGATGGGGCGAGGATGACGCCGGCATCGAGCAACCTGACGGCAGCAAGTTGGATGAACAACAACAGCTGGCTGCTTCGGAACGGGTGAAAGGGGTACATTTCCGAAACTGTAGTTTGCAATTAGGCACGCAGACATCCAGAAGGAAATGCTGCTCTCTGATTTCACCGTGTTGCATAATAAAGGATGGGCGTTGTGCCAAAAATGCACAGAGCCAAATACCGAGCTAAGTGTCAGCGCGCACTGTACATGCTGAGTTCTAGGTGTGGTTTTGACTCCTGATGGTACATCGTTGCACGACATTCACCTGCGAGCAATGGATGCCATCCCTAAAAACAACCTGTCAAATTGCCAAACCTCGACCATTTCCTTTGAGAAGCAACGCGGGCTTGACCAAACAGCTAGATTGTTGAGGGCATGGTGGGTATTGTTCATTCCGTGTTTCTGCAAACGGCCATCGCGAACCCAAGTTATTGCTTCGCAAAGTCCATCATGTATACACCATTCTACATGCACGCAAACAGGCATGCATTAGACATGTATATGTGTTTCCACATTGGTTGGGGATGCGTCTGTCAAGGAACTTGCCGAGGGAAGTAGAGCTGGAACTTGGGAAACAAATGCTCAGCCAAGACTCCTCTGCACCTCCTGCGCATCTAGCTCCAGGTCCTGTTGCCACCCCCCGGCCCGCTAGAGGACGGGGGGGGGGGGCCAGTTCCAGTCATCTACTCTCCAGATTGACATGAAGCTCAGCATGTAACATATCAAGATGGCAGGAAACTCGCTTTTTGAGGAACTGAGTTCCATGTTCATGTTGCACAATAATTCTCCAAAAGGGAATGGACAACATAATTCCGGGCCATCTCCGTCACCTCCTTCCTGAATTCCGTGCTTCAGGGAATGGCATCGGCCAGGTCGGGGCATTGGTGCTGACAAAGCTATGGCAGGCTTGGTGGAGTCCATGTTTGCAAGCGATGTTTGAGGAACTGAGGTCCTGGAGTCAGGTATTTGGCGGAAGGGCTCCGTGCCAAGCTTGTGTTGTCGGACCCTGTTCCTGCAAGCATAAAACAGAGCAGCATGCAACCTGCTGCTCAACAACATGAAAGGTCATTGGAACCGAGCGCGAACACACAACTGGGCAACAGGTGGTCACACCGGCTTCATGTAGGCCCTCTGTCCAAAAAGAGAGATCCCTTTTACTGCATATTAACAACAACATGCGTTCCCGATCAGCACCACTCTGCCCGAAAGGAATCTGGCCCACAACAAGACACCTGACGCATCTGGCACGTTGAGCACATTCCTAATCAACTCAAGCTAAACTGACATGAAACCGAGAAGGCTCCTACCAGACAGGCGCTCATTATCCGTTTACGAAGGGAGCAAATGACCGGCCCTGTCACTTGCGTGTTCACTGACAACTTACAAGCTGCGCCCGCGGGGCAAGTTCGATTTTCGTCTGAAGTCCCGCAGACCCCAGAACCGCAAGGCATCCGGCAGTTGCTGTGTGGTGAGGTGACCCTTGCTCTAATGCGCAAGGGAGGAGCTGCAGGCTTGTAGGACATACCCACTGATACCACTGGTAGACATTCCCGCTAATTCTTTGCTTTGAAAAAGCAACTTCCCTGGTATCACAGAAGTGACCTTCCCGTTGCGTCCTGGGTGAGGATCTCGACCGAATGCTGCCCAAAGCCTCAGAGATACCAAGGGGAAGCGTCTGAAACTCTGGCAAGGGGCCTGACTTGAACCCAGTGGGAACCTGATATTGATATGACCCCAAGATTCGATCATTGCAAGGCTTCCCAGAACGGTTGTAAATATATTTGGGCAATATCAGTTGCAGCTCCTGACTAATCTTTCTTTTGGCTGCACAAATTGTCTGTACAATTAGACCCCAATAGGCGAATAGGTGTATGATGTTAACAAATCTCAGGTGGGTCCCACTTTCTGGCTCTACGAATCGCTCTCTTTGGTCTCACGGTCCTGTTCCGCCTGTGCCTTACCTGTGAAAACAGCCATGTGAGGCCAATTCAAGGTCCAAAGAGGTGCAATCTGGGCGAAAAATATCGTAGGCTTCTCCCCGTACTCATAGGTTTCCATCTGAAGCCAATGGGCGTGGATTTAGTCCGCACCTCCTGTTCTGCCCCCGCCTGGAGCTGGTCTCATCGTTGGAGCTGCTCGGTCCCAAGCGGCCTGGCTTCGGTACGGGACTTGCCTCGCTTCCTCGCAGGTGCAACTTGAGAAATCCTAAGCCTTGGGGAGGTGTCCCGAAACCCGGGTGCTACGGAAACCAAAAGGAAACACGCAAGTTGGGTCCCACGTTTGAGGGCACCACCTTTGGGAAGGCCTGTAAAACGGCTGGAGACCCAAAGAGAAACTTGAGAAACCGCGATGGTTGCAAAAATTGCCATGTTCTGCAAATGGGGGGACGCTTTTCGGACGGCGACTAAAGGCAAACCAAAACTAGATTCGGACACATGGCCTTTCACTTTCAGGCCCGGCTGAAGGGTGCCCGGCAAAAGCAGTTGGGGCAGAACTCAAAAGAGACCTGTCCCAAAGGACTCTGTTGACTTGACCCCCGATCAAAACCATCCTGCTCGGAAACTGGCTCGCACCCTTGGCAAGACCCCATTCCCATTGCTGAACATGTCTCTGCGGAGAAAGCTTCAGTAGAAGCCTGATAGAGGCCAGGAACCTGAATGCAAACATGAGCAAACTAAACATCAGGGCAAAACAAATCCAGCATTCCCAAACATGGGATCGAACTGCTCTCACGCATGCCGCGAGACTTTTTTGTATTATTTGGCAAAACGACTTAACAGCACTAACAGCACAGCAAGCCTTTTCAAGGCAGCATTCCGCCCCGCTAGCCATGGAAAACGGATTTCCTTTGCAAGCCCGGCGTGTTCAGCAAGGACCTTCGGATATTTCCAGTCTTTAAGCTGCCCACTACTCCCCAAGCCATATTGCCCAAGTGGCCCAAATGGCCTAAGACAACCATTGAACATATTGAAGGTCCTAATATGGTCTACACAGCCTTGGCCGCGCTTCCATGGCGGGACTGGGGGAAAAAAACAAGTCCAGTGCGGATGTTAAAGTGCTGCCGCTATGGAATCAGATGTATGGGCTTAGATTCCTCTGGGTAGCCAGTTGAGCTTCACAGCTACGCTGGGCTAGTCTGTTGCTGATGCTAGCCGCACACAGCTCAGACCACAATCCGCATCTCCGGCTCTGTGCTCACAGTGCTGCTGCAAAGGCCAGTGACCTTGCCGCCCCATGCAGCCGCCACAGCCTCCGCGCGATGAGCCTGGTCAGCCGGCACCCAAGTCAGGTTGGTCTCCAGGCAGTAGACTGGCCACTTGCCGCAGGCGCCCTGCTGGTCGCACACATCTGCGTCCCCGATCTTTGTCTTGCCCAGGCCAAACATACCGAAGTTCATTTCGGTGCCTCCCTTGAAGTACGCCGTCTGGAACTCGAAAACCGTGGCGCCCAAGAAGAGGCTGGAGTTGGAGGCATACTCGTGCATTGCCTTGACGTCATTCTTCAGAATCTCGTGGGGCTGACTCAGGTCTCCAAAGGCGCCGATGAACCAAGGCTTGTTTCCGAAGGGCGCGTAGTTCTTAGCAATGGTGTCCTTGACAAAGCTCCACGGGTCATGCACGTTCACCCCATTGACCCACCTCTTGTCGAACGCATCCGCCACCTCTGCAGCGCTCGATTTCAGCTTGTACTTGGCAAGGGATGGATCCTTCATCACCGCCAGCATGTCCTGGAAGCCGAAGTAGCCAGGGCACTTCTTGCACTTTCCGTCGATGGAATCCGCCACGGAGAAGGACCAGGTGGTGGTGAGGTTGACTCGGCCAGGCTGGATGCCCGCCTCCTTCTCAGCTGCCAGAAAGCCGTCCAGGGCAGACAGCACCGCCTTCACCCGGCACCAGGCGGCTTTGCCCGGGCAGCGAGGGTCGTTCACCAAGAAGTCTGGCTCATTCAGCAGAACCACCAAGTGGACGGCAGGGTGCCACTGCTTGTCCTTGGCAAAGCCCTGGGCAAAGCCATCCTTCATCACCTTCTTGACAGTGTCGTAGCAGTCAAAGTTGGTGCAGTTGTAGAGTGCCAGACTGGTTTCGATGCCCGGCATCACGTTCAGGCCAAGGGAGTGAGCTCGGTCCAGGAAGGCGCCGTGGTCTCCATCGTAGCCCAGGGAGTTGTACATGCGGACCGCATTGGCACCCAACTTCTGGATGACCTCCAGGTCATTGCGGCCCTTCGGGCCCCACTGGGCTGCGTAACCAGGCAGCATGACGTCCTCACTGGGCAGCTTCTCCTTGCAGGGCGCGTCCATGGTGCATGGCAGCGGGGCATACGCCACCCCCCGCACCGGACCAGCCGGCAGCGGTGGGGGAGCAGGGCCCGAGCCATGATTGGCGCTGGCCACGGCCACGGCAATGCCTACGATGATGGCCTCAGATGCCCAGTGGCCATGGGAAAAAAGGGGCATCTTTTTTTGGTTGCTTGACTTCAAAGGGGAATCTTTCCCCAAAACAAGGAAAAAAGGGCTGCACTGGGCAACTGGGTGGCAATCAAGCACAGCAAGCCCAGGATCAGCGGAATCAGGCGGCTCCTGGTGCACCAGCTTTGCTGCTCAGGCTGAGCGTCTGCTGCTCGGGGGGACATGGCGACTGACGAAATCCCTAGCAGACTCCGTTGGATCGCGGCGCGGCTCGAGCAAAACTACGGGCAAACAGTGGAAGACGGCAGTGGCCAGAAGAAAAGTTGCGGCTAGGTCTTCAAGCAGCTAAAAGTATATTGCGGCGGGTTTCAGTTGCATCTCATCGGACTTGGCACCAGTTCCGACCACAGGCCTGGCGCAAGCCCGCGGCGCTGCCAGCTTCGTCTCGCAGTACCAGTGCCTGCAGAGCGGCCAGGCAGACACCAGGAAAACACCAAGAACTCTGCCTTAATATTGGCTGGTTTCCTTTTGGAACTCGAAACATATTCAGAGAGCAAAGAGAAAACCAGCTCTGATAACTTGAGCGAAGTACTTTCACCTGCTGAGTGAACTGATCCCGTGATAGTTCACCCACATATACGGATATTTCTCTCTCTCTCTCTCTAGATATAGAGATTATTGGGGCTCTATGCCAATCTGCCAAATAATATGTGCCCTACAACTGGGGCACAAGCCGTTTGGGGCTGAGGACCGACCTTTTGGGCAAAGCATCTGCAGAGTTTCGAGAAGAGGGAGGCGCTAAGCGATGGATGCCTAACATTGAACGCAAGGGAAACAAGAAATCCTCAAGTCTACTGTGATTTACCGTAGCTTAGAGGTTGAGCATCATTAATAGGTTTACTTGCAATATTTGGCAGTGATTGAAAATTGTATTGTCCCGTTGGTTTCCCTTTAAACCTCACCTGAAAAAAAGGCGGTCAAAACCCCCCAAAAAAAGACGCACCCATTTAGGGCATCCACCGTAGTGCCATCCCCCCCGCCATCCGCACCTGGGCCTGCTCCGTGTCGAATACCGCCGCCATGTCGGCAATCGCGCCGCAAGGAACCTCGCGCCAGTGGGAACCCTTTGGTGGGCATCTTTTGGGCGGGTTGTCAGGTCCAACCATGAAGCATATATTCCCCATACACCCATGAGTAAATAAACAGTATTCAACCATGAGGAATGACCATGAAGCATAACCCTTGGTTGATGTTGAAAGGAGAGTTACAAGGACAGCAACCTGTCAAGTTTTTCTGGGGAGACACCTGCCACGAGGGGTTGCCAATATTTGCATGGAGCCGACAGGTTTTGAAAAAAAACCTTAAGGCCATCACCGAATAACTGGGCACGTGCATCCGCGCATAGGCTGCCCCATACCGGAAACCAAGAGTGGGTTTCTAGACCATCCACATGATGTACGACGTGACGAGATTGGGCAGCAAAATTGCTATACAACTAAATATGATGTTGGATTAGGATGTCAGCTGTTTGTCTAGACCATGGCGCAAATACCGAGAAGCGATAGTTGTTCCCGGCACGCTCGATCTGGCAGCTCGTTTGGGCCAAGTTTCGAATAAGATCTACCTTCACCCTCCGACCACCCCCACCCCCGTCTCCCCCTCTTCCCCCCCGTCTACTCCCACTCGACGACCAACAAATAAGCCACAATAAGCCTCAGGGGATAGCCCCAACAGCATGAGACACATTTGCGCGCACTCCTCTCCAGAAGTCGGAACAGCAGCACGGATGCTACCCCGCAACCCTCGGAACCGTCCCAGAACCTCGGTGCATTCCCGGAACCCTCTCAGAACCTCGGAACCCTACCCCAGAGCGCCCCACCCCGGAGCCTACCTGGGCAAAGACCCCCCCAGCTTTCAAAACAACACCCCCAAAGGAGGAAACAAGGGCACCAGAGGTCCATGTCCCTTTTACACGTCCTCTTCCAGCCACCAACCTAAGGTTGATGCGTGCAGCGTGCACTACCCGGGACCAAAACCAAAACCGGACGCCAAGCGCGCCTTACGGCGCTGCAGCTCCCGCAGCAGATCCTCCCGGCGCCAAGCGCGGATGGCCATGGCCAGCAGATCCAGCAGCTCCTCCACTCGAACGGACGTTCCAGTGGGAGCGATAGGGGCTGACCCGGAACCCGGGTGTGGGGAATGAAGCGGTTTAGGGGGGTCCCGAAATCAAAGCGCAAGGGATTGAATATGGTCATTCCTCATTTCTTGCTGAGCGCCAGCGAGTAGTCTCAAGCTGGCTAAGCATCACACAACCACCGTAAGCAAAGCATGTTGTGCCAAACCACCCCACTTCAGGCTTTGCAATATTGTGTTCCTCCAACATCCCATCACCCCAAAACAAAATGTCAAATTGTCCTCCCCAGGCAAAACCATCTGTAAGACCCGGCCTACAAGTCTATAAGCTTGAAAAAGTAACCACATGTTTAGCCTCCCCCACCTCGAAACCTGCCGTTCCAAGTTCCAACCCCCGCGAATGCGACGAATTCGGCGCCTGGCGGTGTGCTACGCGGTCTTCGTTCCGCGCGAAGCGCGGGACGGCCAGGACGGGGTCTCCCAGGACCTGTGGCCCGTTTGTGTTTGGAGGGACTTGCGAGGCTCTTCCTTGCCCACAGGGAAATCAAATGACTAACCCTTTGTTGGTTCAAAAAAGGAGATCAACATGCGAAGGCTTAGACTGCACAAGTGACCACCTAATGAATCACAATCATACTCAATCTACCCAGATGTTGATTGTGGATCAGGTGCCAATGCAACAATTTTACGGGAATCTAGGTGTCGATTTGGACAGTAGGTGGCCAACTACTAACTGAGATCAGTGCCTTCAAACACGGACCTGTCGACAGGAATGTTTTGCAGCGACAGACAGTGGGCAACGAAGAGGGTCTTTGTATTTTTCCTGAGGCATCGCCCTACCAACAACAAATCAAGTAACCATCCTCAGGAGGTTGCCACGTAAGGTGGGGAAGTGCAGCAGGTCTTGTCGGAAAGGAGCGTTTAAGTCCCAGGAAACCCTGCCCAGTTTAGTGCCAATTAGGGACCATTTGTTCGTCTCGCCTCACTGAAATTGCGACAAAGCTGGAGTCTGTGCCACAGTTGAAACCCAAAACTCGGACTGACGTGAGTCCTACCTATCATCATTCTAATGAACAAATAAAAAGTACCCCCACTCATGGACCCTGGTTTGGTGAGCTTGAGCTGTGTTTTCCAGTATTTTGTGCATTTTGTTGCCTCGTCCATTTTGTACATACATATAGATGTATATATATATATATATATATGTGTAATATACCTATAAATGTATATATATATACACCATCTGACAGAGTCTGCATGCAGCTCAGACTATTGGGACAACGCTGATATTGTTAAACATTTGAAAAATATTGGATTAAAGATTCAAGAACCTGAGCGATTTTTCTTGAATTCCAGAATGCTTAAGAATCTTAAAAGGCTCCAGTTGTCCCAAAACTCTAGGTTTTCAATACATACTTCTGCAGCCAAGTATGCGCACCCATCTGCAGTCATATGCATTTTATCTGCCATCCTCCAAGTTCCCACAATGGCTGGATTTAAAGTGAGAGGACAAGGTTCTCTGAAAAGCTTTCTGTGAACGGTACTTAAATGGCAAAATGATATCCGGGATTTAGAACAACTTGAAAGTTTTTGAGGGTTGGCCAGGACCATTCAAAAGGCTCTGTATGCGGCTATTTGCCCGTGTGTCGGCGTGTGGCTCCCTTTATTGTTGGGGGACTGTGACGTTTGAATCAGAAGTTGTCATTTGCTCTGCAAGGGCTCCTTGCAAGGCACCGAGATCGTCACACGCGTCGACAAGGCTGCTTCGCTAGTGACAGATCAGCTGCAATCCGAGAAGAAATCCGCGGGCTTTTGAACTGAAGAAATCAGCGGGCTTTCGAAGCAGTCCACAATTTGCGCAATTTGCGCCTTGTGCAACGCAGTGGTCGCCCCAGCCGAGATATTTGCTAGCCGGGAATCAACACAACTAATATTTTTGGAGGGTCTTTTTTGGGACCCGTTTCTGACTCAGGCTCGCCCGACCTTCAGTCAAATATTGATTAAACCAAAAACATGTTTGGTGGAACGTTGGTATAAGCATGCGCGCGCAAGTGGCGCTCGCCGGTGGAGGCTGTGGGTGGGATTTGGTGGGGACAGAATTTCAACAGCTCAACTCGTACTTGTTGCGTTTGAGGTTGGCATTGAGCCTGCGAGTGGGGGAGAAGCAGGGGGGGTTTGCGGGCTAGCCAGCGCAATCGAGAGAGAGAGAGAGAGGTTAGCGCACCTCCTCTCCTTAGAGAAAGTCGCGGACGTTGTTGACAGCGAGTTTCTCCGTCTGGCACGGTGGGCTGAAGTCGACAAACGCCCTTTCCCGGAGTAGGGATATGGCAAAAACTGCAATCTTTTCATGACAGCTGGCCAAATTGAACATGGATCTTTCCGCTCCCCTGAAAATCTGCCGGGCAACATGAGGGTGTTCAAACTAACTGCGAAAGCGCTCGTATTTTGACATCTGTTTCGTGATCTTTCTCAGCTCTTCTCTTCAAACAGGACTGCTCGACGCAAAAAAAGGTTCGCGGCGACTCCGCACGCTGCAGCGCAAGCACGCGGATGCACTTGTCCCACCGTGGCAGCCTGCGCAAGCGCCCATGATACCTCCGTTTCTCCGCAATCAGGCATGTCTCTTTCCCTGTGTTTTTCAAGAGTGTGTGTGTGTGTGTCCCTTGGTCCCCTTGGCTTCAATACGCGTGCCTGGCCCAGCGCTGGGGCTTCCCCTTCCTGGCGGCGAAATCTCTGAAACAGCCACAAGCAACAAGTGGCGGGGCCCCATCTGAGCCCGCTTGTGACCTGCTTGTTCGCAACGTACATGGTGTAGCGCCCCGTCTCGGTAGACAGCGCAGCTTTTTCAAACTCAAGTTTCTCCCGCGGCTGCGCCCAAAATCACGAACTTGGTCAAGAGGATGCTTCAGATTAGTCATAGTCGACATGTTTGGATGCTGCTGCAGGGGCATTGTGTCCGCGATTAATGGTTAACAACAGCCCAACCACTTGACTGGGCTTCGAGCCATCCAGCTCTGCCACAACCGCCTGCACGGCGAGAAGAGAACCTCAGCTGCCAGGGAGGGCGATCTTCGGCAGATGGTCTTATTCGGGGCTGGCTCAAGAAGGAAACCGGAGCAAGAAAACCATTTAAGCGCCCGACCCTGGCCGTGTGAGGGTTGTCCACCAAACCTGGCGCGGGGGCTAAGTGGGTTCGAACGCTCCGCGTAAAGACAGAGAAGCGAGTTTCTGCGGTTTGGGTCTAGCTGGGCATTGCAAACATTAAAACGCTCCCAACAATTCACGCGCTCATCGTTTCAACGCCAAATGACCTGCGCCCAAAGCCCGTTGAGGCTTGATTCTACCAGGGCCGCAGCTCATCAGTGAAGAATATGAGCTACGATCCAAACTGGCGCTGGCCCTACTGGTTATTGACCATGCCCCACGCTGCCAAAGGCTGCCACCGCCTTGCAGGTGACGAAGCAGAGCGCTCCTACAGGCCAGCTCTGCCCGCTCCGCAGCCCAAGATTCTGCGGCCGCAAGGCTGTAGCAATTTATTCGTGAAGAGAGGCACCCAAGTTCCAAGATCGTAAACCTGCTACTGCTGCGTATTGGACAAAGCTCTCACAACATGTCTTGTCGCCAACAGAAGCTCATCCGCACAACACGCACATGCTCCTATGCCACTCGTGGGCTTTTGACTGGCTTCTCCAGATGGCGCATGCAGCACAAACCTTCAAAACAAACAAGGTGACACAAATTGGCCGAGTCCCGCACGTTCTGAAATCTGTCGTGTCGAGCTTCCAAGGTCAGGCCGCAAAAACTTAAACAGTTCTTGTGCGGCAAACAGGGCTCAGCATCATCGGCATGCCCAGCAGACCTGGGAGAAGGGACCCCCAGCATCATCAGCATCACCAGCAACGCCCAGCATCGCACAACAGACCTGGCCACTGGCGGCCGCAAGAAAGCCCACTGCCACTTACAGCCACTTGCATCCACTTGCAGCCTTGCAAGTGTCCGAACTTGATTCACGCAACGTAGGCGACCTGAACGGGCATTTATGAAGAGGCGCAGGATTATGAGAGGTACTATACATTCATATGTATGTATGTATGTATGTATGTATGTGTAACGTGTACAAATATGTATATATATATATACATACAATATGTTCACACACCGTCGCCCCCCAGCCCGGACTACCTGTCCACCTCTGCTCATCATCTACTGCCTCCGCCTTTTGAGATAGAATGAATTGTGATTTGCTGTCCAAATAAGACTGTAAATACAACTTATTTAGCTAGAATCCCTGTTTCGAGATAGTTTCAGAATTTGAACCTCTAATCCCTTGAGCTTTCTAGTTTGGAACACCGTCTAACAAGGACCTTTCTTATGCCACGCAAAGGCCACAATGTAAATGACACAAATCGTACTTCGAACTTCCTTGTAGAAGTCCCTTAAATGTTTGGCCACATTTAGTATGACTTATATTTGAGAAAATAAGTATATAATCAGTGGTTATTATCAAAAGCTAGTTGAATTATGTTTATATTAGATTATATTTGACACTTAAGCTATACTTAGGAAGAAACTCCTATCTAATGTATTTTGTTAAAAAAAATGGTTGGACTTTACCCAAAGTCATATTTACTTGTACATGTAACTCCTATTTGGAAAGGATTTGGTTATATAAGTTATGTTTGGGACACACAAACACATGTTGAAAAAGTAGCTATATCCTGACTAGATTATATTCAAGATTCCAATTCTAGTTAAAGTAAAATCATATTTGGAAAGGATATCATATTGGGACACATCGGAGGACTCCGGGCTCCAAAGAATGAGGCTTTGGCGGCCCAAAAATAGAAATGTCAGATCTCTAGATTCCAGATTTATCGTCACTAAAAGGCACCAAAACCGGGGCCTTGGGGGGGTTGCATGTATACATATATGTGCATGTGCATATATATGCATGTTTATGTAATGTAGTGTTGAAGGCGAAGAGGCAATCATTCACTATCCTTCCGCCCAGAATAAATAGTTGTGGTCCACACCCGATCTTCAGTTCGAAAAAACGCCTCAGCTTCCACCAACAGTTGGGGGGTCCACAAAACGGGATTGGTTATGCAACGCATGTTGGTGTGTCTCAAAATAGGGAACCCCAAAAAAAGGATTTCGGGTTCCTCGTTGGACCAACACAAGTACCCTCAGCAAAATCCAAACAAGACACCCAACCAAACAGAAGTACCCTCAGGCAAATCCCAAAAAGACACCCGACCAAACAGAAGTACCCTCAGACAAATCCAAAAAAAACACCCAACCAAACAGAAGTACCCTCAGACAAATCCAAACAAGACACCCAACCAAACAGAAGTACCCTCAGACAACTCCAAAAACGACAGCCAACCAAACAGAAGTACCCTCAGACAAATCCAAAAAGACACCCAACCAAACAGAAGTACCCTCAGACAAATTCAAAAAAGACACCCAACCAAAACAGAAGTATCCTCAGACAAATCCAAAAAAGACACCCAACCAAACAGAAGTACCCTCAGACAACTCCAAAAACGACACCCAACCAAACAGAAGTACCCTCAGACAAATCCAAAAAGACACCCAACCAAACAGAAGTACCCTCAGACAAATCCCAACAAGACACCCAACCAAACAGAAGTATCCTCAGACAATCCAAAAAAGACACCCAACCAAACAGAAGTACCCTCAGGCAAATCCCAAAAAGACACCCAACCAAACAGAAGTACCCTCAGACAAATCCAAAAAAGGCACCCAACCAAACAGAAGTACGCTCAGACAAATCCAAAAAAGACACCCAACCAAACAAAAGTACCCTCAGACAAATCCAAAAAAGACACCCAACCAAACAGAAGTACCCTCAGACAAATCCAAAAAAGACACCCAACCAAACAGAAGTACCCTCAGACAAATGCAAAAAAGACACCCAACCAAACAGAAGTACCCTCAGACAAATCCAAAACAGACACCCAACCAAACAGAAGTACCCTCAAACAAATCCCAAAAAGACACCCAACCAAACAGAAGTACCCTCAGACAAATCCAGAAAAGACACCCAACCAAACAGAAGTACCCTCAGACAAATCCAAAAAAGACACCCAACCAAACAGAAGTACCCTCAGACAAATCCAAAAAAGACACCCAACCAAACAGAAGTACCCTCAGACAAATCTAAAAAAGGCACCCAACCAAACAGAAGTACGCTCAGACAAATCCAAAAAAGACACCCAACCAAACAAAAGTACCCTCAGACAAATCCAAAGAAGACACCCAACCAAACAGAAGTACCCTCAGACAAATTCAAAAAAGATACCGAACCAAACAGAAGTACCCTCAGACAAATCCAAAAAAGACACCCAACCAAACAGAAGTACCCTCAGACAAATCCAAAAAAAGACACCCCACCAAACAGAAGTACCCTCAGACAAATCCAAAAACGACACCCAACCAAACAGAAGTACCCTCAGACAAATCCAAAAAAGACACCCAACCAAACAGAAGTACCCTCAGACAAATCCAGAAAAGACACCCAACCAAACAGAAGTACCCTCAGACAAACCCAAAAAAGACACCCAACCAAACAGAAGTACCCTCAAACAAATGCAAAAAAGACACCCAACCAAACAGAAGTACCCTCAGGCAAATCCAAAAAAGACACCCAACCAAACAGACGTACCCTCAGACAAATCCAAAAAAGACCCAACACCTAACCAAGCAGAAGTACCCTCAGACAAATCCAAAAAAAGACACCCAACCAAGCAGAAGTACCCTCAGACAAATCCAAAAAAGACACCCAACCAAACAGAAGTACCCTCAGACAAATCCAAACAAGACCCAACCAAACAGAAGTACCCTCAGACAAATCCAAAAAACACCCAACCAAACAGAAGTACCCTCAGGCAAATCCGAAAAAGACACCCACCCTCAGACAAATCCAAAAAAGACACCCAACCAAACAGAAGTACCCTCAGACAAATCCAAACAAGACCCAACCAAACAGAAGTACCCTCAGACAAATCCAAAAAACACCCAACCAAACAGAAGTACCCTCAGGCAATAGTACCCTCAGACAAATCCAAAAAAGACCCAACCAAACAGAAGTACCCTCAGACAAATCCAAAAAAGACACCCAACCAAACAGAAGTACCCTCAGACAAATCCAAAAAAGACACCCAACCAAACAGAAGTATCAGACAAATCCAAAAAAGACACCCAACCAAACAGAAGTACCCTCAGACAAATCCAAAAAAGACCCAACCAAACAGACGTACCCTCAGACAAATCCAAAAAAGACACCCAACCAAACAGAAGTACCCTCAGACAAATCCAAAAAAGACCCAACCAAACAGAAGTACCCTCAGGCAACTCCCAAAAAGACACCCAACCAAACAGAAGTACCCTCAGACAAATCCAAAAAAGACCCAACACCCAACCAAACAGAAGTACCCTCAAACAAAATCCAAAAAAGACACCCATCCAAACAGAAGTACCCTCAGACAAATCCAAAAAAGACACCCAACCAAACAGAAGTACCCTGAGACAAATCCAAAAAATACACCCAACCAAACAGAAGTACCCTCAGACAAATCCAAAAAAAACACCCAACCAAACAGAAGTACTCTCAGACGCATCCAAACAAGACACCCGACCAAACAGAAGTACCCTCAGACTAATGCAAATTGACCCAACCAAACAGAAGTACCCTCAGACAATTCCAAAAAGACACCCAACCAAACAGAAGTACCATCAGACAAATCCAAAAAAGACCCAACCAAACAGAAGTACCCTCAAAAAGACACCCAACCAAACAGAAGTACCCTCAGACAAATCCAAAAAAGACACCCAACCAAACAGAAGTACCCTCAGACAAATCCAAAAAAGACACCCAACCAAACAGAAGTACCCTCAGACAAATCCAAAAAAGACACCCAACCAAACAGAAGTACTCTCAGACAAATCCAAAAAAGACACCCAACCAAACAGAAGAAGCCTCAGACAAATCCAAAAAAGACCCAACCAAACAGACGTACCCTCAGACAAATCCAAAAAAGACACCCAACCAAACAGAAGTACCCTCAGACAAATCCAAAAAAGACCCAACCAAACAGAAGTACCCTCAGGCAACTCCCAAAAAGACACCCAACCAAACAGAAGTACCCTCAGACAAATCCAAAAAAGACACCCAACCAAACAGAAGTACCCTCAGACAAATGCAAAAAAGACACCCATCCAAACAGAAGTACCCTCAGACAAATCCAAAAAACACGCCCAACCAAACAGAAGTACCCTGAGACAAATCCAAAAAAGACACCCAACCAAACAAAAGTACCCTCAGACAAATCCAAAAAAGACCCAACCAAACAGAAGTACTCTCAAACGAATCCAAAAAATACACCCAACCAAACAGACGTACCCTCAGACAAATCCAAAAAAGACCCAACCAAAACAGAAGTACCCTCAGACAAATCCAAAAAAGACCCAACCAAACAGAAGTACCCTCAGACAAATCCAAAAAAGACCCAACCAAACAGAAGTACCCTCAAACAAATCCAAAAAAGACCCATCCAAACTGAAGTACCCTCAGACAAATCCAAAAAAGACACCCAACCAAACAGAAGTACCCTCAGACAAATCCAAAAAAGACCCAACCAAACAGAAGTACCCTCAGACAAATCCAAAAAAGACACCCAACCAAACAGAAGTACCCTCAGACAAATCCAAAAAAGACACCCAACCAAACAGAAGTACCCTCAGACAAATCCACAAATGACACCCAACCAAACAGAAGTACCCTCAGACAAATCCAAAAAAGACCCAACCAAAACAGAAGTACCATCAGACAAATCCAAAAAAGACCCAACCAAACAGAAGTACCCTCAACAAAAAGAAACACATCCATCGTTTCGACACCTTAGAACAACGGGGCCCTGCCCCTCCGAAGCCTCACAAAGGCTCCGGAATTGCGCGTCGGAGCCCACCTCAGGCGACGCAATTAGGTGTCTCTTTCAAGGATAAGCAAAGCCTAACCATTTCAAGGATTGAACATATGTCTCTAATCATATTTCTCTAAACCATTTCAAGGACTCTAACTTTCAATTGAGCCGTGTTTTTTTTAATGGTGTGGGGCCTATACACTGGAAGCACATACCCACGCGGAGGCTACGCGGCTGTCTTTCCCCCTAGGAATTTGGCTACGAGGAGGCTACGCGGAACATATTTGTTGATAAGTGGCTACGCGGGGGGCTACGCCGGGGCTACGCGAATACTCGTTGGCAACCGGAAGTTCGTAGTAGCAGAAGTAGTATAGTAGTAGTAGTAGTAGTAGTAGTAGTAGTAGTAGTAGTAGTAGTAGTAGTAGTAGTAGTAGTAGTAGTAGTAGTAGTAGTAGTAGTAGTACTAGTAGTAGTAGTACTAGTACTAGTACTAGTACTAGTACTAGTACTACTACTACTTCTTCTACTACTACTACTAGTACTAGTACTAGCGCTAGTAGTAATAGTAGTAGAAGTATTAGTAGCAGGAGCAGTGGTAGTAGTAGTAGTAGTAGTAGTGGTAGTGGTAGCAGCAGTAGTAGTGGTAGTGGTAGTGGTAGTGGTAGTGGTAGTGGTAGCAGTAGTAGCAGTAGTAGTACTAGTAGTAGTAGTAGCAGTAGTAGTAGTAGTAGCAGTAGTAGTAGTAATGGGGCATGTGGGCCAGTGGCCTTGAACACGCCTTGGAGGCTACGCGGAGGCTACGCGCAGGCTACGCTGAGGCTACGCGGAATGAGCGAACTCAGCTCTGGCTGGGCCAAGGCAAATCAAATTCACCCTCTTTCTCTGAGACACGCAAGCTTTCAACCTAAGCCTTGAGCTCAAGACAAAGGATCTGGGCGGAGGCTACGCGGACGATTGTCGACAGCTCCCTTTGCTAGTGGCTACGCGGAGGCTATGCGAGGCTACGCGGTACCAGGAGTAGGCTACGCGGCTACCATGCCAGTTCCCCTCTCCTTTTGGCTCCTGCATTTAAAAAAAACGCTGCTCAATTGGGGGTGTGTCTCTCTATTTCTCTAAACTTATGTATTTTATGTTTTTTTTTGTATTGCTTTTGTTTCAAGCGCTCTCGGGCTTGGAGACAATTTTTATTCGGGGCCCGTTCTCCAAGTTACACTTTCATGTCACTGCAGCAGATCGGGAAATCACTTTCTGAACAGGCGGGAACATGACATACACCCGCCACAGCTATTCGTTTCAGTTTAGGGCTACAATGCGTGATGTGTGTTCACTGACAATGGCCCCACTGGCGCCCCTTCCCAGTTTCAACTCAAAAGGAGGATCCTACCACTTCCTGCATAACCGTCTCTGCTTCGAATGCCTTCCCTGAAATTCAAAAAAATGAGCATGACTCCCAGGCTGCCCGGGTGTGTCTCTCTTTTTTAAACAAGGCTTCTCCTTCCGGGATGGCTTTGCAGGAGCCCCACAATGGGATGGTCTTCCAGCCCCCCCACCCCCAAAAAAACCGCCCATTTCGGGCTGTCTTCAGTCGAGCGGAACACCAAGGCGCTGGCTGCCAGGATCAAGGGCAAGCCATCCTAGCGCGCCAGGCAATGTTCCCCCAAAATTCATCAACTCGCCAATTGTTTGGGACTCAAGTTTTGAGGGGAATCCTTGACTTCCTGTACTTTTGGGGGGCAACAACCCCTCAGGGGACCTGGCTTAGTAACCCAGGACCCTCTAAGCTGCTGAGCAGCACTCACAACAAGCCCACAGTTGTCGCTCGTGTTTCGTTTGCGGTGCCAGCCCACGGCGCACGCGTGGAAATGCACGTCAAAACAAACCAGCCGTACTTTAAGACGGGCTTGGGCGCACAACCCCGTTTACTTGTTGAGGAAATGGGAGGGCATGCACAGTTGTGGGGGTTCTCCCGTGTCGTTCTTCGCCAAAATCATCCAAAACGCAAGAAACAAACTCGCAAGCATGGCTCCAATACAGGTCCTATCCTGCCAAACAAGGTCCAGCTGTCCAGCCCGTCCGGCCTTGTCGTAGAAGTCAGTACCATAGGGGCAAATGGACGGGTGGTCCTTGGGCAACTGCAAAGAGCCAAGGGACAATATTGTTTTGGGCCTGAAAAGGGGCGCTTTCAGAGACGCCACGAAGACGCCTTAAAGAGACACCACGCCAAACAACTCCGCATCCCTCGCAAACGGGAAAAGCAACAGACCTCTCACCTTGGCCCAACTCTGAAATCCATAACATTCAATTCACGCGCGAATATCCGGGTGCTCGATAGCTGAGTAGTCATTTTGAAGAAGGTAAGCAACAAATGAGGTATTTGGCACCCGTTGTCCAGGTGCGCGACCCGTTAAGCCATCCTCCAAATGCTTGGATTCGGGGCTAAGACAACATGGCTCCAGTCGTTTTTCAGACCCAAGAAATGGACCTCGGCTTTCTGGTTGCCCTTGAAAAACCACCAAACAAGGGTACTTGTAACTGCGAAAAAGACGAGCCAGCCGGAGAACCCATGGAAACCCACGGAAACCCAGCCAGCCACATGGCTTTGGAGAAGAACCCAGTCACTCGCCAGGTGTCGGAGCCCATCCGCTGTGGGACCTGACCTGCCAGCAGGTAGCCGGTGGCCTGGCACGAAGTGGCTTTATTGGGGTTGGGACTTTCGGGGTGTGGGATTTCAGGGTGAAACAATTTGGGGCGTCAAGGTTTTTGAGGTTTGGCACTTTAGGGTTTAGGGATTCAGGTTTGGGACTTGAGGGTTCAGGGCTTCCGCCTTCTTCTGCTTGGTCGCCGTTTTGCAAAGAATGCAGCTGAGAATGGCAACTTGGTTCTCCGCGCCCAAGGCTAGCTGGAGGTCTTACTTCTGGGCAAAGAGGCCGAAACGGCCCTTCGGCTCCGTGGCCCGGGCTCCAGGGACTTCTTGCGGTAAGAGCCAAGGGGTTGGCGAACAATTTGGAGCCAACAGGGTCGACTCGTCGACACACAAGGGTTGGCCCGAACGACCTCCGGAGATCTCCCGCGACTGTGCTAGATTCTACATATCTCACCAATCTCCGGCCAGCGCAGAACCACCCTCTCCATCACATGTGGCGCACTCTAAGTGGCAAATAGCCCACCTTCATCACTCCATGCAGTTCAACGTCCGTTGGCGCATGATCCTTGCGAAAGGGTCACAAACATGAACTGTTGCACTAGGGTTATGACAGGAAACAACACTGAGATTCTTCAGCCCAACATTCAGCGACCAGTCTCTCAAAGGCTCTGGATCGTTTGGACTCAGACTCCCACCATCCCGTGTGCATTTCTGGAGAAAGCTTGCTGGCATCCTAAAGGTAGTGTCCACATAATGACTGTGTATCTCAACTTTGCCGACATGATAGGTCAAGTTTGCTTGGAGGCAAATAACTAACTGTTCAAATAACAATGCATAGCTTGTCTTCGTGAACACATCTCCGCGTGCCTGATTGGCTAGGGATGCGACTGCTGCCGCCATCAGGGACACGTGCACATGCGCACCTAGCGTTCGCAACTGCTCAACGATCAAAGGCCTGACTGCATGCCTATCCTGGGACTATATATGTGTGGATAATGTTCCTACAACTGGGCAATTATCAGCGACTAATCCCAGGCAGCGAGGATTCTAGGACGGTCCTTTTTTGCGCCTTCACGAGCTCACATGACCCTTCCCCACCGTGAGCTCCCTCCCGCCTTCGCCTGTACGCTCACGCTGCAAGAGCGCCAGCAAAATGGCCTACCACGAATCCACAATCATTGCATCAGGAACAGCGCTTCGACTGGCCTCATGTGGTCAAAGTTACCCCCCCGAGTGGCAGGCTAAAGCAAAACCAAGCTTGCTGAGTTTGATAACCTCCACAAACAGTCAACACACACTAGTTGGACGTGTTTGTCCGCAAACGGGTTGCACCCGTCCTCCTTCAATTGGTGCGCCGCCAGGAGATCCACGAGCGCAACCGGCATCTTGGTGGGCTGCCCTGCCTGAGACCGACGGGAGGGACCGGGATGGGGCAAGGAGGAAGGGGAATAAAAGGGCTACCTCAGTTTGTGCCCCCGACCAACCATAGCATGTCTTAGTATGTGTGTTCTGTTCCATGCTTAGTGAACAGTCAAGTAACATCAGTTCTATCGCTATTCTGGGGAACAGGCTTACGGAAACACGGAAATAAACTCAACCCACTTGCAAACTAGCCTCAGAACCAGCAGAGCAATTGCCTAAAGATAGCCAACTGACCATGTGAAACGACCCACACACAGTCAAAACTCAACCTCAACCCAAGCCAAAAGCAACACATGTGTACATGTATATAACAGATATGTCCCACATAGAAACATCTCCCAGTGCTGCCGAGGACAAATCAAGTTGGCCACCGTACCACGGAGATGGATCATGCAACAGCGGCAGTGTAATGCTATGAGTGCACGTGACAAAGAGAACGACCCATCTCTTCATCCCATTGCTATCATCGTTAGTAACGAGACGAAGAAATGGAGATAGAAGATATGCCATCTCTTTCTATTTCCCACTGCCCCTCAACTTGTTGGGAAGAACCACCGCGTGCAATGCAGCTCCAATATCCCGACTCAACTGCCCGATGAGCCGCCACACGCCTGCCTCGCCCTTGCTGCCATTCATAAAGGTAAAGCCAGACTCCGCCTGAAGTCCACTGCTTCAATGAAGACACGCATAAGCAATGCAAGTAATGAAGCAATGACGCAATGAAGCGCAAGGAAGCAAGCAAGGCAACGCAATGCAAAGCAAAGCAAAGCAAATCAAAGCAAACAAAGCAAGCACAAATATGCAAAGAACAACTACTTCATCGATGTGTAAAGTGATATTAAGCTGAACATATGAAGGCCAGCCGAACAGTCACCATGCAACAAACATTCCGTTGATGTTCCTTTGATCCGGGACAGGTTTAGGCCCTGGTCGCTTTGCTTGACATTTTGAGCCTGTGTCGACGTGCGAACTACCAATGTTCCTCCGTCTGAGAGACGTCCCACTAGCCCCCAGTTCTACGGGTATATGACCAACAGCCCGTGCGGCTGTGTCTGCTCTTTTGATCGGTCATTCCACTCCCGACCTTTTGCCTCGACAACCCCGAGAATCAGCCAATGCCAAGCGGATAAGTGAAGCACAACCATCAAACAGCAACATGGGTCATAAAAAGATGCTGCAAAGCGGTTGGTAACCCTGGCCTTGGAATTTGCTAAATATATATATATATATATATATATTGATGTGGCTGCGAAAGGAACGTCCTTTCTGTTGGTTGATTTCACGGACAAGTCTTCACACAAGCCAGCAACGAAACCATTTGAGGTCCCGGCGACTGACCAGGGTTGGGCAAATGCGGGTAAATAACCAGACCACGGTCAAGTTCAAAGGGCAGCCAAACAGAGGCTGCTTAAACAATTTGTGCAGGCTCAAATTGACTTCTTGTCCGCCAATGGCCACTGGGTTCATCAAAGTGGTATCCTCGAATCTATCCTCTGAATGGCTCAAAAGGGGCTACCACCCCAAAAATATTCACAGCAATCCTAGTCCTCGAATATTCTGTGGGTCTGGGTCCCCCTTGAAAGAATTGTTGTATTGGAAAACGAAGCAGAGCCACCATTTGGAAGGTCCAAAACCCTTTGACACCTACCCGCACGTTCGAACAATAGGCCCAACCCAAACAACCCTCGTGGCTCGCCTGAACCACGGCATCGTAGCCCACGCGCGCGTCCTCCAGCCCATATCCAGTCACCTGCGCCTGAGCGTCGTGGTCGGTTCGATCCCCCAGTGAGTAACAATCATAAACCCCCCAAATCTCCCAACCCACCCCCCCATCCCCCCACCTCATCCCCCCATCCCCCCACCTCATCCCCCCACCTCACCGCCACCCCCAACCCTCCCCCCCGAAACCCCCCAACCCTCCACCCCCGAAACCCCACAACCCTCCCCCCAAAACCCCCCAACCCTCCCAACCCCACACCCCTCCCCCCCCACCCACCCTCAGGCTGAAAAACGCCGCCCAGGCGCGTAGATGAGCCGCGGGGCGTTCGTCCGCAGCTCCGGGCCGAGGCCCAACTTCTGGGCGTCCC
Organism: Effrenium voratum; assembly: GCA_963377175.1. Lineage (NCBI taxonomy): Eukaryota > Dinophyceae > Suessiales > Symbiodiniaceae > Effrenium > Effrenium voratum. The sequence goes on from CAUJNA010000147.1 coordinate 436,196, forward strand.
CCGGCTTGTAGGAGGCAACCACCTGAGACGTGGAGAACCGCCACTTGGCTGTGGCTCAAAAAACCGGAACTCCAAAATGGCTTGCCCTGGCAAGTGGAAACATGGACCAAAACCTGCGGTGTTGCCCCTCCTGTTCAATTTTGAGCCATACCCACTTGCGGCCAACGTCCAGATTCTCCAGATTTGAGAGGTTAGAATAAGGGTACCCGATGTTCTTTTCTGTAGTCTAATTATCTTAGTAGGGGAAGCCTCCCACCAAAACAGGGGGAAAAGGGCACTACTGACGACCTAGGGAATGAGCCCCGATTTTTCGGGATTCCCGAAGAAAGAAAACCAAAGGGAATGTTTATAGGGGTACGAGAGGAAAGATCTTTAACTTGGTGCGAGAGGTAGGGATGACGATGACCCCGGGTTTTGGGAATGAGCCATGTTGGGGATTCCCGAACAAAAAGGACACCATAGGATGGATCGTTTTTTTGGGGTCATTCCATTTCTCATTCCCTGCCCATCGCACCAGCAAGTCTATCCAGAACCATGCTTCAAGAATTGAAAAGGCGGATATCCGCGTCCATTTATGGCTGGGATTGTCCCTTACCCTCCAATTACCCGGGTTTTGTTTGAGTGTGACTCGGGTCACCTTGCTCTTCTCACCTTTCTCACCGATCGAGTAGATGGGCCGCCAAAGGTAACAAACCTTTGCGAGTGCCACTAAAACGGTCCAACCCCAACAAGCGACTAAAGTCCAGGAACTCCAGGGGTAAGCTTTTGTCAAACCAAGAGTCAGACCAGTGACAGTGGAACCCACCTTCTGCCGATCAGCTTTTGTCACCTTTTGGTTAAATTCCCAACTTACCATTCCTCAAACCCAAAGCTTCCCCAAACGGGGCCTGCAGCCAGACGATTCTACAAACACCGGAAACCCTGGCCGACCAAACCCGGCGCGATACATCGTCGGGGCTAAGCCTGGGAGTCCACGAGGAATGGATTCACGGGGGGTGTCCAAAAATGGGGGACTTCTGAAACCGCGTGGGTTTTTGTTTATTTCTGTGTACTTACACAATCTTCAGAAGCAACAAGCGAAGGGGCATATTTGAACCATGCATGGGGGAAGTACTATGGGTTACCTAGCAAAGCTAAGGGATCTCGAAGAGAGGCTTCTCCATGCAAGGTCGCCATAATGGCCCAAATATGGGTTCAGGCAAATTCTGAACTTGTGCTTGTGGTATTCCTTTGACGCCATTCCATCAGGAAGATTTCTTATTTTGCAGCCCTTCCCAAATTTGGACCACGTTAATCTGAAGGTAAAAGGGATATGTGCCATTTGAATGGGTGCAGCTGCGCCGCGCGGCAATCTTTTTCAGGAGGCGCGCGGCTAGCGCATGCGGCTAGCGCATGCGGCGCGTCTTGCCCATCGGTGCTGACTCTATCCCACGTTCCCCAGATGGTCCCAAACCTAGAGTGCATCACCGAACAAGCACGATGTCGTCGATCTTGAGAATCATACGAACCTCGGTGATCCGTCAATGTGCACGCTCCAACCCGGGCCACTTACAACTCACTTTCTGAGAATAGATCTTGTTTAACCAGCGCCAGTTTTGCCTTGCGCCAGCAGTATCCCGAGCATCGAATCGGGGTGGAGCCTGGCTTATGATTCAAGCTGGCTTAGAGCAGAGTGAGGGCGGGTCTTGGGCTGGTTTGGCGTTCATCTTGGCTTGGCAAAAGGCTGACATCCAAGATGATGTTTCTAGCTGACGTGTGATGTGCGCGGGAAATCCTGGCTGCTGTTCCGTGGGATTTGGGTTGACTTCGAGTCGGTTTGGGGTTGGCTGAGATCTGATTTGTGCAGGGTTGAGTGAGTTTGGGGCTGGTTTGGGCTTGAGTTTGGAGCATGGCACCCAAACCACCACAACTAGCCTGAAACACGCAACCCCAGAGCGCTGCTAAACCTTGGAACCTCAAACCAACCCAACACCCGCCCTCAGCCAAAAACCCACCTAATCGAACCAGTCCCAAGCAATTCCCAACTGCCACCAAATCAGGGACAACAGGCAGCCCAGGTCCAAGTGAGGCTTGTGATGCTAGGGATGCAGCCCAACCAAGCAGCAAGCAGGCAAAGCAAAGCAAAGCAAAGCAAAGCAAAGCAAAGCAAAGCAAAGCAAAGCAAAGCAAAGCAAAGCAAAGCAAAGAAAGCAATCAATCAGCCAGGGAACCAGATCTGAACAAAAACAACAGCTCTGGTTGTTGCTTTTGACTCATCCCTTCCTGAGTTGATTGCCCCCAAAACAAACTTGTTTTTGCCACTAAAACGGTCTTGCAAAAAAACTCAAGTCCGTGAATTCAGGTGCCAACTCAGGCAGTAGGGAGCAATTGCTTCAAGGCCTAGTCTGCCAAAGCCTTGAAGGGTGACATCCCAAACCCAGCACTACACATCTTACCTTTCACGAACAAGTGGGCCTCAAAACGAAGACAACTCACAGATGGCAAGGCTTCAGATTCGATTCGTCGCTCCCAACTAACCAGTATGTAAATAGAACTCAAGCTATGCTATCTCTTGTTGGGGACCGTTTCTTCAGGGTCCTTTGAGGTTGCGGCAATCTTTGGGGAAGCAGTGGGTGCTCAAACAAGTAATTCAACTCATTTGCAAAACACGCCTTTCATCTGAGAAACTCCGAAATGTGAAAGACGCAGAATTGGCTGGGCACAGGTTTTGCAGGGGTGCAGATTAACATGGAACCAACAAGGATGCTTAAAGGAATCTCCTGAACCTCCTTCTAGGGGACTTCCTTTCAAATTTTCTGGTTTTCACTGAAACAGCTAAACGAGAAAGAGCAGCAACCCTCCCTGAACCCTCAAACCAAAGCTATAAACCCACAGAAAATCATAGGGATATGTCGCACCCCCCGGCTGTCCCATGACCGCACTACGGCAAGGCGCTGTCTCTGTGGCCATGGAGATGGCGCTGGTGGAAACCAGCAGCGGCTGCACCACGTTCTCCGCGAACATGTCGCTGATGCAGCCCTTCCTTAGGGAAACACAACAAAACTACTACGAATGGTGATGAGTCTGACAAGGCCAGCTCAACGCCGGGACAAGGGAAACACGCTGTCACAACTCTTCAGCACACAAAAACGGATTCGGTGTGGCTCCAAATGAGGAGCTCCCTCTGACAAAAAAATGCTTTCTGAACTCCCGTTGAACTAACCCAAAGCGGCCAGGTCGTCACTTTTTGAGGAACTAGAAGGGTAGATGTACCGACAAGTCCTCTTCATCAGTCCTTTTTCAGCTCATGGAGGGTGGGAGTCGCCTGCACAACTCACTGGCAACCACGGCCTTCCCAAAACCCCGGGAACGGTGGGAAAGTTCATGGACACTCAATCCCACAGCCTTGAAGGAAACTGAAATCTTCAACTGTCCCATCGAAAGATTCAAGTGGGCGGAGAGAGCGAGGAGATCGTGATGAAGGCAATGAAGGTGCTGGCCAAGATCAATGTCAAGCTGGCGGCAGATGTGCGTGCCTTGCAGTCAGCTACGTTCCGGACTTGCCTGATGCCAACACAGGCGAGCTTTACCGAAAAGGCAAAGGAGGCGAGCCAGAAATACAACGAGATGGTTCAAGCAGCTGGCAAAAATCATGAGTATGGACCATGTTCATGTGTGGGCTGCGTTGGCCACAGAGACTTGCGCTGGGTTGAGTGGCGAGTCTAAGCGCCACGTGGAAGAGCACATGGCCGCTGCGGATTCGCCAGAGAAGCTGGTCCACGAGGTGCTTTACTGCAGGGTGGCGCCAGCGTACGGCGGCAAGTCGGTCAAGATCTATATCACCACGACAGAGCGGTTGAGAGCAGTCAAGAGTCTTAGGGATGTCTGGATCCTTTTTTGTGAGACTGGACTTGCCGCTACAGCTCTGAGACAACAATGCTGCCCGCACGTGCCGAACTGTGTAAATGTTGGAAAAATCCCCTTGCAAAAAAAACACTGGTTGGTGACAACAAGCTGCCTGTCAAGCATTGGCCAGCCATGCTGCCCTCCCAAAAGCTTTGTCCACCCAGTTCCACCATGCATCGTTGACTCGCTGAGGGTAAGGCAAATTGGAATCCGGGTGGAAATAGCAAACAATGAAGCAGAAATCCACATCCCTTCGCTTGACTCGAAGGGCGCCTCCTCTGCCTTGAAGCGCAGGGGTTGGGCATGAAATTTGCACCACATGAGACTGTCTGAAAATCCGCCGCTTAAGACACAATTGGACACCTGTGTGCGTGTTGGTGTACTGTTCTTGTCCGAAGCCCCAGCTATAAACGTCAAAGGATTCACAGCTTCTCGCGGACACCTCCAGGTCATTTGCTGGAAGTCTCGTTCCTGTGAGCGCAATGACGTCATTGGATTGTAAAGCATGCGCCACTCTTCTCTCACGGTCGCATCTACGAAGGGATTGAGGATTATATGTGATGAACCGCCAACTGGCCATTGAGTTGCAGGGCAAAGAAAAATCAAATGTGCCGCAAAGGATACGATCAGGGGGCCAGCGCAAAAAGACCCCATCACTCAGTATTCATGAGGCGCCACACAACTGTACCATGGCATTTCTCCGCGTGGCTGTGTGCTTGTGCCCACGCTCCCATGTTCGTGAGCTGAACGTGCCCTGGTCAACGACCCTGTGCCTTGCGTCCGTGTAGTTCACCGACTGGCCGTCGTGCGCCAACATGGAGTCCAACCTGTTCAACGTGATGGCCATCAGCGCTGACAGGATCAGCCGCGTCTCTTGGGCGTTTCCGGCCATGTGATTGTGCGCCATAGTGGCCAGCGACATGCGAAGAGCATCGTCCCAGTCGCGTGGCGTGCCGGACACATGTTGTGGAAAGTGCTCAGGGAGACCGACCAGCACCTCGTCGTTGGGCGCCGCGGTGTCGCCACCGGCTGCAAGGCCATACGACTCCGGCCCATTCGAGTAGTCCAGTGGCAACGTCGCAAGAGGCATGGGACCAGGCGGGTCACCACCGCCACCGCCAGGGGCCATAGGAGGCGGTGCCTGACGCTGTGGCATAGCCTGCTGAGCCACTGGCGGCCGCGCAGGCATCGCAGTGGGGTTTGGCGCTCCAGTTTGCACCAATGCGTACCCCAGAGGCGCATTGGAAGATCCAGCAGTGTCAGCCGGGGCAGGTGTCTGTTGCTGCTGCTGCGGCTGCTGGAAGGGGATCTGCGGAGCAAGAGCCGGATCCACGGTACCTGAAGAGACCGGCAGGATAGGCCGCGGTGCACGCGTGAGTCCGAGCGTCCAAGGGCGTAATGACTTCGTGTATGTAGCAAAATTGACACAAGCACATACCAAATCTCAAAGGAGAAACCTATAGGTTCATTTATAGACCCTGGGACGGATCTATAGTTATGGATTGAAATTGAGGCGTTGTCAATTTTAAGGTTATTGTTAGGGAGGTCTTCTTGGGGTGTGTGAGTGCTTCCGGTGACACAAGCATCGTGCGGTACGTGGCCATCGCGGCTCATTGACTCATAGACGGTGGTGACTGGATTGTGGTTCCCCGGGAGCGGGGACTTCCCGCTATGCCGCATTTCTTCATGGATTTTCTTGGTCCGAACCTTTCGAAATTAACCCGTAAATAACACCTAACTAAAGCTTGATTTGGGAGATCCACCAAGGGTACATATATGGACATATACAATCGGCCCTTGAAAATCGGAAACGTGCGCAGCTTGGGCACATTCCTTTGGTGGGCGCTAATCTAGATTCAAAAAAAAACAAAAAAAACACTTGAGTTTGTGATTGTGTCTCTAGCGGAAAAGGCGCACTGTTGTAGCACCAAACACAACACAAAGGCTCTTGCCCTTTTCCCGGCAGGGGAAGCAAATGGCTTGCTTTTGCCACTCTTGATGCCTCCTTGTCTGCCTTTCTCTCCCTGTGTTGGGGATTGATCGCCAAAAGATGGGTAGGATGTCACTGCAGTGGACAGACACCTGCAAAATCGGCCTGCCGAGCTCAACATTGAAACCCCCTCCCATTTTCAACCCCCTAAGGATCCAAATGCCTGCAAAGAAGGCACTTTGCCCCATTCATCCCCCCTTCTGACCCCTCGAAAACTGCTTTCGATTCAGAGGTACCAAGGGACAAACCTTTTACACTTCGACTGGACCGAACTGTTGCACTGCATCGCACCGCCCAAAGGCCACGCGTCTTCACGTTGATGCCCGCGTATTTCTCCCCCTTGGCATGGGCGGCCCGCAACTGGGTCACAATCTCCACCGGCTGCATGCCAGCGTTCTCCGCCAGCGTATAGGGCACCTTTTTTTCGGTCGATGTTTGTCCTGATCCTGGGTTTGTTCTTTGGCTTCCCACAAAGCAACCAGAAAAAGGTTTGCCCTCAGCAAACGATGGTCAAAACTTCGAATCTGTGGGTCATGAAAGTCTCTAAAGGGTTAATGACCAGCCCTAGTAATCAGAATGAAGGTCTTATCTTCAGGGCAAGCCCCCTTTCGGGTTGTTTTGGAGAGAAACCAGAAGAATACCCGCTATTTGCGGGGTCTCCATTCAAGACACATTCGTATGAGTTTTAGCCAAAATGACAATTGGGTAAAAGCAGCTATTCTCGTTCACTCAAAACTCTCACCCTGGCTCACTTCAATGGCTCCCTGAGCAATTGCAGAAAGCTGGCAATCTGATATCAGGCAACCGAAGCAATTTAAGCAGGAGTTAGTTTAAAAGGACAAGGTATACTGCTCTATTCTTCGTTCAGATTCTTAGGCAGTTCAGCGCATAGCGAAATCATATGGCTGAGGGTCAAAACTCTGTACCCCTGGTGAACATCAAAATAGGAGGCAAATGGATGTTCACCCACCCCAAAAAGGGAGCCATAGGTTATGCCCCATGGCCATATAACTTGAACAGCTGGGCCGGTGTTTTGTTCCAATAACTATGGCGATCTCAGGGCTGCAGCTTATGTTTTGTCTCTTTGAACACTGGGTCAAATCCCGTACCCCAGTGAGCATCCCAATCCACCTGCCCCAAAATGGTACCATTGGTTTCGACCCACAACCAACTGATTAACCAACACTGTCCGAACATTAAAATCCCAGGATTCTTGGCATGCTATGCCGGGAAACGAGTTCCAACGCTTCGGCGTAGTGCTGGATGCAAACCTGAAAAATGCCGCCGACACTCCTGACGCGATGAGTCAATTCTCGGTACAACTGGATGTTGGACCTTGTCGGACCAAGCACTGGGAGGGACAGAGAGAGAGAGAGGGGGAGAGAGAGAGAGAGAGAGACAAAGAGAGAGAGAGAGAGAGTGGGAGAGAGGGAAAGACAGAGAGAGAGAGAGAGAGAGAGAGAGGGAGAGACAGAGAGAGACAGAGAGAGAGAGGGAGAGACAAAGAGAGAGAGAGAGAGGGAGAGACAAAGAGAGAGAGAGAGAGGGAGGGAGAGACAGAGAGAAAGAAAGGGCAGTGAGTGAGCGCGACCGGCAGTGAGTGAGCGCGACCAGCAGTGAGTGAGCGCGACCGGCAGTGAGGGACCGACAGACAGAAAGACAAGGGACAGCAAAAGCTAGACGGAGAGAGTAGCGCCAGACTCTCGCTGTCTGTCGCTCTCACAGAGACAGAGACAGTGAGAGCGACAGACAAAGAGACTGTCTACTGTCTGTGTCTGTCACTCTGCTGTCGCTGTCACTGTCTGTCGTGGCTGAGACAGATGTTTTGAACGGAGCAGATAAATAATTTCTTGGCCTGTGCCCCAAAATAATCCAAGTGTCTTGTCTTTGAATAACCTTAGACTGCAACAATCAACTATACAGCCTACAGCTGTTGCACGGAGGATGAGAGACAGAGACTTCAATCTTGAGGATGTGCCATAGCTCACTGAAGTGCAGCTGTTGAACAAGCAGGATGAGCATCCGCAGCATATTCATCCGCAGGATGAACATTCAGGCCAAGAACAGTCACGGCATAATTATTCACCGTGTCTTCACGACATGTACCTTCACAGTGTGGACCTGCACAGCAGGAACTTTCGCGGCATGTCCCTCGGCATGTCCCTCGGCATGTCCCTCGGCATGTCCCTCGGCATGTCCCTCGGCATGCCATAATTCTTCACAGCATGAGTATTCAGAGCGCAAAATTACCTTCTTCTTCAGACATACTTCTGCTGCAGAATGTCATCAAGCCTGCAAGGCAATCTCCCTTAGAGCAGAAAAGCTTTACATCCTCAGAGGTAAGTAACCGCGCTGATTGACTGAGTGTGAGCAGAGGAGTCACTGTAGAAGTGATCCTGTGCAAGTACAGTCGATGCCTTTATATGAGCAACGAAGAGCAATCAGCTACAAGAAATATCATAGCTGCTCTTCGAAGGGGGGGGGGCACCCATCGTTGAACAACAAATCCCCAATGTCTTTCAGGAAAAGAAAACATCCAAACCATGAAGCTGATATGAATCGACATTCTAAGGATTGAACTCGGTATCTTACGCATGCCAAACGAGCTTGTACCACTACACCACCTGCCCCTGACAATGCAACCGTATGAAAAAAACATTGTTTCTTGCCCTCGGTTCATGCTTCTTTGGCGGCCGCTTTTCTTCCACTTCCGCTTTCCATGCCCTTCTGTTGCCCGACAGGCCATAACTATTTCTGTGTAGTGTTTCGTGCCCTTTGCATTTCCTTTTCAGTTGTGTTCATTTTCTCTCGTTTCATTTTTGTGTCGCTTCCGTTTTCTTTTGTTTCCAGTTCCTTTCTGTCCCTTTGATCTGTTCGTCAATTTCTCAGGTGACATAATGAGATGATAAAGCAAACAAAATGAAGCAGGTAAAGATTGGCAAGCAAGGATTCTCATAGATTTGCATCTTACCTCGTCCATCTTGGAATAAAGAGGAAATTACAAGACTAAAGATACAGAAATACAATAACATAAATAATAATATTCCATGTAACAAGATATGAAGAGGACAATCACACATAAAATGATGGACATATGTCTAATATTTGAATAGTGATTCTGCTGTTGGAGAAGATAGAACGTGAAATGATATAATTATTATAAAGATAAGAACCGTGAAAAAGCGAGACCACAGAACCTACAACCTTTTGATGGATGAGGGTGCAGACTGGTCCCCTTCATTCCTCCTCTCCAATATTCCTCTTAGAAAAAGACAGAGAGAGAGAGAGAGAGAGAGACAGAGAGAAGGGAAATGGTGGCTCCGGTACTCCGTTTCCATGTCCTTTTAATCCTTGTCCTTTCTGTTTCCTTTCAATTTCTCAGCTATCAAATAACTCAAGGCGAACGAGCGCTTTTTCGGCCCAGCCAGGCGCTCGGGAGTGGCTGGAAATGAAAGATCATGAAGGGAATGAGAAAAAACAGAAAGGGAGCGGACAGAAATGGCGAGGACATGATGACTCTAATGGGGACCTTGAATGCATTGTCACAACCCGGCGGACGCAAAGAGCTGATCCTGCTTGGGCCCTTGCCCCCTCACCCTGCCCCCCACCCCACCCCACATCCCACCCCACATCCCACCCCACATCCCACCCCACATCCCACCCCACCCCACATCCCACCCCACATCCCACCCCACATCCCACCCCACATCCCACCCCACATCCCACCCCACATCCCACCCCACATCCCACCCCACATCCCACCCCACCCCACCCTTCTCCTGGCCCAGGAGTCCAGCTTCTGTGTAATCTCCATCTCCGGCGCCGCGCCCCCCGCAATCAGCGCCTGGCTCACGCAGACGAAGCCCGTTGCTACGAGACTGGTCGCACCCGCCGCCAAGGAGCTTGCCTTGATTCAAATTTCAGTGAACACCCTTCAAGGAAGAAGAACACAATGAACAAATCAAAGACAGGCAGAAGACAACACCCTTCAACTATGCATGAACTCCCAACCAAACAACTTCAACATGCATGTGCCTTCTTCTTCACGAGGCTTCGGACCACACACAGCGCGTCGTGGATGGACCTGGCACATAGAAAGCCATCGGATCCCGATGTACAACGACACAAAAGCCTGAAATAAGGGGGATCTCCAAGTGAAAGACCTATATGGAAAGCTCTTTTTGCCCCCAGTTGAGCTCGGGACAAAATAGACAAAAATCTGATGGGCAGCAATGGACAACAACTCTTGTCTTGTTCCTCACTCGGTGTGCGCGGCCCTAAGGCAACAGCCCGCGCAAGAAGCTCGAGCAAGCAACTGATACACAGGTGCCTAGGAACAATTGATCCCGTATTGTTGGCCAAATGACCACATTGCTGCCTTTGTGTGACGCTTGCAATGGTTGCCACTTCTTACGTGTGCAGGCAAGGCCGCAAGCCGGCTTCGTGACATTCACGGGTGACAAAAAGGGGCCCTGCAAACACGCAGAACGAAGTCACTCTTTTGAAAGTCAGTCGCCAGGTTGGAAGTTGCCGCCCACCCTTTGATGCCCCGGGCTTTTGCATATGAAGTTACTGTAGCTGCTTGGACAGGGCTAGATTGCCCTCCATCTCGACTTTGGGAATCGTTGCCAAACAACTCGCACCGCATGCTGTGTTGAAACACGTTAAAAAAAAAGACCATTGAAGCATAAATTAGAGGTCACGTTCCAGTGGCATCTGCAGACAAAAGATGAACCACAAGACTCTTTCTCTCTAGCAACAAACATGCAGGGACTGGTGAAGAGCGGGAAAATGGCAAGAAACTCGCTGAGTTGGCAGATCGTCCGCAAATCTTTCCCAACAGCCCACAGCCTCCTCCTCCATTGCTTAAGTTCCCGGAGAAGCAAAATAAGGTAGTGATAAAGTCCCTTAAATAATAAAAAATGAATAAAACAGGAGAAAGTAACACATATTCTTAAGCAAATGCAAGTTCTTGTCTGGAGCAAGCTCTCCGTCCTGGCCTCTCTGTTTCATCCAGCAGCATCTGATTGGACGCCCGGACGAGGACCGACACGCAGCCGCCCTCGCAAAAAAAGCTCTCAGTGACTTAGCTCTAAAGAAATGCAAGCTCCCTGCAAGGCGTTACAGTTAGATGACATGGAACGGTATGGAACCAAACCATTCTTAGTTCCAACCCCACATAAAATCCACATGGCCAGTCTTTGGTATGATGGGCCTGTAAACCTCGGAGAGAAAGAAGACACCTGGTCGTTGGTATCATGGCCCTTTATACTCTTAAAAAACAACATACGAGTACCTGTTCCCTTCAACCTACAAAAAAAAAATCAACCTCCCTGGGGGCGCTACCCAAGGCCCCGGCCGTGGACCCTTTCAGCCCTGTGAAGCGCACGATGCTGCCCAACCTCAGCCGAAAGCCCCGCATGTTCTGAGCGAGTCACAGCCATGGTCCAGAAGAAACTGACTACTGCAAGTCAAGCTAGCAAGAACATCAAGAACATGACAACAACATGCTAATACCCGCCCCGATGTCGAAGAATAACCAACGAAAACGGCTGTTGCACAATACGCAAAGCCATTGATTGTGTTGCTTCGCGTGCTTCGGGCTGCAAAGAGCTTCTATTTTTTGGGAGGCTCACAATCAGCGAAAAAACATAGCATCTTTGCCGTGTCTTCCTTTCCCGATTCTCGTGCGTCGCTTTCCTGTTCACTTACTTTGCCACTTGCAACTTACGCGTGTCACCAAGATTGCAGGTGAGCTAGTAAGAGCCTATCTGTTGCAAGGTTAGACTCAAAGCTGGGTTGTTCGGACATCGAAAGGCTTGTTTAGGCCCCTACAAAACACGGGATCACAGGATTGGTCCACAGGCCGGCATTGAGGGACTGGCCTTTGGCACATGCTCCACTCCCTCATCTTCGGTTGATGTCGCCTCTCTTCTGTACGAGAAGCTACTATATTCTGTGATCATGACTTGTGTTGGTGTTCAATCAGCCCACAGCCCCATTCTAAGTAGAAAGACCCTTACATCGTTACATTCCCCGACGCCGAGCGGCTCTGAGCCCAGCTTTTCTTCCATCACCAGATCTGCCTGGCAACCAAGTCGCAGGCTATTGGGCCCATCAGCTTCTCAACGCGAGCGCCCAAGAACCTCTGACCTTCATTGGTTTACATTTATATCTACTACAAGTGTTTATCCTTGTGAAACTTGGGAGGAATGAAAGCACCTTGCAGGGCAAACAGTAGTTTTGGGCGAGCATGTGAGACTCTGCTTCACTCAACCCACCCGAAGTCGAGGTCAGGCTGCACCGAGCCGCATCCATGCCGCGATGTCCGAGGGAGGTTACAACCATCCACCAACCCAAAATCCGTGGACGCTAGGTGAGTCGCAATCAAAACCTGGTACAAAATTGGTGAACTCAGAACCATGTAAAGGAGTAAGAAGGCGGCCGCAGCTATTTCTGGTTGGGATCGTCCCTTACTAACCTTCATCTACCCAGGTTTTGATTGTGGCTCAGGTGTTTTGAATGTGTCCTTCTGGGGGTCCTCAAGCCGCAGGTGTTTTGCTTGTCGCAACCAAAACCAGCCAGGTTGAATTTTCAGCAGGCCTGGCAGAGCTGTGTTTGGTCAACTTGTCCAACACAGGACCCCTGGTTTTGCAGGCAGCTACTCTTGAAGAACCAAAAGAAAGCTGCCTGGTACAATGTTTTGAACGACACCGGCTGCATCCCCAGCATATCCTAGATTGATTATGCTTGTTTGTTTCGGATGGAGTTCTGTTTGTGGCTCGCCCTGAACATGGGCTCAGAGGATTTACCGTGTTTTACAAGTTACAACTCCGCTTGGCGGACGGCTTCAAAACACAGAATCAGTATACTAACCATTGGTGGGGACCTGGTGATCGGCTACTGGGCAACTTAAAGCCTCACAGAGTTGAGTGCGAGGCCGAGGCCCATAATTAAAGCTTCCTTCAGTGGCTTGCCCTGATTTCGATGAGCTATCATAACTCACCCATGAACTTGTCTTACCGACACCAGGCAGTCCGGAAGCAGACGGATGTCTATCTCACCGACCAGCGCTTTGCGCGCCGTGCACGGCTTCTGAGCGACGGACTACCTGAGCTATGACTGCTGACGCGCAGCTCAACGCACCGTTCTGTGCTTCCCAGAAAAAAAAACACCATATTTCAATCTGTGTGAGGTGGCTCTCATTTGCCCTTTGCCCAAAGGCATAAATGGACTGCCCTCAAAAACGACCCCCCCGCCCCAGCCATGGGCTCGCCTTCGCGAGCTTCTCGGCGCTGAAGGTGTCCAAGGTGGCTGCCGCCTGTTCACTCACGCGAAAAGCTGCACTGGGGCCTCTGTGAGCGCAGCAGATTCTTTTTCTTGGGGGGGGGGAAGGCCCAAACACTGGGAAAATGGGACGTGGTAACCAGGGAACCTTTGATACCCTTTGGGGTAGAGGGAAACCCCAGGGTGACTTTGACAAGGAAATGGAATTGGCTGGTTTTTGTTTGGGAAATATGGGCAGGAATATTGAAGTATGCCAATTTCGGGAGTGGGCAGAAGAGGTTGGGCCAGCCAAGTAGCGGCTGGGGTTAGGGCTCTACAAGCCATCAAGAAGCGAGGCACGTGGTAAGCCACCCTCATAAAACCTAGTAGTAATAGGTAGTAGAACCACCTAAACCAAACTGACACGGGATTTTGGCCCTCTTCATGCCAGTCGTCACTGCACCAAAAGAAGGCTTATACTGGGCAGGTGAACTTGAACCCACAACCCACAACCTCCCGCTTCCGGCGCTGCCATTGCGCCATGACCCTGTAATAGAATAAGAGACGTAGCGGTCAGATCCACAAAAAAGCGGAGGACCTTTGCATGATGTCCGATAAGGCGAAAAAGGAGGTCTGATTGTGGTTTTGAGCTTCCGGGATGATTATTATTCATCCCTACTATATATAGCATCGTCCAAGAGTCCAAGAGGGACCTTGCATCAATGGTTTTCGAACTGGGACATTGTGAATAAACTCGTCAAGCAACGTGTCAAGGCAAGATGACATGGTCGCAACACACCGCACAAATGTCCATTAACCAGTATCATCAACAAGAACTGCGTTTGAGAGTTTGAGAACGTTTTATCCCAAGCCTTTCAGGCAATGGCCTTCGAAATTTCGCGGTTTCTGGCAAGAGCTTCTAAACATGTCCAAAGCTACGAGTGACGTCACTTGGAGACAGCATTGGCCGCTTTTACTGCGGCCGGCGAGGGCGTTGATTGCTTCTTGTCGAAGAGCTTGATCCCCGATTTTGTTCACCCGTAGTTTGGAGACAGCACCAACATCATTGAGGAGAGTCAAATGACACTGACAGGAAAACACAAGTTGAAGCCCATTAAAGCAGACATGACTTGCGGAGTTCGTTCTCCCAAGCATTCAGAAGCCTAGATGTGTTTTGTTATTGATTTTTTTGTTTTTAAACTAGATGTACGGTGTTGAGGGACCCTTTGACGGGTTGCTTTTCGGGGATCCCAACAAAGCTCCGCCCTTTTTGGGTTTCTATTCACCCAGTGTCAACAACTGTTGCACATCGTACGCATGTGCTCGCTCGAAGACCCCCTTGCTTCCAGACAAGGCAATCATGTGTTTCCACGGAAATAACCGCACATTGTGCTCCTTCCTATGCGTCCATATGCCGCCATGAATGGAAAACGCCTGGAGAATCTAAAGCAGACTATCACTGCTGTGTCGTGGATCATTGTGAACCCCCAAATAGTCCTCTGCCCGCACTGTGGCTTCCGGACCATCTATGTCTCAGTCAAATGATTTGCCTAGACTAGAACATGTGCAATACAGTACACGTCTGCTTCAAACAATGTCAAACTGCAATCCTGCCTGGGAAGCATTCTGCCCCATAGGGAAGCGTATATATGCCCAGCCTCGTCTCCCTTCCCGTGCTACGTCAAATTCACACAAATCACAACACAGGAACCCTTTGCGGCACCTGTGTATTGATTGACCAAAGATCGCCATGCTTTACACCTCACTTGGCAGCTACATCCAGCTGACACCTTTCTCACCCCCTGTTCGTCACGCCCGGAACCCTGCCCAGTGCCTCTACACCCAAAATCTTGGAAATGAATTCGATGTCATCTCGCTCGATGTCCTTCACGACCATAATCTTGGCCTGGCAACGCCCGAAAATAGACCTTGCCAGCCTTGATTGGTTGGCCGAATGTTTGACTTTTCGGTCTAGCTGCTTAGTTGGCTTGACTTCCCAAGTAATTGCAGTAGAAAGCCATCTGCAGCCACGCGTGCGTGAGCAATTTGTCTTCCGCTTGAATTGGCTGTCTTGGCTCGGTGCTGGAGTGACAGTTTAAGCAACTAACTGTCTTGACTTGGAAGTCCTGACTATCATTGCCACGGGGTTGTTGGTGGTTGGATGAAGCTTGGTTGATTTGGGATAGGTTGGAGAATTCCATGAAAGCGGGGTACTTGATTCCATCTAACACCTGAACTACCTAGCCTGCAAGCTCATGTCATTGCCCCTGACCCGACACGTTTCTCAGCAGTACTTGACAAACCTGGCCTAAACAATCATATAGGCTTTTCAAGTTGATACACGTACAGTTCATGCCTACCACCACTAATAATGCAACAGTCTCTACAATGGAGAGTGGCTTTGCCTTTAATAGATTCGCCTGAATTGATCAGGCCAAACAAGCGGCCAGGCACAAAACAAAAGTATGTGATCGATGTGCGACAAGCCACCTGGATCTGGAATGACGGACTGCCTCTTAAGTTTTGTTGAGGAGCCATCATGGGCACAAGTGTCATAGATGGCAAGGCAATTGGGTCTGTTGCTGGGTGTGCTTGTGCTCTAGGTTTGGCAAAGCACCATTGTACATTTAACAAGCAATGTTGGGCAGGGCATACTAATTGTGTAGACACTAGCACGGCTATGTGTCCATCAAACAGCTAGCGATGACATCAGGTGACTCGTTAACTCCGGCTAGTTAGCAACAAAGAGCCAGCAGGGAGGAGCTCTTCGTGTGAAACGGTGGCTTGAACTGCCAATTTGCTTTCCAATCGTGAAAGCGGACACTGAAAGTGTATAGGCCAGGCTAGAGGTCTGTGAACGTCTGTCAAGGCTGATCATCTGCAAATTCTACTATATGTGCAAAATGCGAAACAAGGGAAGCTTAATCAAAGCACCGTGGTGATGTTTACTCGGTGTGCTCGCCATAGGCAGGATCACTGAACAGGTTTGTTGGGACTCGTCATCCTTTCCTCAATCCCGACTTGAAGGAACACATATATGCCAAGATGACAGCAGCCTTTCGACGTTGACATTGGAAAGCCCGAACCGCCCCTAGTGAGAAAAACATTGATCTTCAGCTGCTGCCACTCAGTCGTGTAGATTCATGTCAAAATCGTATAAAAGCGGACCATATTTATCTAAGACCGCATTTGAGCCGTTCATGAGTTTGAGCACGATAATCCAGCAATGGCAATAATAATGAATGTGCTTACAACATAGTACAAGTATCTCGCCGCGTACATGGAGAATATTGACAAAGTCGTCAACGTTTTCGGACACATGCTGAAGTTGGTGTTCGTTGTGTGTTCGAGAGCCAAAAGTGCCCGTGCTGGGCCGCTATCGACGTATCGAAGCGCATTCTTGCAAGCTCCAGAAAACGCGAGGACGCCAACCTTGACCACCAGCTTATAAAAACACCCAGCTGACCGGCGCCCAAAATAAAACCACAAGCTGTTTGCCAAATTGTGCTTCGGGACCCCTTAACCAAAATCAGGATCAAGGGAACACCTGGCACTCTGACTTTGACAACCAGAAACTGACAACTTGAGTAGGCGACTGCAACCCCGAACACTTGACTTCCGGGAACAAAACACAAACACGCATGGGCTGTTGTCAAGGGCAGCATCTACCTTGCCGCCCAACAAAGCAAGAGCGACGTGAAGCTCACGTCTTCCCGCTTTCCTTTCGCTTGGGCCTTGGCACAGAAGTCCAGAGACAGGTCGGTGACGGCATCACGGAGGATGGACTTCTGCACCAGGAGCACGTTGCAGCCCGTCTTGGCGATCTGCTTCACCATCTTGGCCTCGGAACCCAACTCGCTCGCCCTTTCGAGCCAGGGGTGTACTTGAGCGGACCCTACTGATGTAGTAGAGCTACTGATGATTCTGACAGTTTTTGCTTCACCTTCCTGAAGAATTGATTTCCTTTAGCTGGTTTCTACAAGACCCAAACCGGGCATTTGCGAAGTCCTTGTCTCCAAATGGGATTTCCCGGTGACAGGCTTTGATGTGTTCCTTTGAACAACCTGCGCCCAAACCACTTTTGGGGCAAGGAGGGGGTCGCCAGGGCCCTATCAGATAATCCTAGACAACTGCTGAACAGAACAATGCATGTATTTGTTCTGCCGTTATGACCGTGTCGTTGAGAGGAACCCCAACATGGGATTTGGTCTTTTCAACCACCAACAACAGGGTACCCTTCGCCTCAAGAAACAAGAACAAGCCACCTCATTGCTCCCAGGGTGGCCCTCCCCAAAAGTGCGCCCAGAACTCAAAGTGCGCTTGGCCCCAGTTCAGTGAGCTGGAACATCATTGGAACCCGGGCTGGTTAAAAACCGACGAACCCTTGAGGCCACCCTTTTGTTTTTTCCAAGTTGTGCAATATGTCGGAAAAATGTTGGGGGGTGTTCCTCTTCAAAAGTGATGATTCCCCACTAAACCCAGGGACACCCCCTATTAATAAATCGGGGTTGATGAATATGGGGTCGGCTTCAGTGGGAAAGCCGAACAACAAGGGGAAAGAAAGCCGCACCCGCCGAATCCTTCTGCCATGGGCGCCAGAAGTGTGCGCTCCTCTCGCAGCAGCCGGTCCATCTGCGCATAGTCCCGGACCTGGAAGGTCAAACGAATAGTTGGGTTTGACCAGTTTTAGTGAGGAATTCGACAAACAAAGAGGCGAAAAGGAAGGGGCAACGTTCTAGGGAAACTGTAGCTCTTTTAGGGCAGGCCACGTTTAGTGGGGATTTCCTATTTAAGAAAAGAAACCAAGGTGAGCTATGGGACCTGTACAAAGGGTCCTGCTTACTTTGATCAGAGGCTATTCCAAATGGGGGATCCCTAAATCCTGGGACACCACCACAGATTTAAGGGACCCCATCAGCATTTGGCAAGGCATTAAGAAGTGATTTGAAGCACATATCCCCTGATATCCCCTGCACCCTGTGCAGCGAAAGGCCCGAGACCAAAGTGTGACAAGCATGGCGTCTGGCAAAAGTGCAATGGCTCATGACATAACTTAGTGGGCGGATTATTTTCACTCCCAAGCCGGAAATAAGGGAATCCCCTAGCCTAGATAGCTTTGTCATGGATGAGCTCGGTTTACCTCCAGCCGAGCTTCTTGTGTTCCGCTCAAATGTTGCATACAGTCTGCTTGGTTGGGCGACACTCACTTGAGCAGTTTCTTTTTGTGGTTCGGGGCTTTCACACTGCTGGGGCTTCGCAAGAGCAGAATTTGTGAAAGAGTCGCCTTCGCGAGGCTTCGCGAAGACGGCTTTGCGGAGCGGCTTCGTGGAAACTTGCTTCAGCTGCTAAGCCTTTTCTTCGCCAATTTCCTAAATCGCCCTTGTGAAGCGGCTTTGCCGGTGCCAAAAACCGCGGGGCCTTCGCCTTGCGGCGCTTTGCGAGCCTTCGCGGCACGCAAGTGCCTCCGCGGCCCTTTTTGGGAGTTCCCCGGAAGCTAAAATCCGGCATCTAAAAGAAACAACGCTACTCAGCTGTTGCATGCCCTCGTAAGGACTCGTAAGCAGCAAGGTCAGCCTTCACTGCTCTAACCTGTGATGCAAATCACTGGATCACCAGGTTCGAGCAAAGAGGGCAGCGTTCGAGGAGCTTGGACTAATCGGCGGATCTGAAGGGTTTCATTGGAAACAACGAGGCTAGTTGCCACGAAGCAGCGTCTTTGAACATGGATTCTGGGGGTACGGTGTTCAACCTGGGCCTTGCAGCTTGGCCTGGTTTCCGTCAAAGAGAAGTCCTTGCACGGCAGAACTCCGGCCCTCTGTTTGGTTGGATCTTTGGTAAAGGGAAACACCAGCCAACCAAAAGCCGACAACACAAATCCACTGGGCAAATGATGCAACAGGCAAATGCAGTGACTGGACAAAGCCCCCGGCCAGCATGCTTTTGGTCTTCAAAGGGTGGCTCCCTTGGTCAAATCCCCCCCACTGGAACAGCCATTCATATACGGCCCCGCATCGCCGGCTGCTCGCCCGCCCGCCTGGATGTTGCTCTCCATGTCTGTCTTTGGGGCAGACAGGCAGAACTGGATGAGCCCAATCTTCGCGTCCTGCAAAGTCACTTGGCTGTGGGTCAAAAATAGGTACCACAAATGGAACCCTGTTAAATGGAAAGAAGGACTAAAACCTGCTGTCCCCTGGGGTCCCCTGGTGGTTTAATTTTGACCCATACCCACTTATTCCTTCCGACGCCTCCGGTGGCTATGAGACATAGCGGCACCCTGTTCTTTGGTGGTCGACTTTACTGCACTCCCGCCCTCAAACAAAATGGCGCCACTTCAGGTCGGATAAAAGCAGGAACCCCAAAAGAATGGCTTCCTAAAGATCTTCCTAGTACTACTTTCAGGTGTCTAAAAGGGTTCCCCCAGATTTTTTTCCGAAAAGTGGGGTCAAATCGCAGCCCCTACCAACACACTGGCAACCTCCATGCGTGCAAAGAAGACTAAGATTTGTCGGTCTGCATACCTGCCTCTGCCTATGTATATTATATATGTACAATTAGATACACAATGCATGTGCGACAAAACACCCGTCCCTTTCAGCTTGGCCAGGCAACAAAGACCACAATGACCGTTGAGGAAGCGCAGGAATTTCGGTTCGATTGAGGTATATCCGACCCAAAACACATCCGCCTGGACTCGCGCTGGGCCACCCGCTGACCGAGACCTGGGCGTTGGGCCTACCATGCCTCCTCTGCGAAGTAGTCGACACGTTCAATGTTACATTCCTTTTGTTTGCTCGCCCCCTGGAACAAAATATGTCCAGTAGACATAATTCAACATATTCTATTCCAGTTCCCGGGCAGTGTTCAACATCATTGCTTTACAATCAGATGGCCCGTTATTTGACAGATTCAGGAAATGATAAGACATTCAGGAGCCAAATTGGGCATGTCAAGGGGCGAATATTATTTATTTGAGTTTATATCGAGGTGGTTCAAGCGAAATATGTATTTCCGAGGCCCAAGGATAAGCATGCTGGCAGTATTCCGCGCGCTGTAGTTGCAATGAATTGAATCACAAGCAGCTGAGTCAGGAAACATGACAGTTGGCTCATCAGTCCATCTGCTATTCTGATGTTGCATGCACAGCAAGTAGGAAAATGCAGCAATCCTAGCAAGTGAACATCCTGGCGCGAGGAAATAGACACGCACAAGACAGATTCTGACGAGTTACTGAGAAGAAAACAAATGGAACCAACTCATAATCAGTTCATTATTGCCATACCTTGACATATTTACAACATCTACATGGGAAAGCCAGCCAAAACAGTAGCATCATCTTCCCACAAAGAATGAAACAAGCGAGCACAACAGGTGCGGAACAAAACACAAATTCTGGTTGTCCCTGCTTCCCAAGCACTGACGGGAAACGACAAATGACTTACAATATGACTCCAGAATCAATCATTTCTGGCAGGAACGAACAGCTTGGTGGATTCTTGCCCAATGCAGAAAAACCGTCCAAGGCCAAGGATCCCATCATATCCCATCCCCCCATAAGGAAGCGGGTTTCTGGGGCCTTCGGATCCAAACAAGTGCTACGCCATGCGATCAAAACCTGTGCCGTCCTGGTTCTTTAAACCGGATTGGTCTTCAACATCATTGAAGTGTTTGCTGTATTGGACATGAAATCATGCTCAAATAATGGTTACTGCAAGAAACGGAGGAGCAAGGGATTTGTTTGTGCTTGAGGGGGTCCCGACATGATTCACAGGCTTTCAAACCAAATCCCATGAGACAATGCCCAAACAAGGGTAAGGTATAAGGAGGGGGGGGATGTGCTCAAAATTTGCTAGTGCTCAGCAGGGAATGAGGAATGCCCCCTACAAACCATCGCCTATGGTTTTCTTTCAGGGAACCCCTGGGTTCAATCCCATCAGCAAGAAAACCCCAGGATGAATCTGTGCATCGGCCCGATCCTGGTGATCCTTGAGCCCGGCACCAATGGCAAGGTCTACGAGTTTCTGCACGAAATAAGCACCCCCCCCCACCCCAAAAGGGTGATTTATTTTAAGAAGTCTAAGAAAACATCTACAGCAAAATCTGAACGTGTTGGTGTTGGGCGAGTGTTTGCCAATTGGCTGTAGCAACTCCTGCAGCTGGTTTCCTTCAAAAACAGCCTGCAACCAGAAGACCTCGAGGTGACAGCCAAAATCTATTGGGACAGTGACCAAAACAAACAACAACACAGCGGATAGGTCAAAAGGCTTGCCAGAAACGGGACCGAGCCTATGTCCATGCGACGCAATCCAATACCCCGACTTAACTTGGCAACTGGCAACTGCTGGCAAATAAGCAGTGCTCGAAATATGTTTGACCTTGGTCTTTACCATGGTTGTCGTCAAGAATGCTGAGGCCCTCACTACGATCCTTGTTATCCAGGGAGTAGAACCCCTTTCTCTAATGACTAACACAAACTGGCGGCCATCCATCCGCATCCTGCAGGACCCCTAAAAGAGGCTAGAATGCCTCTAGGGCGTCGTAGTTCGTACGGGCCAAAAAGGCAAAACCGCGCAATCATAAATTGGGGTGTGTCTTGTTCAGAAACCTTTCTTGGCTTTGAAACGGAAACAAACAAAAAACAACCCCTCGTGTTGTCGGGTTCAAGATTACGCCACACCACTGGCGCCCTCCAATCATGGAAGCCGACAGGAGGGTTTTGGAAGGCAACATTCCTTTCGGGACCCATCCGTCCACTTTCCATGACTGGTGGAAGGAGGGTGATACAAGGCGCCAAATGATTACGCACATGTCCGCACATTATTACCTTGTAATCACTTTCAAAGTCGGCAAAGCTCCATTTACATTACTTTGGGCGGCCTTACACTCACAACCATCAACAAACCAAAACCAAACGCTCATCTCTCATCTGAGCGCCCAGCACGCGCTGGGTCAACACCAAGCCGTCAATCAGCTCCGTGTCGTCCGTGGTCGCGCCCAACCTCAAATCTTGCCCAGACTTATCTGCGAAAGTTAAACCTGTGTTGCTGGTGGTAAGATTGCCGGTCATAAGGTTAGCTTTTGCTGGTCAAAAGTAAAACCCTCAGACATCGCTTTAATCTGCAAAAACAGCGGAAACTTCAAAGCGCAAAAGGGCAACAAGGTTGGCGAAGTTTGGCAATCAAATCGCTGTCTTGCTTCTCAAGCCTAGTCAAACTGAGCTTGGTGAATTCGCCCACAAACATACAGCTCCAGATCGGTGTAACCTTTTAGTGGTTCAAAAGGGGCGTAGGGAAACCGCCCATTCTGAGGTTTGTTAGGTTTCAAGTTTGCTCACACCCAAGCGGTGAGCTCATGCCAGCACCTCGTCCCATGTGTCAAAACAGGGAAACAATGTATCATGAAAGTTCATGTGTCACAATATTAATAGTAAAATGGCCAAAAGGTGGATTTCCTGCAAGCTTCCCTCGAAACAACCCCCAAAAAGGCTACTCTCAAAACACACATGAATATGCTTTGTTGAGCCTGAGCACTCCGAAGTTCAATCCGTGCACGGTACATAATATCTTAAGCCCCTTGAACTGTTGATTTCTGCCGTGAAGGCGCTCGAAACGAGCAGAATGGTAGCAAACTGCCAACTCCTTGGAGGAGGAGGCATGGTGTGTCTTTCATCACTCTGGTCCAAATGTTGAAAGATGCAACAGCAAACTTTCACGCGAAACAACATGGGCCCTTGTCAAATCAAGCGACTGAGAAACAAGGTAGATTGACAAAAATGTGTATGTAGTCTAGTCTCAACGCAGTAGCAATAGTCCATATATTCCCGACTTGTCTGAGGCTTGCTTGTGACATCCGAGTAGAAGCAAATGTTCATAATTATATATGGATTATAGTCCAACAGATTCCATTCGGCGCACACTACAAGGAAGCGGGGCTTGCCATCTCCAAGTTCCGTGTCAGTCGGGGAATGCACAACTATGAACCTGACTCATACGAGTGACTCCGGCAAAGTCAAGTCTCAGGAAACCCATGGCATAAGCATCTAGTTGGTTGGGACTGTCCACTGCCCAAGGTGGGCCTGGAGCAACCCTGCCCAAGCTGCGGAAGGCCACTTGCCCCCAATGGACGATACGGACGTTCCATGGGTCGGTCCTCCGGTCCGGACAGTCGAGGGTGTGTTGGGATAGGGATGTCAAGGATTTGGTTCGCAATGATTTTGACCGGGACTTTAAGACCTCATCCGGAAAGGATGTGGCAATTTGGATGTCCTCATCTCTTGGCAATTTGGACCGCATAGGAAGCTGATCTGAGGGGCTCTTCCTCAGCTTGGCCCCTTCAGCTCCGGTGCCAAAATCGGCCAAGCAGCTTCTTGACTAGGCGGATGTCGTTGAGGTCCACGTTGGTGGCGGTCTTAGGATCTGTCACCTGACGGCGCCGACCGTTGTTTGGTTTTGGCGACCCTGAAGAGTATGTGGGGGCATCTTAAAATAAGGAACCCTGCTTGTGGATGGAGTTTGAAGGGAAACCAAGGGGAATTGCCCATGGTGAATCACGAGGGTCACTCTTGGAAACACCCACACCCCATGCACAGGTCAGAGCCAATCCACAGCTCTCCGCATGGCTTTCTCCAATAGCCTGTCAGGGTGTGACACAATAACTTTCAGCTGAATCATGACCAAACCCCGAATTCCTCAGAACATGCTCAGCATGACTCAAACATTGCCAACTTAGCGCCTTTCCGGCAATCAGGTAGGCATTTCATTGGAGGAGTTCGCCCTTTTTCCCAGTTTTGTGGGGCACCCTAGCCACGCGTCGCTGGCCGACGCGGCGGACGAATTGGCCTTCAACACGGCATCCACTGCGATGGGCGCCAAGGTCTCTGACTCCTGGGACACAACCTGCGCCGTCGCCCACACGAGCGGCGAAGGGGGATCTTGCACAAGAGAGAGCCCAAAACCTTTTGACTCTTGGTTCCAACATGGGAATCTGATTTGTTTTAGCCAGGAAGTTCGAGCCACCTACTAAAATTACCAAAACATCATTGGAGGGTGTCGGGCGCCGCTCATGTCATTCCGGCTTCTCTGAGGACAAAATCAATTCGAATGGGAGTGGGTGGCATCTGAAAACCACAAATACTCCTGACTAATGGAGCATACTAACATCAATTGTCATAATTGTCTAGCAACATAAGTTACGCGACGAATGGGCTTGCCATTCTTTGGACCCACCTGTGAAGGGCAGCCAACTAAGAGTCTGGAATGAATATATTCTTTCTTCATGCAAATGAGGCACTTTGCTGAAGAACGGTGCCCCAAAGTTTGGCAGCATGTGTGAAAGCGACCAAATGACCCTGGAGGGGTCTAAAACTGGGTTTGTCTGTAAATGTGCCGCGCCGCATCCCAAAGGATGCGACTTGACAAGTCAGTCAAACATCAGGCGAGATAGGTTGAGAGGAACCAAGGTGCGTCTTAAAATAGGGGACCCCAACAGAAACGTGTTTCTTCTTTTTTCCGAGTGGCTTCCTTTCAACAAACCGCCCCAAAAAACGGGGTACCCTGGGGAAAAAAAAAACTCCCCCACCATTCGATCGCCGAAACGGAGCTTTCCGGCTCGAGCCTTGGAGTTCAGAGAGGTGACGGCTGCCTGGAGCAGGTGCTCCCGATCTGCCAAGTCCTCAAGTCGAGTCACCCCAAGCCGGGAGCTCACAGGCCCCGAAGATGACATCGTTTCCTTTTGGCTTCCCTTGAATCATTGAAAGATGGGTGCCAAGCTTGAAAGGCCAACAAAAAGAATGCGCCGCCTTTTTTTGAGGGCTGAAGCCGCGATTTTGAGACCCTCAAGCCTTGCAGAAATCGGACCAAGGCCTCGGCCACAGGTTGGGCCACCGCCTCAAGGATCTCTTCCGCCTTCACCGCTGCCTGCAGGAAGGCCTGGCGCGAAAATTTCGCAATGCCTCGCGACTCCAAAATGAAGACCGGCTGAGGGACAAAATGCCTCGTTCATAGTAGCCAAACGGAAGATTCCACAGGAAACTTGGCAAATACCCTAACACAACACAAGGATTTCTCTGTAAACTGCCCTGTAGAAGTAGCCAACTCCGAGTTGCCCAGTGACCCTCGTTCAAAACCGAACGCTTCTTGGGGCTGACCATAGTGCGGAACCCACCAAGCAAAGGGATTCAGGGGTGGCCACTGAAGAGGAAATCCAATGAAGCGCTGGTGGGCATGCCTGAACCCTGAACCTCTTGTTTGAAGGTCTGTATCTAATCAGAAGTCGGAGCCACTTCCTCACTAGTTTTCCCGTCAACAAGGGGACTTATGGGGCCTTCTGCGGAAGTATCGAGCATAGCCCTGCCAAACTGAGGCTTCGTCTGTGGATGACCAGTTTCACCATGGGCTCAAAGCCCTCAACGAGGGGGCAGTGGGCAGCAAATACTTCTGGCTGCCGATAAATACAGTGTTGACCACCCCAGCGACTCCTAGTAACCTGTATAGCTAGTAACTGGCCACTGGCGACTGTTTTTTGTGAACCAGGCTTGGTGCCCAACAAAGTGGGAACCAGATTCCTGTCTAACGGTTTTCACGGTTGCGGGCCTCTATTTCACGGTTCCGGGCCTCTATTTCACGGAACAGGGCCTCTTTTTCACGGTTCTGGGCCCCAATTGTTTCGGGCCCTTCTTTTGTGGTTCCTGGAACCAGCGGTCAGTTACCAAATATGGCAGGTAACCCAGCTGGTTCTGCACATGGAGGTAACTGGAAACACTGGGCACAGTTGAAGATGTTGCATCTAGATCGCTCCAGTATTGTGCGAGCGCCTGACGGCAACCACAAGACTTGCACCATGTCAGTCTTGTGCATGCTTTCATCCAGTTGTCATGCAGGGCGCTCCTTTCGGCTTCTGGATTGACCCCTTTGGGGGTATGCTTGCGCGTGCCAACAGCTTAGCAACTGTCCGGTCCACCAAGTCCAGGCCGGCCTCTGTGATGGTCTGCGGGTGGATGCCCTTTTTGAGCCTGGCAAAGTTCGATGCAACTTGCGGAAGTCTGGGTGCTTGATGGTTGCGGTGGTTGTCTCCACCAGCTTTCCTTTTCTGGGCAGGGTCTGGGGGGTCACGTTGATGCCTTGGCAACGGAGCTTTTGAAAGGGAGGTTCCCATTGAAAGGGGGATATCTTTCACAGGGGTCTGGTTATTTTGATGGATATTTTGAACCATACCCAGCCCATATCCTCTCATATTCGAAACTATTGCAGACATAGGCTTGAGCTTCTTGCGCGGAGTTACCCGAGCATACTTGGGGTCGGCCAAATCCAGCTTTTTGCTGATTGCAACGGAATGCCCAACCCAAACCGCAGAGAAGGATTGGGACGCTGACTCAGCTGAGTCCCAACCAAACCTGGTAGGACATAATTAAAAGGTGCGTGTGTGTCGTTTTTGCTTGCTTTTTGTCCAGCCACACCCAAACCATAAGTCATAAGTGTGGCCGCTTCAAGTTCTGTTTGAGAATGTCCGACCATGTCCTTTGATTGCTTAGGTCTTGATTTGGCTCAGCTGGCAAAATGCCCTCCAATTAATTTTGCCTTTCGGGTGCGCCCGGTGAGGTCGCTGAAATCTGCCTGGCTACAATTGCGACTTCAAGAAGTCAAGTGACACACATCCTCAAGAAAGGCCCTCAAGTCGCCCTCCAGACAGTGGCTTGAATGACATTGCCCTCCAAAAGTGAAGAACCAAATTGCCCATGTACGTACCAACCTTTGCACATCCCTCCTTAGGTAATTTCGATAACCACCCCAAACTAAAATAGCCACCCCAAATCACGCAAACCAACCAAAACAAGTTCTCGGTTGCCCAATGACCCAGTAGAAGAAACATGGGACCCCTTTGTTTTAGGGTTTCCCCAAAAGCGAGCCGAAAAGGGTAGAGCTGAAAACACACAGATGTCAGCCATTGCGAACATATCAAGCAAACTACCCCAACTTGCAACACCTCAACACTCACACTCTATTCCTCTTTGCGAAAGATCACCAAGAAAGATCACCAAGCCTTGAGCCAAAGCGGCCCCAGTGCCATTTAGACTCATGATATGTTCCTGACATATTACATACTACCGCTACGCTCTTAGATACATTCGGTTGCTTTCTGCGGAAACCCATTAGTTGGCAAAAAGTTAACGTCCTAACATCCAAGCAAACTGCACCAAAGTACACACACACACACATTTGGAGGATGCCACTCAGCGGGGAAGGCTCACTGTGACTCTAGTTCTCAAAGCCGCGCACCAACGAAGCTCCGGGGCTCCGGGCAGTTGCTCGGCGGCACCCAGCAGTGCACCCGCGATGACCACCACGGAGGTGGTGCCGTCACCCGCCTCGATGTCCTGACTCCAACTGGTTGCGACGACTGGTCGCTTCTCTCGCTCGCCCTTTTTGCTGACACCCGCGAAAATGGCCATGAAACGGATACGCACAACCGATAGCTAGGTTGGGCAGTACCAGGACTCGGACTTATTCCTCAAAAATGTGCCAACAAAGCAACATTCTGTGTCGGGGGTAAACGAATGAAGTACTGCCCAAACTCTACGCGGGTACGAAAGCGATTCTACATTGTGCTGGACCACTACAAACCAATAAATGACAAAACCGTAGACATTCATTCCGCAAACGGCTGCTGACTTCCTGCTTGAACCCTGCTTTTGACATCTGCCATTCACAGGGCTGGGTCTCAACAGTCCTGGGCTTTCGAAAGCTCCGCCATCATCTTGGCGGTGGGATGCTGCAGCTTCAGCTTCCTCAGCCATGCGACACATGTTATAGAGTAGGCCTAAAACTGGTCGGTAGGAAATGATTGACTTCACCTTTGAATAGGTCTTCTCTATTCTCTTCCCAATGGCGACTCTTCCCCGGGAAACCAGCACAATCTTTCTACGCGCGAGGGCCCGCGAGGGCCCGAAACATAAGGTGGAGCGTCTGGGTACGTCAAGGATCTTGCGCGTGCCAATCCCTGAATTCTGACTGTGCTTGAGTCCAAGTAGCATTCAGGGGAAAACATGGGCAGTTGCCATATTCGTCGAACTCCGTCGCTCACCGACTAGGTTGAAACGAAGCCCCAGAAACAAATCGGCTAGGCATTCGGCTGGGTGCTCCTTAAGGACATGCAAAATATGCTTTGGTATGGGTGGAGCAAACTAAAAAATGCTTTACTCTCTGTCATTGTCCGCAGCTTGGCCAATGTCATCGTTGTCACTGCCCCATTCTCCGTGTCATTGTCCGCAGCTTTGCCAATGTCATTGTTGTCACTGTCCTTGACCTGCAGTACTCCTGATGGTCATTTGCCACTCGTGCAGCAGGTCCAGGTCCTGGCTTAAGATGGACTGAAAGCCAGGTTCTTGTTGATGGCTCGCTGCCATGGTTTGTGATGCTCCAGAAGCCGCGCTATGCCCAGCATTAGCCTGAGTGGCAGGAGGGGGTTTTCGTCGGGTAGAAACAGGTGCTCCAACTCAGACTCTCTCCCTGCCAGGACTTCCATTCCACGATTGCTCGGTGTGGGCCTGAGTGAGGTTGCCACGCACCCTCGAACTTTCAAATGTCACGGGGTCGTCGCTGCCCAGGAGTCGCGCCGCACTGTCGGCCACCAGGATGCTGAGGTGGAGGCGCCGCTGCCGTTTTGTTGCTGTCGCATCGTCATGACCACTGCAATCATCATCCCACCATTGTCCTTGTGCTAGACTACCACTACCACCACCACCACCACCGCCACCGCCGCCAGCACCAGCACCAGCACCAGCACCAGCACCAGCCCACTTCCTTCCTTCCTCCCTTCCTTTTTCCGTAGTCTTCGGTCCTCTTCCCGTAATCTTCCGTCCTCTTGCCCTAGTAGTCTTCTAGTCTTCCGTCCTCTTCCGTCCTCTTCCAGTAGTCTTCCGTCCTCTTCCTGTAATCTTCCGTCCTCTTCCCGACATATGACATAGGGCTGACGGGACTCGAACCCGCGACCTCCCCGGCAGCACGCAGCCGCCGCAGGCACGCTGCCATTGCGCCACAGCCCTGTTCTTCCACTGTGTCCAAAATGCATTTCCTGATGATACTTATCATCATCATCATCCATTTCAAGTGTGGCCCATTGATGATTCAGATTCAGAGGATGCCACAATGATTGGTATTTTCACAAGGTCATCATTGATCATCATCATCATCATCGTCACCACATCATCATCATCGTCCTCATCCTCATCATCATCATCATCATCATCATCATCATTACGATCGTCATCATCATCATCATCATCATCACCATCATCATCATAATCATCATCATCATCGCCATCACCATCATCATCACCATCACCATCATCAGCATACTCATCATCTCATCATGCATCACGATCACCAGCACCATCTTCAGCAGCAACAGCAAACAAGCTGCAGCTTCGACATCATTAGCAGCCGCAGCAGCAGCTGTTTGCTGCTTCTGCCATTGCCAATGCTGCTCATGCTGGTTTTTGCTCCTGCTATTTCTGTTGTTGATGCTGGCGCCTGCTGTCGGTAGTGTCCGAGATGCCGCCGCGCGTGGTCTTGCTGTTGAAGCTGCCCTTGGAACTGGTTATGTTGTGTTGGCTGCGTGGCAGTGATGTGTTTGTTTGGGTATTGTGTCTGATTTGTTGTTTTGTGATGCCAAATTCGCTGGCAGGCTGCTCGCGCCCATCGTCGAGATCGGTCCAGGCCCAGGTCTCGCCCATGAATTGGCAAGGACACCTGCCACTTGAAGCGACTGCACTGTCATTTATCATTTGTCAGTGTCGTGTTCGACACAATGTTGCAGAACTTTGTTTGTGTCAGGCTTTGCCAGTCTTCTTTCTGAACTTGCCCAACATGGCCACGGCCATGGCTCAGGTCACCCTGGCCCAGTTTGTATGTGTGCTGTTGCCGCAGTTGCGCAGTCAATGATGACAGTGTCGTGCTTGTTGCGGGCTGGTTCTGGGAATCATGGTGGCCACCGCAGCTGTGTCCAGCCAAGCGTGTCATTTGTCAGTGTCATTGTCATTGTCGGCAGGATGCAGGCAGGCTGCTTGTTGTCATGAAAACTTTTGATATCAATGTCAAATTAAATTGTTTGCGCGCAATGCCATCCGTCAGTGTCAGCTGTCTTGCCGCCTGTCACTGCCCCGCGCAGGATGTGGTCGTATGGCCGGACTTCGTGATCATCATGGGCTGGGGGAAGAAGAAGAAGCAGCGAGTTGCGCCTTGACAACACACTTGTCTGTCAGTGTTTTGTGTGTATTTAGTCAGTGCTTTTCCAATTCTCATTTTTCATAATGTGTCATTTGCATAAAATTTGCCATTGTCAGTCAAATTTACAGTGTCGTTTAGTTTGTCATTGTTACAGTTGTTTCCTGGGCTGAGTCGGTGCCCTTCGACGGACGAGTGCTGCAAGTTCCCGGCGGCCTGTCGATGCTGGGGCAAAGCGTGGTCTATCACGACCTGCTGGAACTTCTCCCGGAGTCGCAGAGAGGTGAGCTGGGGCAGCGCTGCAAGAACCCTGGCATCTTTGAGGCCACTCAGAGGTCTGCGGCTTGCTAGCATTGGAAACTATTTTCCGGTCTGCCGTGAAACTTGTTTTGAATAAATGTTTACATGTAGTCAGTCAGTCTCAGTGTCAGTTAGTCAGTGTCACTGTCAGTTTAGTCAGTGTCAGTGTCAGTTAGTCAGTGTCAGTGCCAGTTAGTCAGTGTCAGCCAGTTTCATCACTACGAGGTGTTCAGCCACCCCGGGGCGAAGAGGGCGCTGAAGAGGATCTTGGAGGCGCCAGCGGAGGTGGTGCTGATCAACTGCCATGCTGGCTGGCACAGGACACCGGCCTTCTGCATGTTGCTGAGCGCATTGCTCACTGTACCTTGTCAATGTCTCACTGTCATTGCTCATTGTCGTTGCTCGAAACAAATATTATTTGATTAAGTTGTTGATTGCTTATTTTCATGTCTGTCATTTGTCGGCTCAACAGTGTCCGCTGAGGCATGTGGCGTCGGCAGCGTCTGCCTCCTGCCCAGCCTGTCGGAGGACCTGGAGTACGACTTCCGTGTGGCAATGCAGTTTGCGCGGGATAAGAACAAGACCTTCGAATCCGCGCTTCTTGCCCACAACCGGCCAAGTGTAATAATTTAACGATCTGTTGAATTGAGTGTCAGTGTCAAGCCATCCGCCATCTTAGGATTCGTTGGCAAGATTGGGCTGCTGCCTGCACGGGATCCTTCTTTGGCAACGGCCGCCAAGTAACCTGGCCCTGGCAAGACGCCCAGCTCCAGGTGGTGAGGGTGTGGGAGGAGTTGAACGGCCAGCGCCTCGCCCGCGACAAATGTTTGTATTTTTGCGAAACGAATATCATGTTGATTGTCCTTGTCGAATTTCAATAGTCAAACATCATCACCACCTTCGAGTAACTGTTGAGTAACTTGGTCAGTTTCTTCGGTGTCAGGCTCCTGCTCCTGTCAATGTAGAGTATTGGATGGGCTTGATTATTGTCATTTGGTATCATCTGCCAAACAGCACCCATCGTCGAGCGTTGAGGATGTCCTGTCAAAGTATTGAGGCAGTAGTGTCACGGGAGTGAGTCTGGCACTTGTCACTGTCAGCTGTGATGTTTGAGTGTACTTTGCAAACTTCCTGCCAGGATCCAGCTCCGCATGCGGAACCAGTCCCTCCATGATAAGAACATGGCGGCAGGTTCAAGGCCGGCCAAGGAGCCAAAGCCGGTGGAGGAGGCGGAGACGCCGGGTGTCAGTGTCAGTGTCACGGATGATCAAGACCCGGCGGATGTCAGTGTCAAGGATGAGCAGGAGCCGGCCGTCAATGTCAGTGTCAAGGATGAGCAGTGGGAGGAGGTGAGCGTCATTGTCAAAGATGACCAGCAGGGGCCACATCCGCCAACCCAGCAGCATAACCTGCTGGAGGATGAGGTTGTGCCACCCTGCAGCAATTGGCAGCTATTCGTGGTTGTTAAACTTAGTTGTCGACATTGACATGACAATGTGACAATGGCCGCAGTCTAAGTCTTGCGACTCAACAGTTGTTGTGTTGAACCGGCCAGGCAAAGCATCCTGGATGACAGCTGGATCCAGCCCACATTGAGGAGCCAGCTGGCCGGCATCCCGAGAGCGCGAGCCCTTCGGCTTTTGCCGCTTGGCTTCAGCTTTTCAGCTTTCACGCAGCAATGTCATGAGCGCAGGGAAATTGTCATTTCCTTGAACTCGATTTCAACAATGCACCGTCCCCGAGGATGAAGCTTGTCGAGTTCGAAGGCCGGTCCCATGCGCCGCGCAACATCAACAGCTGGCTGAGAGCAGCAATTCAAGAAGAGGCTCGATCTTGAACATGAAAGAACGCCTTCTTCCGTCGTGCGAGTGTGCAGAAAAATGATGGCCGCCGGTGCCTTCTAGACATTGACATATGACAATGACGGATGCCGCCTTGTCAAATTGCCATTTGTCATTGCCTGTGAATGGTCTTGCAGCCTGTTGCTTGCCAGGTTGCCGAATGCACGGACTTGCCAGAAACCCAGTCAGGGCGTCATTGTCATTGGCTGTCATTGTGTGCCAAACTGCGGTTTGTAAAGGGCATTTATGATCCTATGCATGTCCTGGCATGTTGTGAGATTGCGAGCAGTGATCAAGGCACTTGTGTGGTTTGCGACGTTCCTCCAGCCGGAGCAGGCGCGATTGGCTGACATACCTGCCTGTGGGGCTTTGTTTCCATGGCAAGTCCATCGTATTGCGACAGGCTGCCCATGATGAATGACACTGCTTTTTTCGGCTCGAAAGCCGCCGTGTCATTGTCATTGTCATTGTCATTGTCATTGTCATTGTCATTGTCATTGTCATTGTCATTGGTCATTGTCATCGTCAGAGTCTCTGCCCGCAATGTCGTCCAAAGTGGTCATTGCTGACCACCTGCCTCGGAGCTGGAGGCAGCTGGTCAATGAGGTGGACCAGCAGGCCTGTGTTGCTTCCAGTAATTGGCCAATGATTTGCAGTCTTGCACATGCTCATGCCATCAGTTACGAGTCCCCTTCTTGTAGGCTCAGCGCGCCCTGTACCTCGCCTTCTTGACGGATGAGGGCAAAAAACCCAGGAGCTGGTGTGTCTCGACTTGAATCGCGATAGTGGTTTCAAGTCAGTGGTCGTGCCAGCAGCTCCCCCTCCTCCCCGTGCAGTGGGCTGAAACTGAGGGACTTCTGGATGGACCGCGGATGGCGGAGAATCGGCAACGCGTCGAACTGGTGCACGAGTTATCCTGGCTCTTGGGCCCGGCCAAGGCACAACATCAAGTCCGGCTATAAGAAGGACATGGATCACATGACGAAGAACGCTACCCACCAGCCAAGAAGCAGAGGAGCATGGGGCTTAGGCTTAGGGTTTTGGGCTTGAACCAAGTGTCTTGTCAGTGTCCTGTCTCTTGCAAGATTTGTCAGTGTCTGTTGCTCTTGTCTTGAAACCACCCCTTGCCTGGCCAAGGCTCTTGAGAGGATGGCTGGTGCTTCCCACAAGGGGCTCTAACGGCGGCCACGGGAGCAAAAAAGCAAATGCCACAGCCGCCTTGTCTTGCACTGCTGTTGAAGTTGTGGCACACGGATTTGGTTAGCGCTGGCCAGCTGAGCATTTATTGCCTTGTGTCTCCTGCTTGGTCAGGTGGCTGGTCCTCCCTGATCATCGTCGACATTCAGGCCTTGAATCAATATGGCTCACTTGTCTGCCCTTGACCTGTTCAGATTGCCAATTGGGTTCCTCACCAACCTTCAGGCCTGGTGCTGCTCGAGCTGGATGAAATTTGCTTTAGCCAGTCAATCAGACAGTCAATGTCATGTCAGCAGGTTAAGTTGCTGTCGCAGGATGGGCCCAAGGTCAGGTCAGTGTCAGTCAAGCGCCAGCCACACATGCGGCCAATGAATGACAATGACAACATGACGACAATGACAAAATCGTATTGACAGCCAGACCACATAATAATAAGTAGTAGGCGGGGCATCATTGTTTGGTTTCGCAGTCATTGCGCCCACTGCTTGCCATGCAAAGCCTTGATGATGGTGGCGCCCAGCTGCAAAGCAAGTGGCTGCAAAGGTTTCCTTGGGTCAGGTTCTCTGCCGACGGCGCTGCCCGCTGCTCAAAGTGCGACTATGTCACGAAAAGCCCGACCTCCTTCAAGCTAAACCAGCATGAGAAATCCTTGGCCCATCTTTCAAAAACCACTGGAAACAGTGACAAGCCTTCCTTGAGGGGGGCGCCGTCAGTGGGGCAGTTCCAGGAGTTTGTTGAAGAGAAGCACAAGGGCATGTCCGCCCGCGGCAGCGGATTTGGCCAGAAGAAGTCAGCCAAGATGCTGTGGTGCATCAATGAAGCCATACTTGAACGGTGGCGGCGCCGCTTCAAGAATGCCATGTGCAGCTGCGTAACGCAAGATGTCCGTCAAACAACACTCAGTGTCAGGTTTTCTGCTGTCGGCAAATCATCCGGCCAGCCAGCTCAAGTAGCAGTGTTTGATTGTCATCGTCAAATGTCAGCATTCCCATCGGCCAGTGTCAGGGTTAATCCGCGCGCCGACTGCCATCCTAGGTCACGAGTTGCAGGCCGAGGCTGGCTTGGCAAGCTTCATCGTGGGCAACGTCAGCACTTCAGATCGGCTGGTGTCTGCAACGGAGAAGGCGGTCAAAGTTATGTTTGTCAAGCGGCGCAAGCCGCCAGCAGATTGGCAGGGCCCCCAACCTCTTTTTCTGAAGAGCGACTACCAGTCATTTTGCCGGTCTGTTGACACTTAAGCTCAATTAAAATTATTTGTGTTTAATTTGCCAACATTGCATCATCGTGCTCGGTGATGACTGGTTGCCAATTGAGCTGTAGCCTCTTAAGGAGTGCTTCGCCAGTGACACTGCAGCCTAGCTGGACAGCCTACTCTGTTCCCTACTTTGCGGGTACGTGTGAGGGACTTTGCTCACGCGGCTGGAAGGCCTCCTGGCTATATATTCTGAAATGCTTCCAAGTAGACACCGTTTAACTATAACTTATCACACCTGTCTTGCACCCTCAGGTTGACCAAGTGGAGCGCAGATCCATATTTGAACTCCTGCTTCCAAACGCTGATTACGGGCAAATTCTCCATCATGTCTGTAATTTGGAACTCGGCTTTCAACAAGTCCATCTTCCGGAAGTATGAGCCCTGGCCGATTAAGCTTGCAGACCAGTGGAACCTGACTCGCAGGGCGCTGTCTCAGCAACTTCTTGGAGTTGAGGTGCTGAGAACCCGACGAGTTCCCTTTGATGCACGCAGGATTCGTTGTGTCCAGCTAGCCCGCCACCGCCATTGCTCATCACATAAGCCCACTGCCCGCTTCATACTCTTTGTAAGCGCAGTTCTCTCCACAGCTCAGGAGCCACCCAGCTTTGAATTAGTCATTGTTCAGTGTCAGTCTGTCAATGTCAATCACATTAGTCGGAATTTTGTGGTCACGAAGTTTGCCCGGCAGTGTGTGTGAGTGAGGATTCAGTTTACCAAAGCAAAGCGATTTGCGACGATCGCGTCAGACTTCCTCAGAACCATCGACAGTGAGCGGATTCTCCAGCTATCCATGATGGCAGACGCTGCCAGCGAGGAGCTTGACCTGACACTCAGCGCTCATCCTCTAGGAATGTCATTGTCTTTCACTTGATTCAGCTTGCAAAGTAATTACTCAGATTGTTGGATGTCGCTGTAGAAGCTTAGGATCAGAGCTGCTGATGCCAATGACATTGACGCCGTGAAGTTTGCCAGTGTGGCTGAGCATACCATGCAACGTCTCCACGCGCTGTTTGTAAATGAGACAGCTGCGTCAATCCCAGGGTACACATCCTATGTGGCTTTGGCCTTGTCAGTACAGGGTGTTCGGCAATAAACCTACCTACTAATTTTTGATAGATAAAACATGTTTCTTGTGCTTTGGATCACCTCAGCGCCCCATGTCACTTAGCCCAGGCTCTTCGGTGGCTGCAGGAGCAGCATGTCATTGAAGTAGATGGCGGCTACCGGTCAGTGGGTGCTGATGTCTCCCAGGCCATCAAGCAGCGGTGCTTTGACCGGATGAGGTCCTGGTTTCAAATGGCTTGCCTGCAGATCAAAGCTGAGTGGGGGGAGTTCGAGGCAATCCATGCATTTGGTGTCTTCTCGCTCAAGCCCAAACTGTCATTGTCCACCGTGCGTGAGAAGCTTGACAAGCTGGTCACTGTCTTTGGGTCAACGACAAGGTCCCAAAATGCTGTGGACCGCTTGCTTCACCAGTTCCTGGACTACCAGGCCTTTGCTTCAAAGCAACGCCCCTTGGCTGATATTAGCTTCAGCCTGCCAGTAGTCGTCGGAGTAGTGAAGCTTTGAACCAGACTTGAAGGTGGTAGTCAGCCAGTGTCTGTAATGATCACACTTGGGCGAGGTGCAATGATTGCTGATGATGAGCGCCATCCGGATGTGACATCCTGGTGCTTGTCTGTCAGCAAAAAGCCCCAGCCAAGCAACGACCGTGACCTCACGTTGATGGTTGCCCGCTCGCTGATGCTCAAGCGGGCCCACTCCTCTGGTAATGAGCGGGACTTTGCCGACATAGTTTGCCGGTTGGGGAAGTCGCGCATGGCCGCCAAGGCGCAAATCAAATCGATGGAGCGCCGCTTACGCGAGGCTTGCAGCAGCCCTGCTGCCACAGCGAAGCTCATCACGGCGGCGAGGGCTGTGTGGGCGCAGGGGTTTGGAGCGCAAAGGTCAGCGGGCAAAAGCCAACGAGGGCCGAACTGGATATCTGGTGCCAAGCTGGCAGCGAAAAGGGCTGTGGCTTGGCAAGGCTTAGGCCACACCTTGCCATATGACTTCTGTATTTCACTCCATGACAATGACAATCGTGACAGTTTGTTGATGTTTGTTGGCAGCCATGGAAATAATACTTGCTTGACATTGACATTGACATTGGCCATGAAAGCTGCCTTTCTTTGAACCTTCAGGCGCGGTCGGCGACTGACTCCGAGCAAGCGTGGGTGAAGCGCCGCCGGCTTGCAGTGGAGAAGCAGGTGACTTTAACTGAGTCGACAATGACGATTGATCAGCTGCAGCGCTCGGCCAAGCAGAAAGGCAGCACCCCGCTGAATTCTGACCAGGCAGGCAAACTTCTCGAGCTTGCCTCGCGGCTGCATTGGGTGTGGAGGTTGTCATTGTCATTGTCACAGTTGTCCTTGTCAGTGTCAATGTCGACCGTCATTGCTGCCACAGCTTCCAGTGGGAAGCGCAAGTGTCACAACAGCTGAGGTAAAGAAGCGAAGGTTTGAGGCCCAGCAAATGGGCAATTTGAGGAAGACCGAGAAGTTGTCTCCTGAGGACTACAGCGCTCGTGCCAAGACACTTGCCTGGCCAATCATTCTCCATTCTGTCATTATACATTGGCGAGCACATTCTGATTGTGCCCCCAAGGAAGCAGCAAAAGGGAGATGAGGACAGGGCGCCTGACTTAGCTTCCTTAGCCTGTCTGTGTAAGAAGCTAGCCTTCCTCAGCGCCTCTGCTTGCCACCAAAGGCCAAGAAATCCCAGACAATTGAGAAGAAGTTCGCCCGCAAGACTACCCCCAATTTGGCTGGCGCGCTCCTTGAGCGGCAGAGTTGGGCAGGCAGTGTGTAACCACAATCTTTGGGCAGCCAAGGCTGGTCTATGTGGCCAAATGTGTCACCTCCCCAGCGGGCGCGAAGTCTCATTCGGCAGTTGACAGCCACTGAGACGACATCCTTGATGGACGCAACAGCCTTCATTGCGCGAGATGTCTTGGATCCTGGTCAGCGTGTCTCGTGGCGGGCGAAGTTGGCGGGGGGGGTGGTCTTGACCACCAAGCTGCATGGGCCCTGGATCAAGTGCCCTTGCCTGCTGTTTTGTGATATTGTCTCCAGGCCACTTTTCCAGTAACAACAGCCAACTCCTGACTTGACATGTTCCTGAGCATGTCGCCGTCCCTGTCAGACTTGTCATTGTAATTTACTTTGTCAGTGTCCATTTTTCTTGAGCTAAGGTATAACGGTGCGGCCAGCATCTCGACCAAGAGGTACCTCGTCATCACCCCTCAGTTTGACAAAGCGCACCCGGCCCTGGCTGAGATCGCCCGCCACTCTCTCATCACTCACGGCCGCGGTGGCTGGGTATGCCGTGCTGCTGGGCACTGCTGGGCTGCATTTTGCCGGGGGGTTGCAACACCAGCCTTTGTTCTATTTGCCACTTGGTGAACTTGAAACAGCTGCTAGGATGTGAAGCAGGTCACTGGGAACACGGCGCCAAATGTCGTGCTGGCGGCAGTGTCAGAGAAAAAGTACCCCGGCAAGCACACTGTCACGCATGACAGCCGTAGCTTTATGAGCTGGCCTTTGGTCCGGCGTGTTGCGGCCAGCAACCTGAACCAGGCATCCTTGTAGTTCAACAATAGTAGGTGCCCTGAGCCTGCCGGAAGTCTGTCATCACTCTCATCCTTTTTTCTTAAAGACTGGGGTTGCTTTTCAAATCAATTGGAACCTCGTCGCCCAACCTGTCAATTTTCAACAGTCAGTCAAGTCAGTTTCAATTGTAAGTGAAATACTCCCGTCAGGCTCAGAGGTCAGTTCGACATTGACAATTGAATTGACAATGGCGACTGACAATGACTTTTGACTTGAAGGACCAGACCTTCTAATTTTGCACTTGTCGGCCAGCGGGGGAGCTGCAGACTGGAAGAAAAGTAGTAAATGGCGTCGGGGGGCCCACCCCCGATCCCGTAAGGGTGCACCCCCCTTTTTTGCTTAGCGAGTCCGGGGCGCCCCCGATTCCGTAAGGGGAGCAATTTGGCCCGCATATCCTTAAGGAGCGCTTCAAATAACAGGTACACTCCGTAAGGGGGGGGGCCGCCACGGCCCACCCCCTTAGCGAGTGGGGGGCGCCCCCGACTCCGTTCGGGGGGGGTCGAACCCCATGTGGGATTTGCTAAGGGGGGCCGCCACACCCCCCCCCCCTTAGCGAGTGCCAAATAGGGGTTCAGCCCCCCCCTTAGCGAGTGGGGGGCGCCCCCGACTCGGGCGCCACGGCCCCCCCCCTTAGCGAGTCCCACAGTGTTAAGCCGGGACGGTAAATTCTGAAGGTGCTTCTTAAGGATATGCATTCCATTGGCATCACCGAAGCCTTTTTGGCCCTTAACTTATGTCATTGTCAGCCTGCTCGCGTGGACCCACCACTGCCCGGCGCCGCCCCCAAATGCCTTTGACGCAGCGCAGGTTGAAACTGTCGAGTGGACAGGTTGCCTTTAACACCCGTTGCTGTTTTTGGCTTGCAGGAGTCGCCTGGTAACCACTGATTATCATTGGTCATTGTCAATCAGCCAGTGTCTTTTTGAATAGTCCTCCGCCGCCGGTCATGTCCGGCTTCGTGTCTGGCCGGGATGCTGATGACTTTGGCTGGCCACAGCCACCCACAGAGGTGCCCTTGACCCAGAAGTCTGTCGAGGCGTCGGAGTCCAACAACGACGAGTGCCAGTCACAGTCTGAGGAGGACATAGTGATGAAGCGGCCCGCTTCAAAGGTAGATGCAGCCCTGCAAAAAAAGGTGGCCAATTCGTCAATGTCGTCAAACAAGAAGCCAGCCAGGAAGGAAGTCATGCCAGAGAAGCCGACGAGGGCCACCAAAAAGAAAGCCATGCCTGTCGTCGCCGCTGGCAGCAAACCCGACGTGGAGGACAACAACGCGGAGCCCCCCGCAATCATGAAGAAGCCCGCGGCCAAGAAGCTGGGAGACCCTGCCACGACTGGGTGCTCCAAATGCTACTTCCGCGGGTGTCGAGCATGCAACTGGCGCGGGTCTTTCCAGAAGCGCGCCCGGCTCACCGGCGACAAAAACACGGACAATCTGGCCGAGCAAGGTGATCCAAAGGATGTTGATTGACACTGACGATTGACAGTGAATTTCTGAAATGACGGCTGGCATTCTCAAACACATGCAGCCTGGTCGGGCATTTTGAATCGCGCGGCTGCTGCGGAAAAAAGCCACCATTGTTTTGCCCTTGTCTTTGTCACGTCATTGTCGGTTCTTTTGCCCACACGCCCAGGCCATGCCCTTGAAGCAGTTGAAGAAGGTCATCCGGATCGGGTCGGACTGCACCGGCCTAGGCACTGATGCCATTTCTTGTGCCAGGCCAGGGCCTTGGTAGCTTCTGGTAATTGCAATGGCCTTGAAAACTTGATTTGTGTGGCTCACCCATCTGCGGCAAGAGCCTGCCACAGTCAGGCTGAAGTTGGTGTTCGCGAACATCTTCTGCTCAGACATCAGTGGTCATTGTCGCCAAGTTCTGAAACGCAGCCGTCATCGTCCCAAAAGCTTGTTCAGGCAGGCTACCGTGAAGGCGCCAGCCGTGGATCTGTACACGGCAGGCTTCCCGTGTCAGCCGTACAGCGCCGAGGCTGCACCTTCAGACGCAGCCTGTCAGCCGTCGGTTTGGCAATCCACTGGAGGGTCAGTGCAAAATTTCATTAACCTAAGAATAGTTTAATCAGCTTAGCCCAGGACGAGTGAGTGTGCAGTGGTGTAAGTGTGAGTGCGAGTGTGACAGAGTGAGAGAGTGAGAGCGAGAGAGAGAGACAGAGAGAGTGAGAGAGAGAGAGAGAGTGAGAGAGTGTGAGTGAGAGTGAGTGAGAGAGTGAAGAGTGAAACTGAGAGGGAGAGGCAGAGCGTTTTTTGAGAGTTAGAGTGGGAGTGTGAGCGCGTGAGTGCCTGCGAGTTGTCAATTTCAATTGCCAGTTGTCATTCAGTCGGCGGGTCGGTTAGCTAAGTCACTCATCCATTAAAGTGTTTCACTCATTCGTTGAATCACACATTCAATCGTTCAATCATTAAACTCATTGATTTGTTTTCTCAGGAGTTCACCCTTTCATCCATTCATCCATCCATTGTCATTCATTCGTTCGTTCATTCGTTCTTTCCTTGATTCATTCATTCCTCCGTCCGTTCATTCGTTCATTCATTCATCCATCCATCCACCCATCCATCCATCCATTCCATCCATTCATTCATTCATTCATTCATTCATTCATTCATTCATTCATTCATTCATTCATTCATTCATTCATTCATTCATTCATGCATGCATGCATGCATTCATTCATTCATTGATTTCTTTTATGTATTTCTTTATTGTTATGTCTTTCTTGCTTTCTTTCTCTATTTGTTTTTTAATTTCTTTCTTTATTTTGTTTCTTTCTTTCTTTCATTTGTTTGTTTGTTCTTTCATTCGCTCATTCATTGGTTCACTCTTTCCTTCGTTCATACATTCATTCATTCATTCGTTCATTCAGTCATTCATTCATTCGTTCGTTCATTCATTCATTCATTTTGTCATTCGTTCGTCATTCATTCATCCATTTCATCCATTCATTCATTCATTCATTCATCCATCCATCCATCCATCCATCCATCCATGAAATCATTAACTCATTCATTCGTTCATTCATTCATTCGTTCATCCATCCATCCATTCATTCATTCATTCATTTATTTACTTGTTCATGTATTCATGTATTCATTCATTCATTCATTCATTCATTCATTCATTCATTCACTCACTCACTCACTCACTCACTCACTCACTCATTTCATTCATTTCATTTCATTTCATTTCATTTCATTTCATTTCATTTCATTTCATTTCATTTCATTCCATTTCATTCATTCATTCATTCATTCATTCATTCATTTCATTCATGTATTCATTCATGCATTCATTCATTCATTCATTCATTCGTTCGTTCGTTCGTTCGTTCATTCATTCATTTGAAGTCATTTCATTTCAGTTCATTTCATTCATATCGTTTGTTTGTCCGTCATTTGTTCATTCATTCATGTGCTTGTTCAATCATTCATTCATTCATTCATTCATCCATCCATCCACCCATTTCATTCATTCATTCATTCATTCATTCAGTCATTCATTCATTCATTCATTCATTCATTCACTCACTCACTCATTTCATTCATTTCATTCATTCATTCATTCCTTCATTCATTTATTCATTCATTCATTCATTCATGTATTCATTCATTCATTCATTCATCCATCCATCCATTCATTCATTCATTCATTCATTCATTCATTGATTCACTCATTCGCTCATTCGTTCATTCATCCATTAATTCATTCGTTCAACGAATCAATCATTCATTTCATTTCGTTTCATTTTTCATTTCATTTAATTTCATTTTCATTTCATTTCAGGTCATTGTCATTTCATTTCATGTTCATTTCATTCACTTCATGCATTTCATTATTTATGTTGTTGTTTTGTTTTTTACTTGTTTATCGATTTTTGTTTTTTTATTTCATTATTGCTTTCTCTTTCATTAATTGGTTCATTCATATTCATTCGTTTTCTATTCATTGATACATTCAGCTAGTTAGAATCAGGCAGGGAGGCAGTCAGTAAGTCAGTCAATCACTCAACCAGCCAGCCTGCCAGTCAGGCAGTCAGTGAGTGAGTCAGCAGCCCGCACAGTCAGTCAACAAGACAACTTGGCAATTGGACTGACGATTAAACACAAAATGCCAGCCAGCCACCCACCCAGCCAGCAGGAGCCAGGAGATCAGGCACGGCCAATAACAGGCCAGCTGCCGTCGTTATGAATGATTGTCGTCGCTGGATTGCTTTCCGGTTGGCCCCCGCTGTGCTATAATAAGGTACGGCTGGGAAGCGGAAGGGCAGTTCCGACCCACGGGATCTTTCCCAGCAAGTGATGGATTATGTGACGGCTCGCCGCCCACGTGCAGTGGTGTTAGAGAATGTGGCGGCGCTGGCCAAGCACCAGAAGTACCGTGCTACTTTCAAGTTCATCATGACGACCTTTAAGAAGCTGAAGTATCAGGTGAAGGCCTTTGTCTTGGACAGCCGGGAGTTCGGATTGCCTCAGCGCCGCCGCCGCTGCTACATTATTGCCGCACTCCCGCCCAAGTCATTGTCCAACACCAGTGGCATCAGTGTCAAGCGCCCCAAGGCTGTCAATGTCAACCTCGAGAGTGTCTTGGCCAAGAAGCCCAAGGAGACTCTGCCGGACGCCCCAGGTGCCCGCCGCAACATCAAGGCTGCCTTGAGGAAGCTGCGGAAGGATGGCATTGACCCGGCGAAGCAGGAGTGCTGTGTCGACATTGCTGCTGGTGTTAAGTTCCAGCAGGTGTCTACCAACTGCTCGCCCACACTCACACGGGCAAGAGGCAAGACGAAGGGCTTCTGGTTCACCAAGGCGCTGCCCGTCGTGTTGCGCCTTTCAGTGGATCTGAGTGTGTCATGGCCCTTGTTTGGTCTCGGTGACATGTGCTGCTGTCACAGGCGCACCGCACGATCTGCGTCGAGGAGATGGCAG
Organism: Effrenium voratum; assembly: GCA_963377175.1. Lineage (NCBI taxonomy): Eukaryota > Dinophyceae > Suessiales > Symbiodiniaceae > Effrenium > Effrenium voratum. The sequence continues at coordinate 479,729 of CAUJNA010000147.1, forward strand.
CACTTCAGGGCTTTCGCCTCTCCGAATTGGCGGGCGCCACAGGAGCGGTGTCTGAGGCTCAGCTGGGTGGGATGCTCGGCAACAGCATGTCAGTCCCCGTTCTATGCCAAGCCGTGAAGAGCGCCCTGCTGGCCAGTGGCCTGATTGTTGAGAAGTGACACTGGCAATTTAGCAATGTTGCTGCTGAGCGGCTGTGGTTTGCAATTCACCACCAGCCGTTGAATTCAAGTCAGACCGCAGAAGATTGCATTTCGCGCCGGTAAAGGGAGGCTTGCCTGCTATTATTTGTCATTGTTGATATTGCCACACCTGGCTTCAACACATAGTGATCGTCATAGTGGTGTATGCCAGTGTTGTGTGGCTCGGAGTCGTAGTAGTCATTGTCATTGTCGCTCCAGCATTGTCATGCCGCCCAAAGGGGCCAAGTCCGCTGCTGCAGGCTGGGCGGCTAGCCTAAAAAGGCTTGAGCAATCGCCCGACATGCGCCGGCAGGCCAGCCGCCCACCAAGGGCAAGGATGTCTCCGTGCCGCAGTTCAAGTCGCTCAACCTTGAGCACATGGGGCGTGTCCAGGAGGCATGGGAATTCATCATGTCGCCATAGCCTCAGCCAGTTTGTTTTTCTGCACCCAGCAAATATGTTGAGTATTTGTGTTTCACGAGTCAGTAAGGCTGGATGAATTCCAGAACATCTCCTCCCGGGAGCCACTCAGTCTGGCAGAGGGCGGGTCTGCCGCTCCAGTAGACTTGCTGGTCATCAAGCACCGGCTGCAACAGTGCCCGGGCAGCTGGAGTGTCACAGGGGGCGGAAATGCGGCCTGGGTGAATTGGCACTGGACGGTCAACCAAGTGCCGATTTTGGAAAGCGGGGTGAAGTTTCTGCGGGACGCAAAGTTCAGGGAGCCCACGGCCTTGAAGGTCACTGTCGTCGTGAGTGACAGCTTGAGCAACCCATGCAACGTCACGCACCGGGCGGGGTCCCTTTTGAGAAGGATCAGTCAGGAGGAGCTTCATCACGCGTGGATTCTGGCAACTTACCGCGATGTCAAGGATGGCAAGCTGGTTCAGGACAGAATGTGTTGACATGGTCCAACTCCATGCACATCTGTTTAAAGATGAAATGCGCTTGGCTTGGCTGACTCTATCCCATTTTTGAACTAATCATCCTTGTCAAGAGTCTGAGTCTGTGTCAGTCGTTGTAGTAATTTTCATCAGACGATGTTTTTCTGACTGCGGTGAGGCCAGCCCCTCCGAGTCCGAGATTGACGCCTTCTGGCAGTCAGCCCAGATTCGAGAAGAGGTGGGTATTGACTTCGAGGGCACCTACTACTCTGTAGTCGCTGCCCCAGCGAAGTAATTTGATCTTAGGTCAGTCAGTGTCCCAGTGGCCCGCACACTGTCAAAATCTATCCGTCATCATGGCCGCTTGTTGTGGGAACTATGTTGGCCTCAGCCGCCGTCCGAACCAAGGTTCAGCGGCTCTTCCAAGTCGGGACGTACCGCGCCATGCTGGAGCGGCATAACAATGGCAAGAAGATCGGGGTGGAGCAGCTGTTCCGTGACTTCAGCAAGCTCACTGTCGCTGCTGGAGAGAAGATTACCATGAACTACCTCACCAGCGCAGCGTCCATCTTCAACAAATTCTTCGCCAGCAATGTGCTCAAGGACACCGCTTTTCCGTCGCAGGTCTGTCAAGCATGTTCATTGTCATTGTCGGGTGTGTCAATATTATGTGATACTGTCATGTCATCCAGTCATTGTCAGCCACCGCCACATCAGCCAGTATTTGCCAATGTCCTCAACTTGTCTGGCAGGAGATGGCCTTCCTGGCCGATGAGCTTTTCGGGAAGAGGACTCCGATAGATTCCGTCGCCAAGCTAGAGGACCTTATCAAAATCGCTCGCAGTGATGTGGAAAGCATCAGCTGGCTTTTCACGTCCTTGTGCGATTATGTGCTGAACGGGGTCTGCAAAGTCGCAGAAATGAACAGCTCAGCCCTGAGCGGAGGCAAGTCGAATCCGAAGGGGCTGCCTGGAAAAATATGTTCAGCTTGGCCGGCCGGTGTCAATCGTCAATGCCAACGTTGAACTTGTAATGTGTGTCAGGCTGCGTGTGATAGTTCATCTCAGGCTGTACCATGTTTGGCTGTGGAAGCGGGAGAATTTGTCGCTGTTGCTGGCAAAGATTGAGATGCACGTGGATCAGGAGGATGTTGCCATTATCAGGCCAGTAGTCGTAGTAGTAGCAGCTGAGGTTGTCCCCAATGATTGCCCGCCACTGTCCTGCCTCTTCTCAGAGTATGTTTCCCGTCGATTGTTGCAAGTCCGACAAGGTAAAGTGTCCCAACAATGTCCCAAAAGGCCCCTGCCCTGTTTTCATCACTCAAAAATAGACCCTTGCCAGGCGTGCCCTTGCCAGCCACACCGCCTACCGGGAGCACTTTGGCGGGTGGCCTTTCAACCGGGCCACTCTGACCCAGAGGTTGGAGGGAGCGACTAAACCCGCCCAGAACCTGTCCTGGCTTGGTGCCCTGAGTGCGGCCGGGCAGCTTGCTGCGAAGTTTGCTGCTGACATAGCCTACACGGCGAAGTGGGACGGCGTGCTGAAGGGATCAGTGCGGTGGGGGGCCAGTCTTCAGGAGTTCCTCGAGCACACTGATGTTGCGCCACTATGGTCGAAGGTGTCAGGCTCCGAGAAAAATGACGCCGTGCCCATGGCGGGCAATGACAGTTTTTTGCAGTCGGCTGACGAGCAGCTCGATTCGTTTGTCTCCTTTGTCGCCAGCGAGGCCAAGGTCACTGTCAAAGAAATGAAGGATGATGATGCGTTGCAGGTGCGGGATGCCGTCGACGAGTCGAAGACACTGGTGTCATCTCTCTTGTCAACTGTCGATGGGTCAGTGTCATGCCAGCAGCTCGCCCTTGCCCTCCGTGCCCTGGAGGTGTCCAAGGTGCGTGGCAGCCCCAAAGCTGGCACTGTGCTGTTCTGGTATGACAACGAAAGCAGCGGCGAACAGAGCTCAGACCCAAGGAGGTCGCTGACTCCGCTGAGGAGGGAACAGCTCGAGAAGACTATAATGGCTGCCATGTCGATCAGGGAGCCTGAGGCGCCCGACTGGGATGCAGATGAGGCCCCGGCGCTGTGCCCGCAAGCTTGTGATGTCTATATCTTCACTGATGGCGGGCGGTCCACGCATGGGACCAACTTCACGAGCATGTTCACCAAGACTGCCGGGAATGTGGCCCAAAGGCGGGTGAACTTAATCTACAGCGAAGAGGCCGTCACGGAGCACCGCAAGGCAGCCTGTGTTGTTTGCTTCTCCTTGTGATCTGTCCGTGTGCATCAATGCTGTCTGCAATGCTTGCATTCCCGTCTTGACAATGACTCAGCCTTTGGAGCGCGAGGCCCGTGCTGTGAGCGGTGGCGCCCGGGACCGCTCCGCCGCTTGCCTGAGTGCTTGAAGTCGTCGTTGGCCCATGCCACACAAATAACAATAATAGTGTCAGCTTCCGTCTTGACAGGTGCACGCGCGAATCATTTGCAAGTAAGGTCTTGTGTTGAAGTTCTGGTGGTGTGTCGATGTTGTGCCTGTGGCCAGATCTCACAAATGTAGGCCCAGTCAGACAATGACATGGATTTGTCGTTGCGCTTTTCTAATTAGAAAGGCAGCTGTTTCTTGGCCTTTTGTTGCCACATGTCAAGGGCTTTAAATTTGTGAGTCTGTGCGCTCGTTGTCAGCGTCCAGTTGCCAGCAGTCAGTGTCTCAGGTGTTCCACCTCCAGCAGCTCGAGATGATCCACGTTGTCAGCTCCAATGACACACCCCTTGCCGAAATCATTGGGTCCAGGAAGAATCGCCATCACCAAGGCTCAACAGCAGGTGACAGTGTTTACGGAGTGTCGAAGAACCCATTGGATGCCGAGTCCCTCATCGCCCGCCTGGGCATCGAGACGAAGGCCAAGTTGTTGGGAGCGGCCAGGGTGTCTGACCAGTCCAGGGGAAGGCGCAAGTCAAGTTCTGATGCGGCGGCTGGGTCGTCGTCTGGAGCTGAGGTTGGAGTGCCGGAGCCCATCAATTGGTCAGCCCCTCACAAGCACTTGGTCTCGTGTGGTGTACTTGCTCACTGCATCTTGCCCGACAACAATTTTGCCTCTCCTGGCTCAGGGCATCCCGGTGTGTGCTGTGGGTGCCTTGTCTGCAAGCCACGCTTTTCAAGTTTCTGGGTAGTTTTCCAATTTTGCTAAGTAGTCGTTGTTGTTGGCCAATGACAGTGACAGTGACTTCTATTTATGTCACCACCAGGCTACACAGCGGATCATTGCACCTGGCTTCGCGCAGAGTGCCAGAAGCTGATCTTCCACAGCTTCACGGACGCCAAGAGTCGGCACTTCAAAGCCCCGCTTGCCAAGCTGCTCAAGAGTGCTCTCACGCTTGATGACAGCAATGGCGGAAATCCGCCGAAGAAGAGCAAGAAGCAGGCCGTCAAGGGAAGCAACAAGAAACGCCGCAAGTCTCAGCAGGGCGGCAAGAAGACGGCCAGCAAGAAGCCGCGTGCCGAGGACGACAATGACGAGGAGGGCGGCCACGACGGCGAGGAGGGCGCCGGCGATAACATGTCCGACCTGGAGGCCTGCTTGGTTAATAAATTGATTGTGCTTGAAAGGCATGGTGTCCCATCTGTGCCTTGACACAGCCTTGTCGCCCAGGTGGCGGAGGAAGAGCTCAACTCGGAGGAGTGAGAGCGGGTCACTGTCTGAGTCTGAGCATTGTCGTTGTCATTGCATTGTCATTGTCCTGCCGCTTTCGGCTGATTTTGGAAATGCGTGCTGGGCATTGTACTGCCCCGGCGCTGGTGATTGTCGATGATCTTCAAGAGTCGGGTGAAAATGCGCTTGAAGAGCACAGCCGTTTGCTGGCTGCCAACTTGTCTAGCAGGCAGCGCAGGCCCTCGTGATGAATCCCTGAAAGCTGTAGCAGTCTCAAATCTGTCTTTTTTTTTGATTCGTAGTTCAACGTCATCAGCCCGAGGAATAACTCAAAAAATCATGGCATTTGATAAGGGCCAGAACTGGCTTTACTTGCCAGCTGCAGATTGATAGAAGTAAAGAGCGGCACTGACACATTGTTCTGTTCACAGTGCTGGCGCCGTTCCTTCATTTGATTGTCAGTGTGACGAAGGCGATGTGTTGGTGTCCTTTCGGCCCCTATCAAGCTGTTGGAGGTTGGTCCAGATTCACTTCCGGCTTGACATTGACATTGACATTGATGCATTGAATTTAGTTTTAGATTGAAACAAACTTGTGCGGCAGTGGCCAGCTGGCTTAGCCATCAGTCATTGTCCTGTTGTCGCCCACCACTGCCACCAATGACGCCTCTGGTGAAACAGCTGCACCTCAAGCAGCTTCGAAGCGACCGCCTTCAACTCTTGCTGAAGCCGGAGTTCCAGTCAGCAGGCCATAGCGACAGTGCTGATGCTGCCGAGCGGACAGTTGGTGACACCAACTGTGTCAATAAAGACCTGGCTGGGAACAGCCCAAAGCCTGACAACATCAAGCTTGTTGTTGCCAATGACACTGTCCTCCCAGACAGTGATGAAGAAACCTGGGTTTTGCCAGGTGCCAGCCCTTGAGTTGGCACGTGCGGGGGGAAAATCAGGCATGTGCTGCGCTCATTCGTTGTATAATCTTGGCCGTTGTGACTGTTTGAAATCATGGTGGAACATCGCGCCCTGTCACGGTGCGCGCAGGTGGCTTGATCTTACCGTCCTGAGCTCAGCTAGCCCACCAGCTTGCAAGCAGCTTTCAAGAAGCAATGTGCCTGCCGAATTGCCAGGCCAGCTGGTTTTCGCATTGGAAGGAAAATGCTAGTCCGGCTGCTCTGCGTGTCTGTGTGGGCAAGAGCATTTATCAAGCATGGTTGGTAGTTATTTGCTGGAGCTGAATGTCTGCACCACAGAGTTGATGATTGGGAATCATGTCACTGTCATTGTCACTGTCGCTGTTGTTGTTGTTGCCCCGTTCGGCTTGGCATACCACCGATGGCGATTGAAGTGCCAGAAGTAGACCTCGTTAATAGTGGGTTGACTTGCAACGTTGACTGACTGGGCACATCAAGCTTCCCAGGGTCAAGCCCGGGCGCTGCCACAGAGAAGCAACCAAGCCATGATGGAAGGTCAGTTGTCAGTGGCGCTCAGCTGCTTCACGAACCACAAATTGTCATTGTCCATAGCTGAATGGTCAAGTGAATTCGTCGCAGGTGAAGGCTGCCACAAACAGCTCATCTGGCGCGCAATTTGGCCATGACCGAAATCTTCATCCATGCGCGGCTGGATGGTATTAAATTTTAAAGTTTACCATGTTCACATCCTGAGATGACACGAAAAATGTATCGTCGCCGATAAACCCTTCAAATATTAAATTACTCAATTCAACAATTTGAAAAGCATATTTCGCATGTCCTTAAGGAGCGCCCAGTCGGTGCAAATTCAATCATGGGCTGTACAACAATTAATGATCCCCACTGCTTGGGGCTACCAGCAACGACTGTGCTCCTCAACTGGGGTTTCTCAGATCCCCGCTGTGTCAAGCAAGTACCACCAAGGAACCCGAAGTGTGTTCGCTACAACTGAGTAATTTCCCAGCAACACGTGCACTCCAACGCACCTCGTGAGCCACCAAAGGCTCGCAAAAGCTGCAGCGAGGCCCGGAAACTTGTTCCGAAATTTCGGCTGAGGGGCGACAAAATGGTGGCGCCGTCGTTGGAGATCAACACCTCACCTGCACGCACGTCAGCCGAACTCCGGGCGAGCAGGGATCCATACATCCTCTTCAGTACACCCTGCAAATCAACATGGAACCCCCCAGATAGCGGAGCTTCGTTTTTCTTGATGGCTTTTTGGCTTCCACATTAAACCTGCAAGAGAGTACCTTTACTGACCGGATGGGATGACTGGCCGGGCAAAAGTCGAGACACTCACCAAACTGAAGCAAAAGGCTGGCTCCGCAGCACAGCAGCAATCCAAGCCATCCATTCATCAATTTGGGACTGCCTGAATCAACCACACCTTATTGGACAGCTTGAAAGAATGGGTTGCTCGCTTTCAAGTTCGCCAACTAAAACAGCCTACACAACCCTTTGCACGGGAACCTCTCAACATCATCTCCTGACATCTGTTTCGGACTGGCCATTCCAGCGAGTCGAGTCATCCCTATAGTGGGTGGCTAGGTGTTTGCAACCCCCAGGTTTAGCAACGGTCCTCCTCCGGTTGCCATTATGGGACCAAGGGCGCCGTCAAAGGTCCAATAGTGTATGTAAGCTAACCAAACGGCACCACACAAGCACGCGATAACTCTTTTATCCGAGCAATGTGTTGGTGCCAGGGACTCATCTTCCCCTGTCAGATGTCAACGGCTGGGTGGGCCCCATGGGCCACCCACCACAAACTCTCAAAAACTGAAGAACGGGTGTGCAGACTGATAGCGCCCGCCCCTGAGCCGGGGCCCGGGGCACCCAGGCCACAGGGGGGTCTGCCACCAGGGGAAGTGAGTCACCCACCGGCTCCGGTCACGGGAGCATGGGTGGGCCCACGCTAAGATCAAATGCATCTCCATTCAGGAGACGCGGGAGAAAAACGAACTCCTCGCAGAGTTCCTGTTTGGGGACCCTGTGCAAAGGGTCGAACCCAGAGAAATCTGGGTGCGTCAGCTCATCAGCCCACTGGTTGAATTCCCGGGGCACGTGGTTGGCCGCCAGCGAGCAGCCATGGGTGTGGAGCAGGAAGACCAGCTCCATCAGGATCGCCGCAGTGTAGGGCTTCTTGGATCCAAGGTTGAGCATCGCCATGACGTTGCCCTGATTGTCACTGCCCACCGGGAGTCGGACCCGGGAGGACAGAGGGCCTTGGTGCGTGAGGATCATGTTACAGAGGAAGAGCGTGCCCAGCATTTCCAAAGCCGCAATCCTCCGCTTGGGATCCCCATTCTTGAATGCCCAAGGGTACTCCTCCACGTGGATCTGCTCGTGGAACCAGTACACCTCCTTCTTTTCCGGCTCCATTTTGTTGGAGCACCATCCTCCCACAAATGCCAGTCCTTCGTCCGAGGCGCTAGCATCGCTGCAACCCCACCAAGAGGACTTCGGCAAGTAAGGGGAGTACTGGACGAAGGGCGTGTTGAAGAGGAACCGCAGCATGAACGCCAGCATCCTGACCACCTTGGGGGGTTTCCCCACCGTGGTGGTGGCCATCTTCCAGGCCCACAGAAAGCATCGACTTCGCCAGCGGACATGCAGCAGTTGCCCATTGGATGCGGCCCAGGGCCTTCTCGATGTCCTTTGAGTGCATCGCCTGCCCTTCCACCATGGTCTGCAAGACCTCCATCACCAGGATGTGTTTGTTGGCGGCCATGAGAACCTGCGGGATGTTCGGGTGGACCACGAAGCCCAGCCACGTGTTGACCTCCGCCAAATGTGTCTTCTTCCAGCTAAGCGGGGTGCCCAAGGCCAGGAGTGTTGCCAACAGCGCCACCGCCAAGTTTACTGCCCCCTCGCTTCGAAGCAGCCACAGGAAGTCATCCACAAAGACGAAGTTCCAATCCACTTGAGGGAAAAGTGCGTAGAGGACCCTGAGTAGAAGGGCTGCCAGGCGTCCCCAGTAGGATTGGGCACTGGCCATGCCGTATGTGCCTACCTTGTTCACCCACCATTCTTCCCCCAGTGAAGCCACCTGGAACCGCCAGTCCTTCCTGAGGACCCACTCTCCGGTGGGCCTTGGTGACGTCCGCCTTGAGCAGCACCCACCTGGTGCCCGGCTCCGGCCATAGCCAGCCCCCAGGTGGAGGTTTGACGACCTCCTTCTCGGGGCCAGGGGCACCCTGAGAGGGAGGTCCCTCCGCAGCTGCCGCATGTAGCCAATGAAGAGCTTGTACCCCATCCAGCACCGTCGGAGCCGTCGTCCTTTCCACCGTCTGGTTCCTGATTGTCATTGGCCCCGCCCACCGAGCCATCGTAGATGGTGCGGATCTTGTCCCCTTCGTCGATGCCCGCTAGGGGGCCGGGACAAAGGTCCTCAATCTTGCAGCCACAGCGCGCTGCTGCCTCCACCTTGGTGAAGGGGCCCTCTACCATGCCCATGGGGACCTCCTCCAGGAATGTGCCCACCAGGATGGCCGCCAGTGGCTTCTGCAACTTTGCCACGTCCTCCTTGAACTCCGCTGGGACCTCCTCCGGTGGTTTGGCGGGCGCAGCCGCCATGACCTCTTACCTTGGTGTGGGTGGGTGGGTTTTTCACACAAATTGGGTTCCAAGAACCCAGGGCAAAGCTTGAGCCAAAATGGCACATGCCATTATGGTCAAGCATTTCAAACACAGTTCATGTTTCCACATGCGTTTCAACATTAACAAAGTGTATGCAAGCTAACCAAACGGCACCACACAAGCACGCGATAACTCTTTTATCCGAGCAATGTGTTGGTGCCAGGGACTCATCTTCCCCTGTCAGATGTCAACGGCTGGGTGGGCCCCATGGGCCACCCACCACAAACTCTCAAAAACTGAAGAACGGGTGTGCAGACTGATAGCGCCCGCCCCTGAGCCGGGGCCCGGGGCACCCAGGCCACAGGGGGGTCTGCCACCAGGGGAAGTGAGTCACCCACCGGCTCCGGTCACGGGAGCATGGGTGGGCCCACGCTAAGATCAAATGCATCTCCATTCAGGAGACGCGGGAGAAAAACGAACTCCTCGCAGAGTTCCTGTTTGGGGACCCTGTGCAAAGGGTCGAACCCAGAGAAATCTGGGTGCGTCAGCTCATCAGCCCACTGGTTGAATTCCCGGGGCACGTGGTTGGCCGCCAGCGAGCAGCCATGGGTGTGGAGCAGGAAGACCAGCTCCATCAGGATCGCCGCAGTGTAGGGCTTCTTGGATCCAAGGTTGAGCATCGCCATGACGTTGCCCTGATTGTCACTGCCCACCGGGAGTCGGACCCGGGAGGACAGAGGGCCTTGGTGCGTGAGGATCATGTTACAGAGGAAGAGCGTGCCCAGCATTTCCAAAGCCGCAATCCTCCGCTTGGGATCCCCATTCTTGAATGCCCAAGGGTACTCCTCCACGTGGATCTGCTCGTGGAACCAGTACACCTCCTTCTTTTCCGGCTCCATTTTGTTGGAGCACCATCCTCCCACAAATGCCAGTCCTTCGTCCGAGGCGCTAGCATCGCTGCAACCCCACCAAGAGGACTTCGGCAAGTAAGGGGAGTACTGGACGAAGGGCGTGTTGAAGAGGAACCGCAGCATGAACGCCAGCATCCTGACCAGTTTGGGGGGTTTCCCCACCGTGGTGGTGGCCATCTTCCAGGCCCAAAGTGGCTGAAGCATCGACTTCGCCAGCGGACATGCAGCAGTTGCCCATTGGATGCGGCCCAGGGCCTTCTAGATGTCCTTTGAGTGCTCGCCTGCCCTTCCACCATGGTCTGCAAGACCTCCATCACCAGGATGTGTTTGTTGGCGGCCATGAGAACCTGAGGATGTTCGGGTGGACCACGAAGCCCAGCCACGTGTTGACCTCCGCCAAATGTGTCTTCTTCCAGCTAAGCGGGGTGCCCAAGGCCAGGAGTGTTGCCAACAGCGCCACCGCCAAGTTTACTGCCCCCTCGCTTCGAAGCAGCCACAGGAAGTCATCCACAAAGACGAAGTTCCAATCCACTTGAGGGAAAAGTGCGTAGAGGACCCTGAGTAGAAGGGCTGCCAGGCGTTGATTGGGCACTGGCCATGCCGTATGTGCCTACCTTGTTCACCCACCATTCTTCCCCCAGTGAAGCCACCCTTGGTGACGTCCGCCTTGAGCAGCACCCACCTGGTGCCCGGCTCCGGCCATAGCCAGCCCCCAGGTGGAGGTTTGACGACCTCCTTCTCGGGGCCAGGGGCACCCTGAGAGGGAGGTCCCTCCGCAGCTGCCGCATGTAGCCAATGAAGAGCTTGTACCCCATCCAGCACCGTCGGAGCCGTCGTCCTTTCCACCGTCTGGTTCCTGATGGTGTCATTGGCCCCGCCCACCGAGCCATCGTAGATGGTGCGGATCTTGTCCCCTTCGTCGATGCCCGCTAGGGGGCCGGGACAAAGGTCCTCAATCTTGCAGCCACAGCGCGCTGCTGCCTCCACCTTGGTGAAGGGGCCCTCTACCATGCCCATGGGGACCTCCTCCAGGAATGTGCCCACCAGGATGGCCGCCAGTGGCTTCTGCAACTTTGCCACGTCCTCCTTGAACTCCGCTGGGACCTCCTCCGGTGGTTTGGCGGGCGCAGCCGCCATGACCTCTTACCTTGGTGTGGGTGGGTGGGTTTTCACACAGATTGGGTTCCAAGAACCCAGAGCAATGCTTGAGCCAAAATGGCACATGCCATTATGGTCAAGCATTCCAAACACAGTTCATGTTTCCACATGCGTTTCAACATTAACAAAGTGTATGTAAGCTAACCAAACGGCACCACACAAGCAAGCGATAACTCTTTTATCCGAGCAATGTGTTGGTGCCAGGGACTCATCTTCCCCTGTCAGATGTCAACGGCTGGGTGGGCCCCATGGGCCACCCACCACAAACTCTCAAAAACTGAAGAACGGGTGTGCAGACTGATAGCGCCATTTCCGAAGGACAGTCTGGCACACCCGCCATTTCCGAAGGATGCCAGTCTGTGCTGAGGGCCCCGGCCAGGGCCCTGTCCTGGGCCTCCCCTCCCCCCGGTCGCCAGGGCCGGGCGGTAGGGCCACCACCTCGGTCTCCGACTGGGTGTCTACAGAGTCATCCGTTTCAGATCCCAGGAGTCCGAGTCCTCCTGCAGTGTGGGGACCTCCGCAGGCTCCAGTACCCAGTCCGCCGGGAAGCCATACCTCTTGAAGCAACGTTCGCACTTGCCATAGGCCTCCGGCTCCGTCATGTAATCCAGCACAGAGAGCTCCTGGATCTTAGAAGCCGCCGGTCGCCATCCGCACCCCACAGCCGTGCCTTCGTCATTCAGCAGGTGGATTCTGGACTGGCCGGCGTTGCCTGTGCGTTTGACCGCCGCCACCACACGAAGGGGAAGGTCCGGGGTGGCGGGAAACAGGTCCTTGGCCTTCACTGGTGTGTCCTCGGGTCCATGTTCCACCAATGACCATGAGCGAGTCGATGGCGCGCTCCCTGAGGGTACCGTGGGGGATGTCTCCCCTTCCCTTTCGGTTTGGCCCCTGCGGCCGTCCGGTCCTGCGTCCGTGATGTCCACTGCTGGTGGCGGGAGCGGGTCCGCCGAGTCCGGGTGGTTCAAGTCCTCCCTGCGTTCCCTGCCTGGCCCGAGGTTCAGGTTGGGGACCTTCTGCGCTACCTGGCCCCAAATCTCCACAACAACGTTGCGCTTCTCCCGCACGTATGCTGTGCTCTCCGTGAGCCAGTTGCCTAGGTACATGCGGCGCTCCCGGGGGATCCCCATCTGGAAAGCGCAGTCCGGGATGAACACTCGGAATGAGCGGCTTCACCAACCCCGGGGTAACTCCCCGACGGAGAATAGCATCCTTGAGCCATCTCAGAGCCCTTTCCGGTGTGGAAGGTCTCGGGATCAGCCCTGCAAAGTCTTTGCTCACTGTCGGGAGCAAGTAGTCCGGCCACCCAGGTAGTCCACCAGGGGATCCCCGTGAAGCTGTACTTCGGAGCAATCAAGGGGACCGGGTTGCGGTTGATTCGTGCTGCTGAGACCGTCTTGGTCTGCCAGGCCTTCAGCTCCACAGTGTTGCTGGTGTGGATAAGGTCCTTGGGGTGAACATGCTGGAGGTCATTGAAACGAGCGCTGCACCCAAACTGGAACGGGGCGAAACACAGGATGAAAGCGTCCAGCACCTCGTGTCTGCTCCTCCCCGGGGCCGCCTGCGTACCGGGGCCGGTGGCACCCAGGTGATCGTAGCCGGCCCCCTCCTCCAGAGCCCATATGACCTCCTTGCGCTGTGGCCTGGTGACCGTGTCCGTGAGCGCCTCTTCCAATGAGCTCTTCTTGGACTTGAGGCGATGGAGCTCGTCTATCTTCAGCAACCCGAAGGTCTTGGAAAACCATTTGAGGGTGTTCCACACCTGCCGTAACTTGCACGGGGTGACCTCCTCTTCGGCGAGCTGGTTAAGGGGAGAGCGGACATGTCGTTCCTGCCATGGAATCACTGTGAAGCCTCTCTTCCGGAGACTCTCGTAGACCAGGCAATGTTGCCTGAGTGTCCGGAACCTACTGCCTCCTTGCGGAAGTCCTCCCCCAGGATGTCGATGTGCTCCGCAAACGGGGCGAAGTGGGCAAGGAGCCGTTCCGCCCATTTCCCGCGCATATGGAGTTCCAGCGCTCGCTGGGTCGTGGGCTCCATTTCCCTTAAAGTGCCCGGGCGCCAGTGCCTCCACTTCAGAAGCTCCGGTTGTTGGAGTGGGGGTGGGTCATCTCGTGAGAACCACCTCAGTTGGTCCTGGCGGTCCCATTCATTCTCCAGCGGGGAAAAGTTCTCACTCGGCTTGCCATCCGCAGTCGCCATGAGGAGGAACCATAGGCTATCCCATAGGTCGGCCAGGTCCGCCGCGGACAGAGGCTGGGGAAGCCTGCCCGCCGCCGACGCCACCAGGCCGTTGAAGTAGTCCGTCGGGACCACTTGGTCGTCTTGCCCTACCGGAATGCCCGAGAGTTCCAGGAGCTGGGCGAAGCGGATTGCCGGCTCCCCGCCCAGCTTCCTCCCCTCCTCCTCCGTGCCATGGCGCTCCCCGTCCGTCTGTCTCGGGGAGAAGGACTCATCCGCCAATGTGTCCCATAGGACCCTTGGAATGCGGTCCCAAAGACGTGTGTAAGGCGGGCGCAAAAGAAACTTGGTAGAAACCCTAGCCATGAGGAAAAAGGGGGGTTCGAGCCTCCTATCGAACGGCCGGGACCCAACCGCGGCACAGTGCATGCATGTTCCAAACGCGCGGAATGCCGAGTGCAGATGGAGCAGGCAGGCCATACGCAACCCGACAGGACCAAAAATCAACCCCCGAAATCCCCAAAAACACGGAGGGGGGAGACCAACCAGGCGGGGGATTCCCCAAAACCCCAAGGGGACCTCAAGGAAAACAAGAGTCAGCCGCAGCCACTTTTTCCGAACCGTGGCTGATATGGCCCGTCCTTGGGGCAGCCAATGCATGTGGCCTCCTGGTCGAGGCAATCAGGCTGTCGTGACGTGTTGAACAGGGGGGAAACAACGGTGAAAGATGAACCCAAAAGGAGACACCTCTTACTCCTCCCCCCACCAGAGACGGGGCCAAAGGCACCCAAGTCCCGGCGGGAAGAGGTCACACGACTCCACATCCAAAAGGGCCGTGAGACAAGCCTCCTTTGCCACCGAGTGGATGGCCGCCAGCCCTGACTTCTCCGGGTTGCTCAAAATGACCGACCACAAGGCAGTGGAGACATCTCCCAGGCCATTCGAGGAGCTGAAGCGCATGCGGGGGGTGCTCGCGTCGCCCAGGACCAGCCGCTCGTCCCTGGGAGGCTCCGTCGGCTCCACCCTCTTGTAGAACTCCATCCTGTCACGGATCCACTGATTGTATAGCTGCTCCGGGGGCTCGTCCATCACCAGCTGCAAGCACGTGGCCTTGTCTTTGTGCCATGCTGGTCAGCGCCCCGGGGGATCTCACCGCTTGCGTGCTTCTTCCAAATCCCCCCAAACATCCGGAGCTCTCCCTGGTGCCTCTTCATCGCCCAGAGGATCAAGGACAGCTTGCCCTCCTCCGAGTCCAGGTCTTGCTGTGACACTGGTCCCCCACGAAACCAGTGACACCCTTGGGGGGGGCCGGTGCCACCAGATCGGGCATCTCCTCCAGCAGCGCCTCCTCATCCCATGGGTTCTGCGACGCTCTGAGCATCCTGATGTAGGGGACATACTTCTCCTTGATGTCTCCCACCTGGGGGATGTCCTCGGGGTCATCCAGCTCCAGGGGGCAGAATAGCCCCCTCTCCAGGGCCTGCCTGACATCATCCGGCCACGCCGACACTTCCAAGGGCTTGAGAGTGTGGTTGAGCATCCATGCCTGGTTGGTGTCCTGTGCGCTTGTTCGCCGCCTGAGCCTCCTGAATGGAGCCCATCGCCTCAGCCAATGCCTGGCTGGCGTCAACGCCCTTCCCCTCCAGGTACTGGTCTCTCAGCTTGGCCTTGAACCGCTCCAGGTTGACCTTCCTGAGGGCACGGGCTCCCTCATTGGCCACCTCCTCTGACGGCAGGGCCTGCATGCCCTCCTGGAGAGGCGCCAGGATAGCCATCTCATTGTCCAGCATCTTCTCAGTGACCAACTCCTTGTGCCGCCGCCTGGCCGAGGACTCCTCCGGGGTCGGTTCCCGATGCTCCCTCAAGGCCTTATGCAGCTCCTCCTTCTTCCGGATCGCCTGGTCCACCTGGGGCTCCGCCTCCTTCAGGGACCGCCGCTGCACCTTGACCTTGATCTCCTGGCATTCCCGGACCTTCAACGCCTCGTCGTCCGCCTCCATGGACAGGATCTCCTGCCGGATGTCCACCCGCCTGTTAAGCGGGACCGCGTCTGCCATGGTGATCTCCTCTGCCGTGTCCGTTTTCGGAGGAGCTCTCCCCAGGACCGTGCCGTCCACCAAGTTGCGGTCGGCCTGTGCCCGGGTACCACCGGGGCCAGCGGCACCCAGGCTTCCCCCTTCCCGCTGCTGGATCCAGGTCGGCTTGCCCTCCACTTGCCTGGGCAGACCCAGCACTGCTTGGCTGCCTCCGGCCACCCCGTGCCGCATGCCTTGCACATGAACTTGTAATCGGAATGGCCTGCATCGAGCCTGTGCATTCGCTGGGTGCCAATGCACGCCTTGTTCCTCTGGAACTGCGAGGCCCAGACCTCCTCCTGCCGGATCTGGATCTTCATCGGGACATAAGCCTCCAGGATACGAATCACCAGGTCCTCCGTGAGATTCTTCCCGACAAACTTGTGGAACAGGGAGACCGCCTCCTCCACCGTGACGTCCCTCAGCAAAGTGGCCGCCGATGCCGGAAGGACCGGGAAGAGGTCTGGGAGGTCCACCAGCTTGAAGTAACCGGGTCGGCCCTCAACCGGCACCAAGGAGACCGGTTTGTTCACATGAGCCGTGGTCTTCTGGGAAGCCGCCACGAAACCCCTCAGCCTCTTCGTGGGTGGCGTCTGTGCCTCCTCCGGTGGCGTGGCCCGCTCCGTGACGTCCGCGTCTTCCATGTCCTTGTCATCCTCCTCGGCGGGGCCAGGGGCACCCAAGCCGGAAGTCGGCGTGGCAAATGCCACACGGAGACGCTCCAGTGCACTGGAGAGGTCCTTCATCACATCGGTAGCCGAAGCCGACGGGGGGGCCTCGGGCTCGTCCAAAACCAGGCCGGCCGCCACTGCCGCCTCGCGTGTGCGAATTTCCTGGGCCTCCTGGTTGGCCATTTCAACCTCCTCCACGGTGAGTGTCTGGTCCTCAATCAGCTCAAGGGAGGTGGCCGAGGTTGCCGAGGAAGCCATTGCTTGATCGGGGTTAGGTTCGAAAGTGTCAAAGCTCAAATTTTTCACACAAATTGGGTTCCAAGAACCCAGGGCAAAGCTTGAGCCAAAATGGCACATGCCATTATGGTCAAGCATTTCAAACACAGTTCATGTTTCCACATGCGTTTCAACATTAACAAAAAAGTATCACAAAAGGATGCAACTACTCGGGTCTACTGACTTTCGATGCTATGTCTAAACATTCTGATGGACATGTGCTGAAACGGGCGTCACTGGCACTAACTCTGGGAGGGAACCGGGCCACTTGCAATGAGCGCACACGTGAGAGTGTCTGGCTGCCTATCAAAGAGGCCTGTCTCGCAAAATTCGAGGGCCCCTTTGGTTCCTCCGGCGAGCGGCTTTCCAAGTTGGGGCGCTGCCACCGCTTCGACGGGTAGTCATATTGGCAGCATATCTCACAAGTCAAAACAAGGGGCAAACAGAACCACTCATCATGTTTTTCACAGCCTTCTCCATGAACTACATCACTCACTCAAATTTGCAGGCATACGACAAAATGGGCTGATCCCCGTGGTGTGCGCAACTGATCAGGGACCAAGAATACACTCTTGCCAGCTTGGAGATGCTCAACGGAAAGCCGACATGCAAGCTTTGGAATGATGGCATGGTCCAAGTCAAATGACTGGCCAGGAAGCCGTTTGAATTTGGCTGGATTGGGCTTGGCAAGGGCATGACATGGCGCAACACCTGAAACGCCTTTCGGTTGGTTTCATGGCGGTTTTTCTTCTAGCCACAAGGCCTTCCCCTCTTCTAATTAATATGTGTTCATGCCTTACTCCCACTCCCACTGTTTGAATAGATGTGTTTCCTGTACAACTTTAGCTGCTAGGAAGCCCATTGGCGCTCATACAGGAACAAAGCAAACGTTTCTTAAAGCTATATCCATATAACATCATGTAGAGGAACAGGCTTGCAACACGTGGATGCTTTCAACAGGACAATTGTCGCTGGGCGGTATAATATAGGAGGCGGGGTCTGCACAAACTAACCAGTTCTCCATCCCCTTGTGGTATGATTTAGGTTATGCCCAAAAAAGTATGATACATACGGGATATTCAGCATTCTCGCAACAGGCTGACTTGGTGTTGAATAAGAAGTCTGAGAAAAACAACAATAATCGATAGTTTCCCGTTGGGAAACTCAACCATCATCTGGGCTATTCAGCACCACAACAATGCCGCTTTTGGTTTCCACCCAGTTGATACTTAACTGGAGACACCCGCAAAAAAAACCCAAACCCAACCATCAACCCCAATTCAACCAACCGACACCCTCCAAACTGCAAAGGCGCCTTTGGGCTCCTGGATCATTTTGTCCATGCCCTTGGGCCCCAAGGACGTCCTGCGGAGTCACAAGCATCTGTTTCCCGAGGATCCTAGACACCATTTGCAGTACCCTTCCTCCCACAAACGTAGCAGCAGGAGGGCAGCTGGAAGATCAACTTCCTCTTGGAGTGAGCCAAAAAAGGGTCAGGGGACCCGGTGGGTTGGATCCTATGAGAGTGATGCTAGCACAAAGCTACCAAGGGTGCCAAACAACTGGCAGGGACGGGTCGAACCCCCACCCGTGGCACCCGAAGATGTTGCAAAATGCCACCCGTGGCACCCGATCTCCTAACACCCGCTCCCCCTAGGTACAAACATCAAGCGGAGCCCCTGCGAGGCCAGCTTTTGGGACCTGCATCAAGAACCGCTTCTTTTCGTAGCTAAAGCAAACCAAAGCCCGGATAGGAATCTTCGCTGAGGTTCACAGCATGCAGCTGGGCAAGATGACCTCCTTTACAATGTGTGGCCAAGTTCAACTAGCCCAGTCAAAGTGTATGAACCCAACCGTTCCCCCAATCCAAAGTCGGAATAGACTGCCGCGAACAGGCCACGCGAACCTGTTGCATTTTCCCTGGGCCATCAAGCACTGCAACAGGCACTGTCTTTCGCCATGTTCCGTCTGGTTTTCAAAAGGTGCGCAACCTTTGGGTTTCCCTTGTACAGGCAAATGACAGACATCGCTGTGGTACTTGCCCGTGCTCCTTTCATTGAATCCTGTCGGCCTGCTGGAATCACATACGCCCTAATCACCATTGCACGCTCCATTCAAGGGTTGGACGATCACACAAAGGCCTTTTTGAGTGCCCAAGCTGCTCAGGGCAAGGAAATGATCTGCAAAACTAGGGAACTGCAATCACTGGGCTGACTCATAACAGCATCAGGTTGCAAGCGAGAGATCTGCCTTCTAGGCCGCTCACAGCTGCACCTCCTTTTTCAAATGATTCGTCAAAACATAACTACAACAAGGAGGCTGCCATAGAACATATGGGTCTTCAAAATTTGATTTCCAGAAACAAATATTTGGAGGAAGGGCCATTGGTAGATGAGTTGCGCTTTGGGCATGGACTGGCTTTGAAGGCGCCACGAAATGACAACTGCACTCCATTCCGGGTTGTGTCAAATTGGGCTTTTGCCTTTGGTTTCAATCACGATACACTTTCAAATAATCCCCTGCAAGTCCCAAACCCAATCCCCCCCCAAACCCTCACACTCAGCCAGACCAGAATTTGTTCAGTGACCCTGGAGAAAAAAAGGGAACCCTTTTTGGGGAAGACCATTTTTAGTGGGGCAGCCACCAACCAAAACGGAAAAAGGGTGCCACTGAACAACTGAGGAAAGGAGTTCTAATCGCTTGGGTGTCAAGGGAGTTACAGCTCAGACCCGTCCTCACAGTGTCGGCAACTGCCTTCGCGGCCAAAATGTTGGTAAGCCGCACGTCCTGCCTTGGAGCACCGATCAAATGACTGAGCGCCTCATACTTTTGGGCTGTACTCTTCGTACGGGAAGCTACCCATGTTTAGGGGATGATGGGCAAAATATTGGTCCATTACAAAACAGCAGGGCAACCGGGCCTAAATTGAGCAACCAGGGCAACCGAGGTGCAAATCAGCCTTATGGCGGGATGGTTTAGAGAAGCCAATGGAAGGTTGCCCTTCATGGCACTTAGTCTACTAGTCACTGATACGGTAGGCTGTAGCCATGGTTCCGGATATATGGACCCATCCCTCCAACCTAACTGGGAACCGGCCGGGTGCCTGGAAAAGCAGATGGAACAGTCTGAGACCTTGCAGAAACCAACCAGCGCCTTGACTGAAACGGGCGACAAGTGAGGGTTTCTAGCGGGAAGTCCGGGAAGTCCGGAACTCCTGAGAAATGTGCAGAATTCTAATATTATCAACATATATATATATACATATGGGTATGGGTCAAAACTAAACCACTTGGGGACCGCAGGTTTTAGTCCATGTTTCCTCTTACCAGGGTTCCATTTTGGGTACCTATTTTTGGCCCACAGCCATATAATATGTTTGTCACGGAAGGTAGGGCTGCCACATACGCCACAAACAAGATTGCTTGTTCTCCAAGAGGACAGGTAAAGATTGGCCGGGCCCACGATTTTCATCTGTGAGCGTGGCGGGTTTTTGTGCGATGGGCCCTTGGTGTGGGTCAAGGTTTCCTTCTTCACCTAAGTTGTCTAAAGCACTGGCAAAGACACCCCTCAAACATGTCACTTTGCCCAAATGGCCCTCAAATCACTACATGACCTTCCAACAAGGCTACAGTCCAGCGATTGGGGCAATGAGCTTGAGAAAACCCGCTCACAGTGTGGATCCAATGCCGATGGTAAGCTCACATTCATGACAACCAAAGTCTACCTGTTCAGCCAAAAAAGTTGGCTCCCCTTGAACGGAACACAGCCTAAACCACTGGTGGCAGTACGAAGCAGCTTGATCGCGTATCTCTGAGGGGGTATCATTCTGGGTGAATTATAATATTTCACCAGCCTGAAATAAGGTGATTGGGGGGCTATTCCCTACATAAGCCACCATTTGGGGTGAGGTCGTGTGAGGTCGTTATAACTCACCCAGGTATCATTGATTTTACTTTCACCCCACCCTGTTTGGGCCGTGTCCAACCCAGCCAAGCCAGTGGCCCCTTCTCATCGTTGATCTGCGGCGAGCGGATGATGGCCATGCGTGCGCTCAAGCAGCCAGGGCTGTGAGCTTCATGAACAAGCGCATGACGTGCACGTGTACGAATCCTCATTTGGCTGTGGGTCAAAAAAGGGAACCCCAACTGGAACCCTGGTAAGTGCAAACATGGACCAAAACCTGCGGTCCCTTGGTGGTTCAATTTTGACCCATACCCATTTGTTTGGAGTGCTAGGTGGTAAAATGGTTGGAAGGGCGCTCAAGCACGTGGAAGCCGACTGCTGCGCTAGCGAAACATGAAAGCCGATGAGCTCTTACCTGGCGGAACACCAATACATTGACCAGCGTGGGATAATTCCAAACAACCTACAGCCGCGACATCCATCGCAGCAGCCTTTTCTGCGGGGCAGCTAACTGAGTTGCCCTCCTGAGAAGGTGGTCTATATAACCTTTTGTTGAACGGAAAGCTATCTGTTCCCCAACGGTCCAAAACGGGGCGATTCAGTCTCACCCTTGAGACCAGCCATGTGGCATGCCCATGTGACACAAGTACAGACAGCAGGAGCTTGATCGCAGTTTGATCGCCAGGCTGCTTCTTGCCCACCCCTGCACGCCCTGATTTGAGATTGCTTAACCCCTTCTCATCTAATCAGCTCATGTGCCACACCTAAAATATGTATCTTGCCCAACTGAACATATTATCCTATCTACAAATTTAGTTTGGTCCCTTGGGCTTGTCCAACCCCGGAACCCGACTAGGGCTCAGTACAGTGTCCACATGCATGGCGCCCAAATATCGGGAGCTGACTCTGTATCTTTGAGTTCCTTTGAGGCGGATTTCTTGGAATGGTGGGCCGGAACGCGTGCACTGTGGATGGACAACAACTTGCACCATCTAAGAAACCCCTGGAGTGATGATTCCCCTGTAAATGATGGTGCAGGATTTCGTGCATCCGCGGTAGGACCTCCCTCATGTGAGTGGATGCTATGCGAGGCATAGTTGTTTTTCTTTCAGCCTACACTGTGATTCAACCTACCCATATTGCAGAAGGCTTGGGGATCCACCAATCAACAACTAGAAGGGACATTGCAGGTTGTACTTCAAGCAAAACTAAGAGTTGCTTTGTTAGTAAGCAGAGACCTGGGCATTGCAAACCGCCTCAGGTTGTCCTTTGCTTGCTCCTGAAACATCCTTTTCGCTTGCCTTTGGTTCCATTCGCCTCCAACAAAAACAAAACCGGCGAGCGTCGTCTCGGGTTCCCGCCTTCTGTCTGCTGCCTTTTCCCGCCATCGTGGGTCGTTTGCCCTTTGTGTTTTCGACTGGCGAGCTGCGGAAGACCGGAGGCATGCAGAGCAGAAGCCGGAGGCGTGCCATGGAAGGGGCTGTCGCAACATTGATTTTTACCCCCCCCCAAGCCTCCATTTGCATAAGTCCCGTGGAAAAATAAAAATGCTTCCAGTAGTAATAGATTCCCTTTAAAACCAACAGGGCAACATAACCACATTCTTAACCAAATGGAAGCAAGTCATTTGCGTCCTTGCTTTTCTCTGCACCAGAACTATCAAGCGGATGGCTCCCTTACATTCAGGGGTTTGCCACAAGACGCGTACTGCCCTGCTCGGGATCCACGGGATCCAGTCTGATCGAACGCCAACGAGGCAACTCGAAAGGGAGCCGTCTTCTCACGCGCTACCAACAGCACAAAAAGATCAGATATACGCCCAAAAACCCCTAGCGACCGGCATTGTCAGGCTTGGCTGCATCCTTGAATCCACGCTCTTTCTCCCCAAAAGCCTGGAAGTGCGGTCGCCTGCGTCACACCGTCCTAATTTTGTGAGGCCTGCACATATTGCAAGCTTAATTATTCCCTTCACAACTTGAGCATGGAACCCAAAAGGCGCGCCAAAAGTAATCATCCACACATCGTTTCTTGGTTCCACGTACAGGAGAGCACTGAAAACCCAACGGGGCCCATCGGCTCAGACACTAATACCCACCAATGCTTCTGTTGGGGCGCCGTTCCGCCCCCTTGGAGTTCCATCCCACGTTCGTGCCGTCTGGGTGACAAGACTGGGACATGGCGCCCGCCAAATCTGGGGCCGGGACCACATCTGAGGCCTCTGCAAGGCGCCTCAGCTGGGAGGAGCCTTTGAGGAAGAGGACCCATTTGCGCTGCACCACTTTGAAACCACGCAAATCCATTGTTTGTTGATATTTACAGGGGTTTCATCAGTCCGGGTTTCTTAGGTGGTGCAGGATTTCGTCTATCCACAGTATGCACCTGTGGGAAGGTACTTGAATGGTGCGAAACCTGAAATTGGTCCCAGAACAGACTCTCTGGAGCGTAAGATGATCCAAGTACAGTGTGTTACAGAAGTCCCCCAGCACGGTTGCAGGGGAACCAACACGAGGATCATTGAACCTCCTTCCTAGTAGCGGCAAAATCCATCCTGAGCTGAAAAAAAATACATGGCGAGCGGACTTGCTTCCATCAACTAACTGGGTGCACCGGACCACGAACGGCCTCTGAAGAAAAATCAAGCAATTTTGACATGAGGTAGCGGATCCAGGAACCCAGGCAAGGATCCTGTATGGCACATGCAGGTATGAAACAACACATCAGCAAAATCAAAGGCACCTCCAAGAAACCAAGCATGTTCGGTAAGATGTTTGTGCTCCCACGGCTTGCGAGTGCTCACCAGGCAATGTTGAAGTTCCCCAGTACAGTGCAAGCACTGTAGAAGAAATAATTGCATAAGAAATTGAGGGGCTGAGATTCCCAAATCAAGCAGGTTGCAACTGCATTTGTTGCTAAGAAATTGAGCCCCCCTGGATTTTTCGGCTAATTTCTTAGCCAACTTGTTGCTTGCGCGAGGAATAAAACCACCTCCGCACGGCAAGAATTGAACCAATGATTCCTGGTTTCTGAGGTGCGGGTGTGGCACCCAAATTAGCTGGGCCTTGGATTTCTTAGCGGCCTTTTCGGGTGATGAAGGGCTCCTTTGCTAAGAAATTCAGGCATTCATTCCCCAAAAAAAAGATAAGGTTAAGACATTTGCTAAGAAATCCAGCCCCCCCTACCTCCAGACGGGTAGAAACCAGCTCTTTTAAAGACGCAATGGACGCTAAGAAATTTAGCCCCCCTGGGCCTTGACAAACCGATTTCTTATACAGCGCTCGCACTGTATGTCTTGAAGTGGGTAAGTCTTCTCTGCACTTCTTCCATCCGCAGAAATGGTTCTGCAAAGTGTCAACCCACATGAGGTTTGTTAACAGCCCCTGATGCGAAATATGGTAATGGATCCCGAACAAGGCTTGCGTTGGGACGATCCCCAATAAGCCTACTAACTATAACTCTATAGAAGGGTTCAAAAGACGTCAGCAGGAAACGGGTGATTTCGACAATCTCCTCATGCACCCAGCTGTGCGATCACCACACATACGTGCGGGACACATGTGCACCCGCGCTGTGGTCCAGTTAAAACGGGCATGAAACAATAGGCACCTTTGGGGCGTTGCCTAATTTGACAGGCGAAACCTTCCCAAACCCAAGTTGAAAACGGTTGGAACCTAGACGACCGGTTCAAACGGGTCACGTCCCGCCTGCAGAGATCTCTGCCGCTGGGGAGGGTGGCATCCACTGCAAGCGAGCGCTTGCCCTGGTTGCAGCCTTAGACGGCATCAACAGCATATATATATATAGGTGTGTATATGTATATATGTCTACATCTATACATTACATACACATGTGTATATATATAGATATATATACATATGTACCCTCACCTGGCAACACCGGATTGCGATCACCTACAAAAAGCAACTGTTTTCACCATGTTGCTCACCCAAGAACAAATGCCCATAGCCTATAGCCTATAGCCTATAGGAGAAAGACATCTTTTGCCAGCAGCAGTTCTGCCCATGTTCGCGGATGAAGTCTCTCAGGACCAAACCCGCCCGGTTTTGGCGGAACCCGCATGCACGGCGATGACTCATGACCCTTGGACAGGAAGGAAACCAGGAGCACTAAGAAGGTAAGAAGAAACGAGGCTTCAGTCCGCACGAATGAAACGAGCACAAACCGTCTGGTGGCAGAGCTGATGCGGAAACCCGGCGCCCAAAAATCTGCATGGTTTGCCCATGGCACATGTCAGAGATTGAACATGGCACATGTCAGAGACCTGAAACGATCTGAGATGCAGCTCATGCAAGTGGAATTGTCCCCAGCTTCTTGAAAGAACCAGAATCCGCAGGGTTCGTGTACTTCTCGAATTGTACAGGCCGCTTCAAAATCCCCTTAATTATCATAGAAACCATCCCTCAACCTGGGATTCCCATGCCTTTGAGGGGATGGCCGAGAAAAGATCATGGAAGTGTACCAAGCCCAAGGGGCAAGCAAAGTAGCTGGAGGTGTCCCCATCATTGCGTAATCGCCAGCCACGGGTAACGTCGCCACCTGTCCTGGGCAAGCTTTGAAGGGACGTATTTGGGTCTGAAGGTTATCTCGGTTAAAGGGCAAAATCCCCCATGGCTTGGAGTCTGGCCCCTCTACTCAGACGTCGACCCCAAACACCCGTCAGAACTGGCACATTTGTCCTGACGCGCGATGCTGCATTTTGGTACAGATGTGGGTGTCCCTATGATTGATGAAGGAAACAAAGCTCAACTGCACGCCAACATGAGACCCGAACACAGCCAATTGTCAGTGCATCACCTGTGCCCTCCTTGGATGCTGTTCAAAAGGCAAGTGACCGATGGGTGTGTGTCAGAACGTCAAGTTTCGGGGGTGGGGAGGGCAAAATAAGGCGGTTGTGCTTTTGGTTTTCCTCGAAACCACCCAACCAATTTCACCCTCCAAACCACCCACCATGCACACTCGCAGCTTCGCCCAGGCTCCTGCTCCCATGTATTGCTGTCTCGCGGTTTAGGAAGCTGTCCAGAGCTCGTGTGGGTTTGTCCCAACATCCCGTGTACGTGGCTGTGGCGGGAAAACCACAAGGAACGCCATGTTTGGATCCATACTTCTCAGAAACCCCCATTTGGTTGCTTGAAAGCCAGTGAAACATGCAGCACATGTCAAACAAAAACGTCTCAAAACGGCCTTTTTCACATTCTGCCCCCCGACCACTGGGGCCCCTGCTTCAGATTCTCCACCTGGGGCGGCTGAGGTCTGTTTTTTGCATAGCCCTGGCATTAGCCTAACCCTGGCACAGCCTGGCGTGCATGAAAGGAGACACTAACAGATAAAGGTTTGGGGTGGGTTTAGGGTAGTTCGTTTAGGGTAGGTTAAGGCCCGGCATCGTTTTAGCATCCTCAGCATTGTTTTCATCCTCAGCATCACCAGGCTTTGGTTGGCTGGATTTAGGGTGGGTTCCAGGTTGGCTCAGGCTTGCCTCCGGATGGGTCCAGGTGGGCTTAAACACAACCACGACCGAAGCCAATTCAATTTTAAACCCACCCTAAACCAGCCCTAAACCTATCCGAGACCAACCCCAAGAAGCCCCACCATAAACCAGCACCAAACCATCCACCTCAAGCACAGCCACCCCCAAAATTTGCTCTCAATAATCGGAGCCAAGCCTGAGCCAACCTGGAACCCACCCTAAACCCAGCCAACCAAAGCCTGGTGATGCTGAGGATGTTGAAAACAATGCTGAGGATGCTTTAACGATGCCGGGCCTTTACCTACCCTAAACGGACCACCCCAAACCTACCCTAAACCTACCCTGAACCCATTCCAAACCTTCGTCCTACCGAGGCGCCAACCAACCAACCAACCAACCAACCAACCAACCAACCAACCACCTACCAGGGTTAGCCCTGTGCCAGGGCTAGGCAAAAAAACACCCTTTCCCACCTGGGGCTGCGCGAAAAAAAACCCTTCAAACATGTGCAATGTTCAGAGGCTATCGTCCAGCTGTCAGTTTGAAACCATCCAGTGGGCTCTCCAGTAGCAACACGTATAACACAACCATTCTGAACTGCAGAGCTACTTGCGTGCAAGGTGAGTCACCAATGGTTTGACGGATGGCGTACAAAAATAGAGTCACACTAACGAGTTCTTCTGGCAACTGGGATTGTCTCTCTCGTCTTGATACTCTTTCAGGTCCACAGGTGGGGTCGCCATGCACATGCTTCAAAAGGCTGAAGACAACGATTCCGAATCCAGCAGTCACATGAGCAGCGCCTGCCACTTATGAACGTTCAGTCTGCCAGGATCCGTGCATGCCGCTGTCCGCGATGTACTTCCGAACAGGTTTCGCCGTGTACGCGCCCGCTTCGGTAGTGTTGACTGCCGAGTTCGTGGCAGGCAGTTTCTGCAAGATGCGCGCGTAGTGCACCGCTGTTCCCCATCTCATACCTCCGTTTAATCAACAATTTCTGACGAACATCGCTCAGGGATGAATATATCTCATCTCCATCTGGGTTTGTTTCCAAGTGGGGGAACCAACAACATGGATGGTTTGCACTTGGTCTCCGTTCAAAGCAGCCCAAGCAAAGGGTGCTGGCTAAGCAAACCGCACACATTTCTCTTTACACTCCTCTTCGTCAAATTCTTTATCTGTAAACCTTCAACAATCACAGCTTGACCCTGCCAGCAATGTTACACCCCCCATGAAGCCTCATGCACTAAATAACCCCAGACCCTAAATGAAGCTAAGCTGATTCTCACTCCCTGATCTTTGTTCATTCCACTCAAAAAATGATTCCAATTCCATCAGATACCAAAATTATTGAGTGATTCCCTTCATCAAATTCTTTAATCTGGAAGCCTTCAACAATCACAACTTGACCCTGCCAGCAAGGCTACCCACCATGAAGCCTCATGCACTAAATAACTCCTGACCCTAAATAAAGCTAAGCTGATTCCCACTGATCCAACAATTGCTCTGATCCCGTATCTTTATTCAGGAGCAAGCTGTCCATTCAAGCTGGCTCATCAAAAATAATTCCAATTCCATCAGATACCAAAATTATTGAGTGATTCCCTTCATCAAATTCTTTAATCTGGAAGCCTTCAACAATCACAGCTTGACCCTGCCAGCAATGTTACCCCCCATGAAGCCTCATGCACTAAATAACTCCTGACCCTAAAGAAAGCTAAGCTGATTCCCATTGATGCAAAAGTTCTTGGCCCAATACTACTTTAGAATTGGCCCAATTCTAAACTAGTATTCCCCCCAAAACAAAATAAGAAAAAACAACATGCCCAATACTACTTTAGAATTGGCCCAATTCTAAAGTAGTATTCGAAAACCCCAAAAAACAGCGCCCAATATTAAACACCTTCTATACTTTTCCTGACCCTGACTTTTGTCCCCTTAACTTTATGTAGGGTCATTCAGGGGGGCCTATTTGTTAATCAGAGTCGGACATTAATGAGCAACACATCTGCCATGGTCCAAAATGCCTCACGTGGTTCATGGTCAGGGCTCCCTAAATTGGACATCTTGTAATGTCAGGAGACGATTAGTAAACCCCCCCCGATTAAAGGTTCCCCCTTTTCCCCCCCAGATTCTCATCAATACTAAAGTAAAGTGCCAACAAGGTTTACCCAAAAAATCCCTACCCAATTATTTTGGGCCCTCCCCAAAACCCCCCCTGATTAAAGGTATCCCTCTGTAGCCCCCAGCCAACAAAAACCTGCCAGACAAGGTGCTTTCCTTCTTGCTTCGTATTTGCTTAGTCTGTGCTTAAACCCACCAATACTAAGTCACTATTGAACCCCTCAAGTTTTTCCCAAAAATGTGCTTCCCCCGAAATGCATTCTTCTTTATTAACATTTGTTTAAAATGACAAGGTGTTTAAGCTCACAAAGGGGACCCCCCTTGGAGGCCAGTCCCCCCTCATTAACAGGAAACCCCCCGCGATTAATCAGGGCCCTTTTGGGCTCAAAACTAAAAAAATGTGCTGTTGCCTTTTAAAGTCCTACTGCCCCGAAGGGACCAGAAGTAAGAGGACGAGGACCGAAGGGGCTCCAGAGTAATCAGGGGGGTCCTCCCAAAAATCTCAATTTTTGGGACTTGTCCAAACCTTGTCGACCTTGAAGGGGGGGGGAGGGGGGGGTTTACTAATCAGTTGTCACCATTAGCGCTTGTCTACACTCCCTGTTAATGAGTTCATGATCATCCCTGTTAACCCCATGCAAGTACACATAACTTATCATAACTTAATAATGTTTGCCCGCGCAGAAGGCACCTTTAGGTTGGCAAAATACACTTCTTGACCGTTTGTCAGGTGCCATGTGAGACGGCTTGGTCCTTTTATGAAGGCCCAAAAAAATGTGGAAAAAATCAAAGGACACTTGGCAGCCTGTTGCCTGTTGCCTTTGAACAGTGACAGCAGCCGACAATGACAGCCATTTTCTTCACAGCCTTCGCCTGATAATGGAAACCTTGTTTCTGCAAAGCCGGGCCGGAGAAAAGCTTTGACATGTGACATGTGAGCTCATGTAGAAACTGACAACGTGACCTCAACTCTGACCCGCATCCAGTGAGACAGCCATCTGCTCAGAAATCGTCACCTGGCACGGGGCGCATGAAGTCTGACCAAACTCGCATTCCGAAGTGCAGCAATGAGGGAAACTCCAAATGCCAAGCCAAGTCATCCGCTCCATTTTTTCAACCACCACCAACTCCAATCGGGCAATGAGCACTAGCTGCACTGCCATGCCAGCCACGTATCTGAGGTTTCCGAAATGGAACGATCCGAGATGTTTTTGCTACGTCGTGATGTGAAATGTGTGTGTGTGCGTCTCAAGGTCATGTCTCAAGTTGTTGCCCGGTGCGTTCTTTCGGCAACCCTTTCACCTTTCACATTGCTTTCAATGTGGCCCCTCGTGGCAGGCACAGCAAGCAAACGTGCCTCAGCCAACTTTGAGAAAACTCTTTGCTGGCAGCTCTTTCACACACTTGGTGAACGCCAGCCACAAAACAGCATTGTTGCTGGGCCGAAGGGCAAAGTGATCTCCCCCAGCCGCTGCCTCCTGTGCCTCGGTTGCCATCGCCGCCGCCACGCCGGCAGCATCTGCGTGCAGAACCTGCACCACCTCCACAAATCCCGCCACAGCCAACGACGAGACCGGAGTCGGGACGCTCTCAGCCGCCAGCTTCGGCAGGAGCACCATGCCGGCCTGGCAAAAAGTTGCATTGCTTACTATTACTTGAGGGCTCAAAAAGTTGCCAAACCAGTCTCCTCCAAAAAGCTCAACGCATCTCAACGCCAAAGCCACATCAACATGTTATATACTATATAAAGGTCAAGGCGCTGAGTCCTTCGTGAGCGGCATCTCCGGCGCAGTGGCCATGCTGCACATGGGGGCGAGAGTGCTGAAGCTGGCACTCCTGGCGGCTGCCACCACCGTGCGATGATTCCACAGCAGAAAGTCTGGCCGCAGGGTGGCGCTCACGTTGATGCCAAGGTCTTTGAAGATCTGCATCAACGTCTTGCAGCGGAAGCCTGATGTGCCGGGCTTCTCAAACGCCACCTTGCAGGTTGAAGCCGCTGCAGAGGTGACCTCCCACTTCCTCAGTTGCCCAAAGCCCAAAAGGAGCCATGATTGGGTAACCTTTTTGGGGCCATGCGACAGTGATGTGATTGGAGACCAAAGGGACAACAAAAGGTTAAAGGTTGACTTCGTGCAAGCGAGCTTCAGGGCGCGATGGCCTTCCACGCTTGGCGAGCCTCCCTCGAGCTTCATGCAGCCGAACCCAAAGAGCTCAGCACCCGCCTCGATCTTGATCACCTTGTCAGTCGGGTTCTCCAACCAAAGCTGGGGCTGGGCGCCCTCCACACTGCGGTCCTTGGCCCACACAAGGGCATGTCCACGCGGCTGCTGGCACCGCTCTTGCGTCACAAACTTCTGGCCAAAAGCTTCAGCAGTCAACTCATTGTCAGGGGCACTGGGCGGCTGCTCCTCCGAGCTTGCAATCATTGCTCCCCAACTCTCAGCAAACTTCTCGGCCTTCTGCTTCTCCTCCTTGACTTTCTCCACCTGCAGGGGCAAAAGCGGTCGAGGCGAAGGATTCCAACTGCCTGGCAATCAAGGGGGGCCGCTCCAAATGACTCCCAAACTCAAGACTCAAGATGGGGGGGACCCAATGATGCCGGGTTTCAGGCTTCAGGAACCATGGAATTCAATGGAAAAATACGTGCCAGTATCTATTTACTTGCATCAAAGGCCACCATATGTTAACAACGCGGGTTCCAGTTTTGATGCCCGGCCCCAAGCCTCCTCAAGCACATCCGGGATCTGCTTCAGGATCAGCTTGCCACACTCCGAAAGGGTGCACCGCTTCAGCTGCAACCTGGTCTCCTCAAGCAGGACCTGGGCCTGTTCATTGGATGGCTCTTTTCCCTGCCACTCCGGAGGGGACTCCTTGGTTGGCGTTGATGTTGACCTGCAAAAAGTTCAGCTTGTTGAGGTTCACTGGAAAAAACAATCCGAGTCAAAAAGTCCAAGTCAAAATATCAAATCCGATAGCAATCAAGACTCCGGCAGTCTGTTCAAACCACTGATCTGCAAGCTGCCTTCGCGAAGCGCGTTCGCCACCGTCTGAATGGCATAGATGCGGCTCACCGCAATCGCGTGCTCCCGCGTGTCCGCCATGAAGAAGGTGACACGTGGAAGGTGCAGCCCACGTCGATGTCGGCTGATGACAGCCTTCATGGCACCCGAGGCCCAGTCTGGGCTGACAAAAAGCACGCAAATCCGCACCCATCTGATCTCCGGGGGCAGGGACTCCAGGATGCTGGCGAACAATGCCTCCACAGCCCTCTCGCCAAGCTGCACCCGTTGTGTCTCATTCGCTTTTTGCTGCGGGACGCGCTCGCACACCTGGTTCGCTCTTGCAGTCGCCGCTGCGGCTGGCCACACACGTATGCAGTACGGAGTTGCCGGCACATCCTGCAGCCCACCCTTCAAAAGGACGCTCTTCTCCCAGTAGTTGTGCTTATCTTCCATCACCGGGATCGCCACCTGCAGCTCGCGCGTCGTGCGACCATGCAGCAGGTTGTCGCACTGGCAAACAAACCCCATCATGCAGTGCTTCTTCGGCACCATGAGCGAGTCTTCCAGAAGTCGCCTGACCTCCCGCTCATTCCCACACAGCATTTGCCTCTTCTCCATCGCGGTCAAGCAGACCTCAGCAGCCGTCCCCACCATGGGCAGGCCGCCCTCCTCTTCCTCCTCTTCATCTTCCTCCTCATCATCATCCTCCGTCAAAGGCTTGGCCTCCCCTGACGCGCCCCGCTTTGCCCGGCGGTGCCTCCTTGCGCACAAAACCGGCATCGTGACCAGCTTCACCGAGTCCTGATGTCAATCGTTGTTGAAACACACCAATAATCTCAGACCCTCCAACGCCGACTAGAACCAAAGCTCAAGCCTCAAGCCATGCAACACTCGTCGTTGCCTCGTTGCCTTTGTTGAGCATCAACGTCAACAGCAACATCAAAAAAAACTGAGTGCCCCTGTAAAGCCCGAAGCCAAGCGTCTGGGAAGACCAATGAAGTCTCAATGCCAACATCCAGCGAAGACTTCTTCGCTGCCCCCAGCGAGCGGAGGTCCAAGACAAAGAGCTTGGCCACGGCCGAGGCGCTTTCGCCTTCTTGCCCAGCCCGCTCCCGGAAGAAAGCATCAGACTGAGCAAGGACGTCTTGGGCCACCGATTGCACCCTGTCCTTCCGCTGACTTTCCACTGACACAACATGTGCACTCATAGTCATAGATTCCCCTCACAAAAAAAACATAACCAGAGCGAGCGGGGGGGACAAGGGACAAGGGAAACTAAGAAATATATTCTTGAGCAATGGAAGCTGTCCTTAGCCGCTTTGATCTGGCAGATCTTGGCAAACTTTGAGCAGTAGTCCGTAGCTGCCGCCCAGTCCACCTTATGCTTCTTCTTCTCGTGGGAGACCTTGTCAGCTTCCCAGCGCGCCCTTTTGTCTGCATGCCCTTCTCGCAAACGCTCGTAGATGCGCATGTCCTGGCTGAGGTCAACTGCGAAGCTCTCCACAGCTATCTGCTTCTGTTTCTCCTGTAGCTCTGACATCTGAGCACCGTCAGACCCGACCATGCAAACATCAGAGGTGGAATCGCCAGCCGCGGCTTGAGCAAGCACCTGCTTGATGCTGGGGAACTTGTCTGCTGCCCACCCTGCAAACTGGCTCATCTGAAAGCCCTCGCTTGCCTCTGATGAAAATTCGGCCAGCGCCGCGTCGAAAAAAAAATCGAACTTGTTCTCAAAGACCGCCACCCGCAGCCACTCCTGCACCTTCTCCGGCGCTACCTTGGCCGGCACCAGCACCTTATTCGCAATGTGCGTCGCAAGGCAGATCTTGGTCAAGGTCTTCTCGCAAACATCTGGCCGGACGGCCTCTTGCCCATGTTGCGCCTGCGCGTGGAGCCACTCCACGAACTTGTCCTGGCATTCATCTGTGGTGACCAACACCTTCTTGAGCTCTGGGTGCGAAGTCTTCAAGCAGTAGCGGCCGCAGTAGAGCCCCTAGTCGGGACCGGGAGGTGGGCAAAAAGATCAATCCAATTGGCAAGAACAACCAAACCTATCTGTCAATTCTTTCACGGTCCCAATCAGTTATGTGGCAGTCGCATTCCAACTGCTAATTGCCTTGCTCATACTCAATTTCAACCCGAACATTATCAAGCTATCCCGGTCCCAACACCTATGTCGCATCGGATCGTAGCAGTCAAGGTTCACACAAGAACATCAACACACTTTCTCCGCAACAGCAATCGAAACCTGCGAACCCAAACAGGCCAGGCCTGCAAGTCAAAAATCTGGTTGCTCCACCCGCAGCCCGGCCGGTTCCAGCCATGCATCCCGATGTGCTGCAGAATCCGCTGGCGAGTTGCCACCCGCATCTCCGCTATGCTCTGCAGGCGCAGCTCTGCCTTGCCGTGGATCTGAAGCTCCTTCCAGGGCTCAAGCTCAACACTCATCAGTGACCTGGCAAGCCTGGCCCGTGCAAAAAAAAACTGACTGGCGTTGAAACAAGTCTTTTCAAATACTGACTCTGTCCCTGTCTGTCCTTCTGGGCAAAAAACTTTGCATTGAACGTCGAGATGATGGTCCTCAGCGTGGCAGGCGTGGCGTTCTCTTTGCCGATCAACAGCAAGCAGCTCTCCGCCAAAAGCGCGGTTCACCTTCGAAGCCATCGCGGTCTCGCCTCAGATCAGAGCGGAGAGTGTCATGGCTGAGTGCTAAACAAATGATTAGCTGTTGGAGTCGATTGCATTCACCACGTGGACACATCCAAGCAAAACAATCGGTGGGAGCCTTTTTGAACGTGGCTGAGGGCATCAACTCTGGCTATCATCCGCCGGAAACAACTGGCTCATCTGCGTGTCAGGCGTGTCACACTCAACAATGTTCATCATGTCACGTTCACCTGTCCACCCGCAATTTTGTGGGTGGTTCACCAGGATGTCATCCGCAAGTGGGTGGCAAGGGCACTGGCAGCACCCTGGCGCTGGCACTGGGCGCATCACAGAATCACACTGAGAACACCTCAATGTTCGCGTAGCTGAATCTTTGAACATGAAGATGTCGTTGCACCAAACCACCTGCGCGACAAAGTCGCACCTGTACACGTTCCCAGCAATGGTCTTTTGCCGGATGTCCGCTGATGGCGGTGGAGGCTGGCTGGCAGCGCTAGGCTGGCTGATCGTGACCGCGCAGGGCTGGGCAAATGGCAAAGAAAGCTCGTTGTCCCCAACATCAGTCTCCACACATGTATCGTTGCCGGCGCGTTGTGAATCCATGTTGCCGATCTCGGCAACGGCTTGCTCGCTCAGTGACTGAAGTGATTCTGAATCTGACACGCAGGCAGAGGCTTGCTCAGCCTGCTCACACTCACACGGCTCACAGTCACACTGTGAGTCTGAGTCTGGCAAGGTGGCGGTGATGTCAGCACAAGAGGATTGCTCAAACTGTGACTCTGCCAGGGTTCCTGCAAGAGCCACAGCTTCCCCATGTGAATCTGACAGAGCGGCAATCAAATCAGCGGCCTGCTGCCACTCTGACAACATGGCTTGAAACATCAACCTGGAGCCAAAACCTGGTCATCAATCATCAAACATCATCAAACTTGTCAAACAACCCGCCCTCCGCCAATGCAACCGAGTGGCTGAAGATCGCTGAGACCCGCCCGCAATTGCTCTTGTCGGCAGTCGCCTTCCCCTGCGACTTCCTCGCCAGAGCGGTCAAGTTGACCCTGATTGCCGAGAGCGTCGCAATCACTTCCTCAGTTGCCCAAAGAACCATGACTGAATCCGTGTCGACTTGACTGACTAAAAAATGAACAAAAAAAAGGAACCCGACGACATGTCATGTCAAAAGGCCAGAATTGGACAACTGAGCTTCAACAGGCAGCTCCCCGCCAGGATACATCAGAGCACACAGCATCACACAGCCCATGGCAGCCAGCGTGGTGCCGTTCAGGTACGCCCCGTCAGCCCCGAAAAAAAACACGGCCCCCGCCGTCAAATCGCAGGCCAGCGGAAAAACGTCCAGCACCCCGGACCACTCACCGCCTGCCACCTTCATGATCACCATCTCAACGTCACCGCGAAAAGGCGCCAAAGGAAAGGATGCCCGCACGAAGGGGTTGAGAAACGCCACATGCGCTGTGCCCCTCCGAGGAAGCGAGGAGAGGTTCTGCAGCCCCCCGCATAGCAAATGCCTGGCAACCAACTTTGCAAGCGACCCTGAAACTCGAAGCACAAGCCGAGGAAAGCCATCACGTTCCAATCTGCTTCAGTGTTGCACACAACAGTGTTACAACTATAACTACACTGAACAGTAAAAGTAAAATGTACTTGGGCTTTTGTCCAATTTTTGACACCATGTCCTTCACCCTTCGCGTAGGGGATCACCGCCTTGACCTTCTCGTGCAGCTCGCCGTGCTTCTTCGCGAAGCCATGCAAAAACTCCCACACGGGCACGTCCAGCGGCCACTCTTCTGCCAGCCTGAGCAGCGGGCCAAGGTAGAGTGCGAGCCCCAATCAAAGCAAGGAATTAACATGGCCCACCGGCCCCGGTTGGAATCAATTTCATAGTACAGAAAAATGGCGATTTGCGAATGCCATACCTGGAAACAACTTCCTGAACTCGACCGGGCGTTTTGTTTACAATTGAAAACTGGGCCCAATAGAGAACCCCCTGAAATCACTGAAATCTAAATGTGATTTTTTGCATTCAATGCCCAACAGTGTCATTGTCTTCACGTTCAATCAAAACCCGGCAGATCATCAACCTTCAAAAACCTCGCACAAAAACAAACAAACATGTAAAACGTCATTAAAGGATATAAGACCGCGAAACAGAATGCAGAAAGCACAACATTGCTTCAACATGGCATTCTCCAAGCCGCATTTCTATAACATGAGATTTCCCCTCAACAGTTCCGCATGGCGGCATGCATGGCCCGCGAAGAAAATAAGAAACCTCTAAGCTTCCAAACGCTGGCATTTTCACGTGTTTGTGCACCGACGCCCCAAGCAAGACCATAAGCGAAACCCCCAATTCATAGAGAAATGCGTAGGTGGGTTGAGCCCTGAACTTCCTGAACAGGACCAACTGGGGCATGGACGTTTGCTGCACAAAAGCCTTGAACATCCCGACGGCTTTCTCATCCGGAGAGATCGCCATGCCCGCACCGCGAGGCTCCAAAGCCAGTGGGTTGCCGTGTGTTGCCAATTGGTCGCCAATGGGTTGCCAATGGGTTGCCAATGGATTGCCAGGGTTGCCAATGGGCCGGTTAAACTTTGAGAAATGAAAATCAAATACGTCTGCTGCACCCTTAGCCCTCGCCTCTGTGCCAAAACTGCTAGCATTGATGAAGATTCACTCTCCAAATCTGCAAGCATTGGCTCACGCGACCCTGCAAACCAACTCTTACAACTCTCACAACTTGCGGGTCATGTGACTGCATGACATGTATCAAACAGCCCATGATGTCATGAGTAACCCATTGGTCATGAACACACATGAGCAGCTTCCCATGTTGACCAGGCATGCCCCGGTCATGCAAATCAAATCAAACATTCAATCATGGCTGGCGCGCCTGGCCAGCGCTGAGCGGTCGCAATCGCAACCTGGCACACAAAGCATGAGCAAATGAGTGACGGCTGAAAAATCTCAGACAACATGCCACATGCCTGGACACGCCACACGCCATCATGGCCATGCCATGAGCCATGAGCCAGAACCATGAGCAAAGCTTTTTACGCACGCATGCGCCTTTGAGGCGCTTTGCTGACTTTACTGGTCACTGAATTCTGATTCTAACAAATGGGACAAATGGGGTGTTGGATATTGCGCACTCGCTGAGGCTGAGATTCAATGAGCCGCTTGGGCTTCCACTGAAGCAATGCTACCAACCTGGCTGTCTTGAGCGCGTAACTCATACTCAGCCAGAGGAAGGCAAGCTGCCGGTGTCCAAATTCATTCTCGCTAGCCATGAGAGCACATGGGACCAGCTCTCTCCGGGAAGATCGGCTGGAGCGTAAGCCTCAAAGTCATGCTCTGTCGATTTTGATAGATACTCCTGCCGATGGAGTGGCACTGCAAACGATGATGCCGGTCGAGCTGCTGAGGTTTGCATCCATGTGCGAACCCCGACCTGCCAAAGGCCATGACTTTCCTGCTGCTTCCTCAACCGTTGCAACGTGAGAGAAGGTCCAACTCGGTCCTCCTCCTCTGCTTCCTGGAACTCAACTCACCCCTCAAGAATGCAAAGCTAAAGCAAGTTTGAAAACATACCAAGTGAAAAGTCTACAGCCAGCAAAAAGGCACCGAAACCAACCTGAAACAACATAACACACAAAGCTCCACGATGCTCACAAGCCAAGACTCCCTCTTGCGCTGAACCCTTCGCGAAATCCAGAATGTCATCTTCGGGTGCACAGCCCTGTGGTACTGAAGTACCGAGTAAGCAAAACCCACATCGCCCATGCCACCTCGCACACCATTGTATCGAAGCAAGGTCGCGCGAACCAGATGCCCTGTGCTCCAAGCTCGGCCACCGACCTTCTTTCTTTCTAACCAGCGGCAAACGCCACCAACGCCCTCACATGCTGCTGAAGACGACAAGCTCCACATGTACACGGCGTGCCAAAGGCACAAAATGTGCCACAACGAGTGCTGCCGAATCTTTGCAGGCTTTGCCTGAAGAAATGTTTGCAGAAGCCAAGCATCTTGCAGCCCCCAGAACATCTTGGACATGTCTGGCGCCTTTGCATTTACAAGGGCTTTGGCAAATTGCCTCAGGCGAATGTACTGCTGCCACAGATCTGCTTGTGAAGGATTGGAAAACAGCTCATCCGGCGGCTTCTTGTAAGGACAGAACTCTCGTTGCCTTCCCCAACAAAAACGACCAAACACATCACAAAGCACTCTCAAGGATGCCTTCTTCAGGTTAACTTCCAATGGATCAAACAGACTCGCCGGGGAGCAAAGATCCGAAAATTCAAACAAGCGAGCTGCGGAAGCCAGCAACTGCGCTGCTGGGCCAGGGCGCCACTCTGCGCCTTTCGTGTTGCAGCTCTTGTTGGAGAATAAGGTTTCCCACAATTGCGCTTGCTCAAACATCTCTTCACGAATCACAAGCCTTCCATCCGCACGCTTGCTCACCAACATCTGCCATTTCTGCGCCTTCCTGAAACTGCTCACGCTGAAGCGCCCTTGTGTCCTCTGCTTGTCTTGTTGAAGTTGCAGCTTCAAATCCCGAGCGACACACTGCAAGGTCCATGGTCTTGGCGGCCAACTGCGGCAAACAGGGGCAGGCACACCACCAGCATCATCATCGGCGTCGGAATCTTCCTCAGCCGCAGAATCCGCATCTGTGTCGGCCTCGGCAAAAGCATGCACGTCTACGGTTGGTAGGCTAGAGCTCGCAGAAGAGACGCCACCACCAGACATCTGCTCAAGAACATCTTGAAGTGCTTGCGCTGCTGACTCCTGAAGGCAATCTTCTTTGCTGATCTGCTCGCCATCTGTCATGTCTATCAAAGATGTCAAACCATCGGTGTTGTCAGCTGCTGGAAACACATCACGTGTCAGTCCTTTGGCTGTAAGCAGATTGCTTGGCATGTTGGAGCTCCAGCACATGACCCGACACTTGAAAAAATGGATCTCATCCCGCAGCCACTTCCTGAAGCGGGAAAAGACGTTGCTAAGACAAGCAACCATGCGATCGCGGCTCCCCTGTGTCGTCTCATTGTGCCTCTGCAGGACATCATGGGGCTCACAAAATGGGTGGCTTTCTTTGGTCTGAAAACCCACTGGGCAGCCATGGATGGTGCGCTTAAAAAGAAGTTCCAGAACCAAATCCACGGCGGTAGGGAAATCTGCTCTACATGTTTCTGCTGCAAATACTTCCACAAAGGCTTCCCTGGTCGATCGAGCGGGCTGCAAAATGCGTGGTATTCGTGACCCATCCACGAAAGCTGCCAAGCGTTGCCAAATGCCAACAACACCTGTGAGCCCCTGCAGCGCTGCCAACTGAGCCCGAAGTGTCCGTAAGGTTTGCACGCAAAGGCCAAGCCGGGCTGCCCCACTGAGTCTGCGGTTCTGGGCAGCGTACGCGAAGCGAAGAAGCCCTGTCCGTCGACTGTCATAACGCAGCGCTGTGAAAACCAAGCAGCCCGGATCAAGCAAAGCTCTGCCAAGATTCCTCAATCGGCGAACTTCTGAATTGTAGAGGCCGCAGCGATC
Organism: Effrenium voratum; assembly: GCA_963377175.1. Lineage (NCBI taxonomy): Eukaryota > Dinophyceae > Suessiales > Symbiodiniaceae > Effrenium > Effrenium voratum. Next base: position 518,986 of record CAUJNA010000147.1, read on the forward strand.
AGTGACTGTGTGCCTATTCTTCAGAGCCTGTTGTCTGCAAGATTGAATGCAGTCCTGAATCTGAAAAGCAATTGCTCCAACACAAGTCCGAAGATTTGCCAAATAGTTAGGTGGGATTCTGCGGCTTTCGTAAATGATGAGACGAGTCGATTCAGTGTGAGGCGCCATGGGCCGATGCCACTCCAGACCAAATCGCTTGGCAACACTGCGAGCAATGGTTTGCCCCTTTCCATACGCAAAGCGAACCCTCAGGGCGCGCGCTGTCGAGTGAAACTTATGAATGTAACCAGTTCCTGGAGACATCTCCGGCCAATCGGCATGTGACCCAGCGGAGTCAGATGCATGCAACGGGTCCAGGCTGTCCCAGCAGTTGCCTGGCATCACAGACGACCAAGAAGCTCCGTGAATCTTCCCAGCGAAACATTGCCCGTGGTTCGTGCTAAAAGGGCCTGCCAAAAGGCCGTCGCCGACCAGCCCAAGAAACCGCCATCGAAGCTGCTTCCAACCCACACCAAACTTGTACTTCAAGGTGTCCATCCGACTCTTGGTGACCTGCTCAGTGGGCGTCTCTGCGGGTCGCCGCCGAACAGGGGCCATGTCAAGCAAAATGCAGTCGACAGCTCCCTGGCTTGTGGCAGCAACTGCCATCTGCACATCAAGCGGATCGCCAGTGTTGGGAGTGAACCCGTCACACGCAAGCTTCAGAAAGCTCGGAATGCCTAAAGCTGGAAGGACCACCTGCAAATCCTGCGCTGTGCGGTATGTCAGTATATGCTTTGCAGATATCAGAACATCGTGCATCCATCGTCTGCTGTGGTGTTGCTGCCCAAGCTCGCCAGGAAACCATGTGTCCATGTAGTCAATCCAGTGCTCAAACTGTCTTGACCCCACAGCATGCGTCTCTAAGCGCAGAGCCAGGGAGCACAGCCGCAACCCGACTACTGAGTCCTTTGCACCGGTGTCTGCCAAAGAGGAAAGTGGCTGGTAGCCCCCACTTTTGTTCTGCGACACATGAACCTCTTTGACAGTGCTGCTTGATATAGACCCTGTCAAACCCAAAGTGTCAGAAGATGCATCTGCAGCCCTGAATTGATCCTCCACCGTCTGCTGTCCGAACATGTCAGAAATGTCCGCTCTGCTTGGAATTGCACTGGCCTGATCCTCAGCGTTGCCGCTGCCAAGCAGCGGTGACCGGCTGAGAGCCTGGGGCAAAAACATCGAGATGTCTGGGAGCGACACATCGCCTGAAGGCTGCTCGTCTCGCTTCCTCTTCCTTCCACCAAGGTTGATTGGCTGATGGCCAATGCCTCTATTTGCCGTTGTCCGTTGCATGCAAAATGCGATCGCTTGCCTGCTGATGCCAGTGAGCCCGCTCAAAAGGCTGAAGATTCGACGGCGTGAGTCCCACTCAAGAACTTCGCAAATCTCTGCACATTTTGGCTCAAGCACCTTGTACATGTTGAAAAGAATCTCTTGCGTTTGCTTTTGCAACTGCCCACCGCCACCGCGACCTGCTGGGTTGTGCCGGAAGCCGGGCCCCGCGGCAGGAGCTCCAAGCTCAGGCAACGCCGGCAATGCAGGCAAGTCTCCCGCCATCATCAGTCAGTGAAACAGTCATCCATTGCTGCGGCAAGGTCAAGAAAGACAAGAATTATGATTGCGTAGCCAAGGCCAAGAGCAATTAAACTTTGGGTCCCCATTTTGACAATCATAATCGCAATCAATTCTCTGGCTGTGGGCAAGCACATGCAAAAGACACCCAAAAAGAGTCAAGCATAGTGCAAGTTTTGGACCAATGTGTTGGCGAGTGTGGAATTGCTCAACATATCACCTGTTCATTCATGTTAGACCTCAAGGGCTGCGGAACCCGTGACACTTAGCACCTACGACGACGCCTACAACTTCTCCCGGGTAACCCCCGTAAAATAAATGCCTTTAGGTTGCGAAGTACACGCTGCCATTGGGCCTACAGAGCCTACTGAGTCTGCAACTTACCCGCAAGCTCAATGAGCGCAACCTGAAGTTCAGGCACGGAGTTCCAAAAGCAGTTTGCTTGTTCAAGGTTCAACGGCTACCGCATTTTAATTCCCCACCGAATCGAATTGGTCGTTTCTTTGGCATGGCATTCTGTGATGTTGATAAGACAGAAAACCACCCTGACATGCTGCTTGCTTGCCTTGACGGCCTTGACCAACATTTGCCCCTATTCTAGATTCTAGATTCTGGATCTTCCAGTTGATTGAATGCTCAAACTTTGGGGATTTGAAGCTCCAATTTTATTGGATGTGGACACTTCAATTGGCTTCCAGGAGAAACAACGTCATCCCCCCTTCAGTTTCACAACTTGTTAATATAAAATGAACAGAAAATCCTCATGCCTGTGCGCTCGAAGATCCCGGCAACCCCAGGCCTTGGCACTCAAAGCGCCACTGCCACCAGGACCAGGAGCAGGCCTGGATGTAGGAGAGACAAACGACAAACACAGGACACAGGTTTGGGGCAACAAGAAACGTGGATTCTCAATGCCTAGCAAGACCTAACCCAAGCAAAAACAACCACACATCCCAGCCGGCCGTCCGTGCCCAGGCCAGTGGTTACCTACGCGGAAGGTAACCACGCCCCAAAAGGAAAATTACTCCCGCTCTTGCAAGCACTTACAAGGCTACAGGGTGGAGGCGTCGGGTGTCATGGACCGTCCGTGAACAAACAGTGGTTACCTACCCGGAAGGTAACCACAGGTACATCTCGTGACATTTGAAAAAAATCTGTGGTTTAAAAGCGTTTACAAAGCAATCAGGTTGCCGACTTTCGGCCGTCCGTGGACCTGTGACCTGTGGACCTGTCGACCTGTGGCCTGGCACCTCAACCAAAATCAGGAGCTTGTTAATATAACCTTTCTTTGCAGGTTTGCCCCAGAATGATTGTCTTGTCTGCATTGCTACGCACACATTTTCTGCAAGCTGACCACGAGAGCGGTCGGTCTGCACCCTGGCAGTTCTTGTCTAGTCTTAGCAAAAGGATTGCTCTGCCGGCCGGCTGGGTGGAAATCTTGGGCCTGCTGCTTTGCTCTTAGTTCGTGTTCTGAGTTAAGTGAAGTTGCAATTCCACATGTCTGCTTTGGTCTTCACCAGCCAACTTGCAACAGCAGTTACGCATTGTGCATAATCAGCAAGTCACGGTCACGATGACACACGAATGAGGCGTTGTTCATGAGTTCATGGGGCTTTGCAAACAGGTTTGAGTGTGACGCAACAAATGATCATGTCAATTCTGTACTCAGCCTCACCGCCTGCCATCTCCTACTGGTGACTTTACACCTCTTCTGCCCTCAATCAGCAGCGATGATGGCATCTGGCATCTCTCGGGACAAGAACAAGCTCATTGCAGTGGGCCGGACAGGAAATGATTGTTCCCTCATCTGCCGGTTTTCATCGTCCATGTATCCCCTCAGAGTGTCCAGGCCGTTCACCAACTCCCAGTCGAAGCTCAGCTCAACCTTGTCCTTGATGATGATCTCTGCCGTCGAGGCCGCCGTGAGCACGGGCAAGTCGTGTCGCAGCTGCCAGTGACCAAAAGGGGCGGACTCAGCCGAGAGCGCCCCGCATCCCAGAAGAGCCTGCCACACCTAGTCGGGCCATTGAGCATTGCACAAGTCAATCCCCCATGCGAAGAATCACTGCAAAACCAGTTTTGCTAAAAGTCGGGAGAAAAACGTGCCTTCGTGGAGAACTTGACCGCCACCAGCGAGGCACTGATGGCTGATATGGAAGCTGCCACGGTGAAAGGATCCATCCCAGATTCTGCTGGCGCTGCTGCTGTCGTGACTGCTGCATCTTGCGATTGGTCACCATCACGCCAAGCGGCCATGCCTCTTACCGGAGACTTCGCCGCAGCCTTCTTCAAAAACCTGAAGTGGGTGAGCGCGGCTACGGGGGAGTTGTACAATGGGATGCCAGTGATGCGAACAGGTGCTCCAATGCCTTGGGCGTTGTCCTGAAAGTCCGCTTTCTTCACGGGCACCTGGCACATCTCCATGCGATTCCTGATGGTATCCGCCATAAAGCCGCTCACTGCGATGTACTTGGTGATCGAGTCATTGCCTGAGCTGGCATCGGTCCTCTCCTCAGACACATTGCCAATCCTCTGCCTCTTCGAATTGGCTGGGCGCTGCAAACCATCGCCGTCGTCTTGGCCCAGGATGGCTTCAGGACCCTATGGTTTTGGTGGCACGCCCGCACGAAGGCCCAGGCACTTCTCCACACTCTCAAAGTTCTGCACGGTGACGCGCAGGACGCGGATCAGGACCTGCTGCGGCTCTGGCCTGAAGCCGTTGATGACGTAACAGCTCTGCGAATCAGCCAAGTCATGCCTCTTGCAAGAGTCTGAGATGGCGTCCATGGTCGCCTCGTTGATCTCGAATACGAGGACCAGCTTCACGGTGTCCGAACTCTTGGCCGGTTCCTTCCAAATATCCGAGGGATAAGACAAGTTGTGCTTCTCCCTCTCGTCGGGCATGACCCAGCACGTGGGGCTCTGCCTTGCAGGGACCCAACTGCAAACGGAAGATTGGGCCAGACAGTGAAAAAGGCCGAGCATTAAGACTTTGCATCCGGACGCGACTGACGCCGACCATGAATATTACCCTGCGTCCCTGTCTGACGCCGGCACAAACACAAAACGATGATTCAACATCAGTCAATTACCCAAGGCGCACTTACACTTCCGGTATCAGTCGGGAGGATTGAACAAAAACAGCATAAATCTCCTGCTGCTAAAGCTGCTACAGTTACAGCATTGTCAATTCTACAATTCGAAGCGTCATTCATTTGGTGGCACTCAAAGTTGCTGGAGACAAAGTGTGCCTGCGTTTCTTCTGCCGAGCCCGTTCAATAAAGCGCGCAACACCCTAAACTGTCCTGACCTGACGGCTGACGGACAACATTAGAAACCATTCTCTCTTGGAAGTGGTTCGGGAGGGAAAAGTTCCAAAATGGGGCAGCCGGCGTTGCAGCTAAGCAAGCTGATCTGTGCCGGAAACATGTTCTGCTCCAGCTTGCACCCACACCAGACCAAAGGCCTAGAAATTGATAACGAAGGGTCACGGCTACGGGCTCAGCAAAGGATATGAGTTTTCCTCATCGGCCCCAGCTTTTTGAGTGGGACCAACGGTTTTGAGGTCTTTTCAGTTTCTTCGTGACTTCGTGACCCAAGAAATATTGGCCTTGTCACTCCTGTAGCCTGCCAGCCTTCAACCCTAGACCCCCGCTTATAACAATTGTTTCAAAATAATGCTAAGCACAATTTTTCGTGGACCGCGCCCCCGCGCAATCTTCCCTGCTCAGCAGAGCAGCCCTGGATTTCAACAAGTCAATATCATGATCAAGCGGGCTCAAGAACTCACAAAGCCCTTCTCACTGCCAGCTTCAAAAACATGATAAACAATTGAAACAGCTTTTTGCATCAAAGTCAATCAAAATGTGGAAAAACCAGATTTCCAAGGAATTCGCAGGTTCTTGATTGACTCTTCCAGTTTGATCTTTGATTTGAAGCACCCGTTCACCTATCTTCTTCTCAAACCTTTCCATTGCCATTGCAAGCCTTGCGAGCCACAAGGCATTTGTTGTGGGGGGGGCGGGGGGGGCCGGCCGACTCGGGCGACCGTGCTGTTTGCCCGCCTCAGCAAACGACGCGTGCAGTACATGTGCGCCTCATACGCCATCTCAATCGAAGGAAACACCACCAGCGGGAGCATGGGCGGATTGTCCACGTCCTTGGCGATGGCCGGCAGCTGCTTGGGCTCAATCACCTTGTAGAAGCGACACGCCATGATGAGGTCAGGCCGGGAAGGCGGAGGCAAATCCAAGAAGCTCCAACTCGAGCAATAGACAAGGACATCATCTCAACTCAAATCTCAAGAGCCCTGTGACCAACTCTGTGCATGGCGTGTGAGTCAGAGGCCGTGCGCACTTGGGTGTCAACTCATGGGCAATGGCAAGAGGGCCTGGCTAAAAACTTCAAGCAACAAATTCCTTTGAGTTGGATCTCCACAAAATAATGACTTTGACTTAAACACCTTTATCAGCACTCAATGGCAAAAGCCTCGGCCCAACCGCCCAAGGACCGCGCCTTCATGTCTGCTGGCATCCTCCCAGGCGCTGGCAGGGACCTCGCCGCCCGGGGCACCCCATCTACCTCTTGGCTGCAAACGTTTAACTTTTATGGGTTTTATGGACAACCCCTTCCTTCAGAGCCCCTTCATTTCCCAAAAAGTTCAGGCCCCTACCCAATGGCAGTCAAGATCTTAAAGCTCCTATGCTCAGCATGCTCTACACGTGACACCTGTCGCCTGTCAGTCACCTGTCCAACCCCCCTCAAAAAGTTGCAGCCATACCCCCAGCACCCGTGGCACCTTGAGTGGCCTGGGCGAGCGCAGCTGTCAACATGGTTGCAAACATGGTTGAGAGGCGGAAGGCTGGGACAGATTGAAAGCACATTGTTTTTTCTCTCCCCGCCGGTTGCCGGCCCACACCCTCAAGGATGTGGCCCCCGAGAAAGCGTGCATCTGTCTGATACGACACGATAGCTTTGCCGGCCACCCAAGCCTAAGTCTAAGTTGCAAACCAGCTACTTTTTGACTGACTGCCTGACTAAGTAACTCAGCAGCATCGCCACTGCTCCGGTCCCAGCAACAGGAATAACAACAACATTCGCATGAGTCTCACTCTCGTGTGTTTCTGGGAAACTCTGGACTGATTTGGGTCTGCGATTGAAAACGAAATCATTGGTTTTCCTTCCCGAGTGTCTTGAAGGATGGCCGGCCAAGCAAAACATCCAAAATAAGCGGCTCAAGCCGTGTTGGCTGGGCGAGGATTTCCCAAAGGAATCAAACCTTGCGACCTCCAAACTTGCTTGATCAAGGCTCGCATCAGCGGCTTCGTCATTGTGTTCCCCAGCCTAAACATGTTGAACATCGAAAGCATTGAAAAGCCTTAAAAAGCATGACACAAAAACTCACGTCAAACACATATGCATGAAAAGACATGTAAACATGCCATGACCCTGCCCAGGCACATCTGCCCAACCTGCCGAATCGAAATGCCAGATATGTCCCAGCGCTCCAGGCAGCACCCATGAAGGCGGGCCAACTCGAAGATGTTGAGCCGCCGCTTCCGGTTGAGGATGTAAGGCCCCCCTGACCCTCCTCTGGATCTTGTCAATGTCCTGGCCATATCTCTGGTCCACAGAATGTCATCACACCGTCCTGTGTCCACGTCCACCGCAAAGGGACGTCCTGCGCGAACGGGTTCTCGCCGGTCTTCTTTATCTGGGCCACCGCGATTTTTATGTTTCGCTTCGCCGTCATGCTGAGTTCTTTCTCTGGCGGCAGAATTTCACCTGGTGGTGGGAACGGATCAAGGATCTGGGAGAGCGTCACTGGCTTCATGGGCTGCGGCCACTCAAAGGGGTGCTTGAGGGTAATGGAATCCAAGCCCACCATGAACAACCTTTTCCTTGATTGTGGAGTGTCAAAGTCGCTCGAGTCAAGAACCTTGAAATGCCACCTGAAGTGCGGCAGAGCTTTCGTGAGGGTGTCCTGAATCAGCTGCCAGTCATGGGCGTGAGTTGAACTCAATAGGCCAGGAACATTCTCCAAGATCACTGCCTTGACGCTGTTGGAGATCTTGCTAAGACGCTTTACCATGTCAAAGAACACGGCGCCACGAGCGTCCCCCTTCAGGCCGCCATGCGCCCCCTCGAAACTGTATGGCTGGCAAGGGAAGCCTGCCACATACATGGTTGCCGGGATCGGGCCGCAGTCCTCCTTCACGGACTCCAGAACCTTGCCAGGCCGGTTCTGCTGAAGGAAGCCTACAGCCAAGGGCCAAGGCAAGACCAAACCGTGATTAGAACAGCGACAAGCACATGAGAACAATTGATATGGTCATACTGGGGTGGCAATGGAGTTTCGTCTTTGCTAAGGCAAACATGTTCCAAGGGATCACGTTCATTGCGCCCACACCTAACAGTAAGTAACACAAACGGAACACACGCTGAGTAATATTTGGTAATATTTGGCACACTTGGCAACTTGGACACTTGGTAACGCAACATTGTTGCAACCACATCATCACCGGAATCAGAATCGGCGTGAGAGTCAATCAATCAAACACCCAATCACTGCACGGACAAGCAGCGCCGGCAGTGCTTGTCGATGTCTGATGACCACCCATGAACCATTGTGATGCCTACTTTCTCCGCCAGCTCGCATGCGGCTTCAAAGGCAATCTCCAAGCCGCTGAAATCTCCACCGAAGATCTGCTGCATTCGCCATGGAGGAGCGACCTGCTTCCCCCACAATGCGTGTTCGCTTGAGGAGCCGTTGCCCCTCCTCAGCTGAAGCCTCATCCTCAACCTCATCAGCGCCACGCTGCTTGGGATTCGGCAGCTGTGGCAGGTCCGGCAAGGGCGGCAAGGCGGAACTGCTGGTTAGCGCAGGCAAAGCCGGAAGTGGGCACGCCGCTGCTGACATCACGCAAAGTTCAAAGCAAACCTCAAAAGCACCTCAGCCTCAAGACCACCTTGAGTAGAAAATGTTAGCAGCAAACCCGAGCGTTGCCCGACTGTGGCAGATGTGCCTAGCCTATCCGATCCATGGGGTTGGTTCGCGGGCTTGGGGTTTTTAGGGCCTGGTGTAGGTGTAGGTCAGGGTGAGGGTGGGACGAGTTGGTTTAGGGAGCAACTCATCGACACAACAAGCTTATCGGGTCAGTGAGCGCCGGGCTGATGAAAGAGCTGTCGCTGGCCATCGACCGCAGGTCCTGGCAACACCAGGCAAGGCAACACAACCTCTTAGCCTGTGGACCTTTTCAGTGGCCATTCCGAGACCCTTGACACGACGACACAACGAGAGCAACTCACAACAAACAGATGATCATCGAGCGCGCAAGCCGCGCGCCTTAATACACGCTCTTCCCCAAGCTGCGCAGGGCCTGGGCCGGGCCGGGAAAAACCAATGCCTTCTACTAAATTACGCATGCAGGACCCAAGAATAGCTCAAAGCAAAATAGGCCGCAAGAACCCGGAGTGGGCCAGCTCAGTTCAGTGAGGATGTCGTGCAAAAACCAAACAAATAGAGAATTGCTGGACATGCTTTTTTGTCGTGCGTTACCCGTTCCTGTCCAGTGCCACCCCTTTAGGCCTTCTGTCTAACGTGATTTCGTGGAAACAACAACTAGCTGAACATGTGCTTTTCGTGCGCTGTCGTTAAGTTACTTGGCGCAATTTCGTTGCAAATGAGGGCGACACTCACTCAGCAATAAAAATGATGTTGTCACGGCCCAACTGACCGCTGAGGCCGCCAAAAAAAGAAAACTGTTGACACCAACAAAAACACATGTTCAGCAATTTGCTGCATTCTACGGCTTCTAAATGCTTCTAACTTCTAAGGCCACGCAAAAACATAGGTTGCGACGCCGACGGTTGCGCCAAACAAAGAGAACGGTTAAGTTAATGCATGAAGAAAAACATGTTCAGCTATTGCGACGACGGTTGCGAGCAGGCCTTGCGCGTGCCGGCCTGGATTTCCTCGAAGTGCACAGTTGGGCCTCAGCGTGCCCAGTCAAGAAAGCCGCACCCCCACGCCGCGAACAAACGTCAACCTAATTGGTAAACTTTATTGAATGATACAACGAACGCTCCGCGTGCTTCAAGCTCAAACGACTCAGCATGCGCAGGCGTAACAAACGCCCCCCAAGCAGCTGCTTGAGGAGCAACTTCTGGCGTCTCGCAGTGTCACAGTGACTGCAGCAGCCACAGAGTCAGGCCGATTCAGGCCAGAAGACTAACGATCAGACGGGACAGGACAGGAGAGGCTTGCGACTGGCCCTGACGGCAGCCTCATGTTCGAAAGACAAACGCGTGATTTTATTCATATTTCCTTTTTCCTTGCCCTTGGTCTGTCGCTTCTGCCACGCAAGTTCCAATAGCCACGGCCCCAAGCAGCGCTCACACGCCGTCGCAACGCACATATTGAGTTTCAAGGAATTCCACTGCTGCGGCACCGAAGGCTCGCGCACAACAACAAGTCAAGTCAGGGCTGGCCGTTCCTCGTTTGACTATGGGTCAGGCGGTCAGGGGGTCAATGGCAGCGTGTGTGTTCTCTACTACAGCAGCTGCGTGAGACTTGGCGGTGATGCTCTTCAAGACATGAAAGATGGAGAAGGTTGGAGATGGAGAATTGCATGATAATGGAGAAGACAGGTCGTGGACGCATCGGGGCCATCGAGGACACCGAGGAGCGCTGACTTTGACTCGACTTGACAGACTTGAAGGAGAAATCTCTGCCTGCCTCAATGCGACCATTTTCTTATCAGGCTTGGGCTTGCGCCGCGTGCAGTCTCTGCGATGAGCCACCAGTAATTGCTCCTGCAGTCAGCAAACTGCTGCTTTGGCAGCGTTTCTTCTGCGTGCGTGCTGCAGCGCAGCGGTTGCAGCGCTTGCAGGTCAGTGCGGGGCGCTTGCAGGTCAGTGCGTGGCGCTTGCAGGTCAGTGCGGGGCGCTTTCCTATTAAATAGGCTTGCAGCAGCGCAGTCATTTCGAACCCGCGAGCGGCGAGCGGCGAGCATCGAGCGTCGAGCGGGCCTGAGGCCTGCGTAACATAAACTCAGCAAACTGCTGCTTGGGAGCGTTAAGTGTCTGTCACGGCAAGCCGACAGCAATCTGCTATTAAATGCTAAAAGCCAAAAAAACTGGGCAACAACAGGATAAACACTCGCCCTTGATTCCTTGTGCGTCTTACCGCCATGGGTTGGGTAATCCTCTCCGAAACAAACTGTCACACCCCTCTTCTCTACATGGCTTCCGGTTTCAACCCTGCCATGGATGGCATTTTGGGGTTGGGGCGCCCATTCATTTGAAGGGAAAGCAAAGGATCCAAGGGCCTAAGCCCTGAGCCAGGCTGAGAGTCCGCGCGTGCTGTGATCCGGTGAGTCCTGGACACCACGGCCTCAGGCAAATGAACCGTGCGTTCAAATGACAACCCAAAGGACTAATGTCAATGTCAACTACTTATGAGGCTAATGGCTAATATAATATATAATATATATGAGGAGGGTTTCCCAAGCCGCTGCCCTTTGAAGGCTCTTTGCAGGGCCAAGTTCAAGTTCAAGCAAGCGGTGTCATGACAATACTTTTAGGGCGCAATGTGAACTTCGAAGTGACCCCAACAAAAACCAGCGCACACTCTCACAGCCACAGCACACACAAACACGCCACACACATGACACATGTGACTGTCAAAGGTCCACCAGCAGCCGACGACGAGAGCAGGCCTGAGCACCCCGGCTGGACAGGTCACACCTGGACAGGTCGAACCCGCACCCCAGTTGGAAATCAGATCGCACCTTCAAGGTGCGATCTGGGGTGTGAGATCGCACCCTGAAGGTGCGATCTGGGGTGTGAGATCGCACCCTGAAGGTGCGATCTGGGGTGCGATCTGGCGCGTGCGCCCCTTACAATGAGGTCATGTCAGTGTCCAGATTGGTTTACTTGCAAGTCTTCTAAGCCAAACCAAGCACGGAGTGTGCTGTTTGCAAGGCTGTTGCAGCTTGGGATCCCGGACATGCTTTGGATTTGCGTTGAAAGTTTGAAATTGGTGCAGGGTTTAGTATCGGCGCACTCTGCTGCAGCAGCATTGGTTCCAAGATTCCAAGAAAGCTATAAAAAAGACGGATGAGACGAGACTGGAGTTGGGGTCTGGGGGAAATTTGCTCCCTCAGCCTCAGAATCGGTTCAGTATTTGCTGCTGCTGCGGGGTGTAATTTGGAATCGGAGATTTCAGGTCTGGGTCTGGGAAAACAATCTACGAATAGGGGGGAACGCCCTCTCATCAGGTCCAGCCTCAAGTCTGGGCTGCTTGCAGAGGCGGAGCCTGCATGCAGGACACAGAACAAATGAAATCTGGCTTGGCATCAACGCACGGCACGGTCATGGCCAAACCGCGACCAACGCCGGCAACTTTTTCCCCTTGCAAAAATGCAAATCCGCAGATTTGGCTTGTTACTACCAGCACCCTACAAGGAAAGCCCTTGCAACCCCATCTTCCGCTTGCCGCTCGCCTGCTAGCGTGATCTGTCATATGGCAGCTGCTGAGTTCTGAGAAGCGATCAAAGTCTTGAAGGGTCCAATGTGTCAATGTGAGCCTTTCCTGAATTTAATGCACAATGCACCCCAGGTCACAAGCCAGTGGCTGCTTCAAAGGGCAGCGTCATGATAATTAAAGACTCCTCCTCTCGCATTCTCTGCACTGTCATGAGCTTGCAATCCACCAGCTTCTGAAGGAAGTTCCTGCGGACCTCATCAACATCCTCAATTCCAGACATCGCCATGGAGCACGACAGTAAGGCAGATGGGAAGTTTGGAACCTTCTGCCCAGCACGCTTGTAGCGATCAACCACAGACAAAGCACTTGCCAGAATACTGTGAGCTTGCGAAGCTCCACACAACTGCGTGAGCAAGGGGTGCAACTTGCGCAAGCCACGGGTGAGGGCATCTTCTGAAGGCAGCGCCTCCATGTCACATGCCTCACCTGCGTCTGCGTCATGAGGCTCACGGTCACGAGGTGCATCTCCCGCCTCAACGGCCTCAACGACAGACTCACAAGGCGCATCTTCCTCAACAGCCTCAACCACAGCGCCGGCAGCGGCTTTGGTCCGAGTCCGAGGCATGCCCTTTCCATCAGCAGACATTTTCCCCCTAAAGCGCTGCTGAGGCCGCACATGGTTGTGCCCACGCCAGGCGCTCCGGCAATTGGCACATGTGTTGTTTGGCGGACGTCTGTACGTTCGCACTGTGCAGCGCGCGCTATTGCACTGCCACCCTGGCATCAAATGGCTCGTCAAGAGTCAAGAGCTACTTCACGCGCAAATGCGTCCATTACCCTCAAAAAAATGGGCAGGGTTGTCACTTTGATAGAGAAAGTAGTAAGCGTGTGTGATCCCAAGTGTTGACTATTTACCTCTCGGTGTCTCGGTCCTCAAAATTGCGGGATTTTCTAACTGTCATCAATCATCACGGATGCTAAACATGGGAGTGGGCCGGACGTGTTCAACTGTTGCTGTTAGCTGATGATGATCTGATGCCAATGATTCAAAAAAACAAACAGCACGCCAATTGACAACATACTCATCTGGCTCAGGTTCTGCCCCCAAAGCCTCCAGAAGTATATAAGTGGATCAAAATAACACAAACCCAAATGCTCAAAAAGCGCTGAATAAACGTCACTGACACTGACAATGAGCCCTGAAACAAGAACATTTGCTCAACGACACTGCGACACACCATGAAAAAATGCGCCCTCAACATTCATGTCGGGTCGGGTCACCTCAAACCTCCACCCTGGCAACAACGACCTCCGCCCTCGCCTCAAAACGCGTTGCCCTGCGGCCCTGCGGCGCCGACGCCGCCTGACAGACAAGCGGACCAGACCCGGAGGCGCACTCATGACGTGAATCATGTTCATGACATGACATGACTCATGAAATGACCCGCGACCCGAGACCCGTGATCCGTCACCCGTGACAGACACAACTACGTGACTAGACCGCTCAAGCCTTGGGGCTGTTTATGCTTCCCACCAGGGTCCAACCAGTTGCCAATGGACCGTAATGAGTAGTCAGGGAAAGGAAGGCTCCTTCATTCTAGTCAGCCAGCACAACTCTGAGCACAGGGCCGGACGGACGAGCTGGAGAAGAAAGCCTGTCAAAAGGTTGGGATGGTTGGGCCGGTCGGGAAGGAGTCAAAGGCAAGAGCACTCCGGGCAGACTCTGAACCTGGGCCTGGGTCTCTGGAGAGTTTCTGACATCCTCTGTATCCTGTAGCCTTATGCCTTTTGCCTTCGCCCCTCAGACCCTCAAACACCCCTTGCTAAGCTAAACATCTCACAGCCTCAGCCGCGTCAGGCTCAGCCATGCCTTAAGCCTAAGCCATCCAAAGCTCCCACCCCCGTGCGTGGCCGTGGCCTGGCTGCAACAGCAGCAAGGCCGTGCAGCCGCAGTGCGGCCAGGGCCGCGCCTGCCGGAAAAGCGAGTAATCGACGGTCCACTAACCACTCAAGGTTGCAGGCAGGCAATGCAAAGCAACGTTTTTGCTGCAACGTTTTCTGATGACAATGCTGTCCAATGTCGCCGGCCCCTTTTTCGATCTCGAGCTGGGCACCATTGCCATGCTGCACTAAGGCACAGTGACAGCAAAGTCTAAAAACCCAGGCAGCCAACAGTCAGGCGAAAACTCAAGTCTCAAGTGTCAAGCTTATCGAGACTAACTCTCTTAGTGTCCAGTGAACAACTGAGCTGCATTATTTGGCAGCAATTGAAATGGAAAATGGCCCTAGCCCCCCAGCTGCTGGCTGCCAGCTGAGTCAAAGTCAAACTCAACGGCGGCGGCGTTCCAAGCGATTGGCCTCAGGCCACGTGATTACTGGCCCCGGTGGGCCCATTGCACCCGCCAGTGGGCGCAAATACAGCCCTTCACTCTTCGTCATCAGAGTTTGGCCATCTTCCCCTCCCAGCAGCATCACATCATCCGAGCTGTGCGTCGTCTGCACCTGGCAGGGAAATTGCACATGGCACATGTCATGTGTCGCGTCGCGTGGCATGTGGGCGTGTGGCAGATTCAGCAACAAGCTCCTGGTACAGGCAGCGCCCAATCTGGCTGACGATGAATGGCACCTGAAAACTTAGATAAACAACCAACTCAACTCAAACTAACAACGTAACCACGTCGCATCAATCTTGAGCAAGCGGCGTCCGCCCCCTCCGAGACCGCACGGTTGAAGCGACGCACGATCTGGCGCATCGTTATTTCATGTGCGAGTCATGACAGTCATGAGTGGTGTGCCATGACATGAAGTATTCCGCGCCGCTCCTCCCCTTCGTTGAAGGGAGGCGGGTCAGATACATCGGTGTAGACCCGATGCAACTCCTTGTTCTTGAACTGCATGTAGGCAGACTGCCAAAGTCCTGCTGTGGACGCAAGCGAGCGCCTCAAAGAACCTTTCACATAAAAAGCTAAGGGCAAGCCAGGTCAAGCCTAGGAACAACCAGTGATGTCCTGCCAAAAAGCTGTGCGCCCTTGCCAAGTCGTCTCTCTCCGAAACCACATAGCCTTCACCGGACCTTTGTCAGTCATTGTCACAGGTGACAGCTCAAATCTCGATGCAACCCAAAACCGCAAACCTAGCTCGCTCGAGCCCCCAAGGTCCAAGACTACTGACACTCCAACAGTTTGAGGACGCTACGGGACCACCTTAAAGCCCGCAGCGATCTCCACGGTCATGAAGGCAGAGTTGTCCGCATGAGCATCAGCTCCCAAGGTCACGAACATTGCGCCCGCCGAAAGCTGCTTGCTCTGTTGCTTTGCTGCCCTTCTGTTGCTTTGCTCTGCTGACTCAGCTCTCAGATCTGAGCCCAAAATGGCGATGACGGACGAGAAATAAGCAATGCTGCTGCTGCGCCAAGAGCTAAATGCCACCCTATGCAATCGTTGTCCTTCCAATCAATGATGGCACAACGACAAGGTCACTGCCCAACCACCCGCGCCTGATCAAGACGGTCAAGACCAAGAAGCCCTCGAACTCGTTGCCAAAACCAAATGGCTGCGGGGCGCAGGCCCGTGCTCAAAGGCTCAAAACCATGCCCAGCTCCCCATGCCAACTGCCAAGGGTGCTCCAACTGTCCTTTGATTTTTTTGCCCCTAGTGCACATTTGTGGAAAAGTACCAAGCCGATGTGAGAGCCATGGGATTGCTCAAATCAGGCAAGCAAGCATTTCAGGGGACAGAATCCTATTTGGGTCTGTCTTATTTGAGAGCACCCGTTTTTGTTAGGTTGGTTCAAAGGGACGAAAGAACAAAACAACCATTTTCAGGGCTCCCTATATTGACACCAACATTCCATTTCAGGGTCTCCGTCTTGTTGAGGCCACCTTTTTGAGGGTGGCTTCAGGGGACGCCCCGCGCAACGCCCTAAGCGCCGATGGCCTTGATGACCTCCGCCCCCAGCTCTGCGAAGAACTGGCCCACGCAAGGCCCAGCGAGCACCTGCAAGCGATTGGGCTTGATGAGGTGAGTTTAAAGGTTGCAATCAGTTTTATTTAATAACAAATGAGGAGGTGAGCCTAAGAAGAAATAGTACCTCCCCCCTGCGGGAGGGAGGTATTAATTGGTTCACATGACGATTTGACCTGTTGTGAGGAACAATTCTGGGAATGTGTGAAAACGAGGTGGTCTTCCAACAGCGAGCTAGCTGAGGTCTCGCTTGTGCAGATTCAACAGGGTCAACATCAAACTCTGCCAGCTCAATTTGGTTCATCCTATGGAGAATCCCTTTGTGGATGGTGCTAAACCCAAACGCACGACGCCTCCTAAGCCCCCGTGGAGTATGTTGGCTTCTGTGTGCAAATCCCATGGCCCTGGCAACAGTCGGTATCAAGCACCAATGAGACCCTTCTGCAATCATGAGTTTGGGTAATCCAGAAAAAAAAAGCGGGAGGATAATGAGGCGCATTCCTAAAACAACCACGAGCAACCAACAACAGCCTCATGACTTTTGATGCCGCCAAGGGGTGTCCACTACCGGGAAAACGCAAAGAGGGCTACAAGTGCGCAGTAACAGGCTGCTCGCTTGCGAACTCCACGGATGCCACTTTCAAGCCACCAGTAGCAGCATGAACAGCCGAGGGTTAGCGAATGAGCAACTGTGTCCGAACCTCAAGGGGATGGCCAAGGTTCAAGAAGGTTGCAAGGGTTCCAAGTTTTGAGACGTATCTGTTCCCATTCTTTGGCCATTCTGAACGCTGGTCTCCTGCACAAGGTGACCTTTTCGAAAAATAAATGGCCCAATGGAAGAAAACCAATCTAAGCCAGTGGAACCCATCATCTATTTCTAGCCAACCTAACCTACAAAAGCACTCCCTTTACTCGCGCTGGGTGTCCGGGCACTGGCCAGCTCCAGGACACGCATGCCTGAGGGTGGGCATGGGTGGGCAACATTTGCGTTGTTCCGGCACCCAAACTCTGTCTGGGGTGCAGAGAAAAACAAACTTGCAGATTCGGTGTCATTGTCCAATCTTGTATATTTATGAAGTAAGTCTACGTAAGGTCACTCCAATTGATACTCCACTGGTCTATGCGACCTCCACGCGGACTGCACGGGCACATTATTGCTGCCTACGCGGAGCAGCTGCTCTGAAACACGCTGCATGTCACTTCATATTGACCCCAAGTCCCCAAAAGTGACAGAGCCGTTCCAAACCCGGAAGAAGCTCGAAATTTCCTCAACTAGCGGTAAAGAAACTGTGGATGGACGAAATCCTGTACCCAAGAAACCCTGGCATTATTTTCCCCTGTAAACAACAGCAAACGTTATGGTTTCAACAATGGAAACCTTAGGTGGTGCGACATGGACTTGATTCCCTGTAAATACCAACAAGCCGTTATGGTTTCAACCACGTGGTGCATTTCGTCCATCCATAGAATGTCCTTACCCAATCTTAGAGGCGCCCGCTGGCACGGGACCCCGCCTGCAAGGGGCGCCGCTGTCGCCACGCCGCGGCCTTGGGAATCGAAGGATGCTCCGCGAAAGCTGCGGGTGCTCTGAGCAGAGAGTTGAGCTGTGGTCTCCAGTGACGTGGTTTTGTTGAGTCGAGTTTCCGTGGCAAGGGAATCTTGCTTCTTGAAGTGAAGGAGTGGGCAGGGGAATCTCGACCACTTGGAGAACACAAGTCTGAACGTGAAGCGATGAACATAGAGAGAGAGAGAGAGAGAGTGTGCTGCTTGGCTGGGTAACCGTGTGCGAGGCTCCAAAGCCAAGTGCAGTCCAGCCAGACTGCACATGGTTAGAAAACGTAATAAAAACAGGAGGATCAACAGGCATCAAGGAATACAATACATATACACGTATTGTATTAAAACATATGCAGCTAGAGGGTACAATTCCGACTTCTCATCGGCTGGTTATCGCGAACGGGGGGCAGAGCAGTGCGCACCTACGCAGCAGCTTTGGCACGGCAGCTTCGAAGTTCACTTCAATGATACAGCTCGATGGGTACATGCGGTATTCGTCAGAACTCTGACAGCCAAAGCGAGGTCAAAGGAGAAGTCAGGGCAACAGATCTCGACATCGTCCAGGGGAGTAAGAATTTATTAATGATGCACACCGCGAAAACATGCTTCAAACACGTCAAGCAAACATGAACAAACAAGCGCAACTTGCATCATAGAGTCAACATCGCAAATGAGTGTGACAGGCGTGTGAGATACAACGCCAACCAACAACTGTAAAAAGGCGGACGACGCCTCAGCGTGAAAGTGCCGGAACGGGCAAACCACAGTATACCTGCGTTCGACCTCGTTGACCGCGCCTTTCTTTGCCATGACGGGTTTGTTGGCACTAGCGGGAATACCCATCTTGACAGTCACAAAAGCAACAGCCACACGCTGGGCAGGTGGCTTAAGAGAGGTCCGGACACGCTTTCACCTCACCCAGCTTGGTTTGGTCAGAAAGGTTGATTGTCACAAGGAAGAGCCGGCGTTATGGTTTTGTGGCAGTTTTTCACAAGACATGCGATTGACGTCACAATCAGAACCTGGTATTAACATTGCCTACTCACCGAGGACTGTCCCCAGCTGATCTTCATCCCTGGGTTTTGAGGGTGGCTCACGTGAATCCTGCAATGGGCTTGTCTAATGCGAAACCCCTTCTTGGTCACACGAAGTTGCGGGAGCTGTTCCGGGCAAACCGGCTGGGCTTCCGGCAACGTTTCCCAAGCTTTCGGCATGTTCACAAAACGAAACAAAAGACATCAACAACCATAAAACCAAAACCGCAAACAACGACCAAAACACTCCTGCAAATACGACCAACCACTCGAGGCTCTAAGACCACGGCGCAGGCCATGTGGCATCATCCGCAGGGGCAACATCATGCGGGTCAGGCTCATGAGGAACCAGGGTTTGCCTCTTGAGCCTCTTGCTATCTTTCCCGGTGCTGACTCTGTTCATTATGGTACGTAGTAAGCCTGGATTCCTACCTAAACTCGCCGATCCGCCAAAGCAAGTGCACGTGAGATCGGCATGCTCAGAAGGTCTAAAGGACGAGCCCTTTGCGCAAGCAAAAGGACTTGAAGATTCAAGAAGCCAATAATTCCACTGCACACACGAACCTAATGGTAAAAAGGGTCGTTCTCGAGAACAAGTCGAGGAACAACATGGTCTGGAATAGCATTCTGAATTTGGACGAAAGACTTTAAATGCTTGGTTTGCTCAGAAAGCCTTTGCTCGACCTGGAGCCGCAATGCACAAGCCAAATGCTGGAAACCGCCGGTATCGCTCGTTCTGGGGAACAAAGGTCGCAGGCTTGAACAAGTTCAGAAAAGGTCTTGCTTAACCCACGGTCTCGGCCCGTTTCTTGCCAAGCCCGCCCGAGAGGCCCTTTTGGGACCAAAATATGATGCTAGCTCAGCGCAAGGACCATGTGCCCACGTGGGTATGTGATAATTCGTTCCCCCTCTTGGTTCCAATCGGAGTCCGCCATTTTAGGGGGCTTGTATTTTGAGAAGCCCTGATATCCGCCGACATTGCTCGGCGTGTCGGATACTTACTAGAGGATAGAGGATAACCCCCCCCCTAACCCCCCCCCGCCCGACGTCTATTACGTAGGTTTTTTGGGGGGGGGGGGGGTCCCCCACGTACCGCGCGGCAATTTGATGACGTTCCACTAAACGTAGTCTTCGGGGAGCCGGTGTCGCAAAACAGGGGTCCCAGGCTCGATTCCCCCTGCCGGCTTTTTTGCTGGCTTGGGCTTCCAAGTGCAGGATACATACAGACATACATACATTACAGTACATTACATTACATACATTACATGACATTACATACATACATACATTACATACATACATACATGCATACATGTATGTAAGCATGCATGCATGCACGCATGCATGCATACACATACATTACATTACATACATTACATACATACATACATGCATACATACATACATACATACATACATACATACATACATACATACATACATACATACATACATACACATACATACATACATACATACATACATACATACATACATACATACATACATACATACATACATACATACATACATACATACATACATACATACATACATACATACATACATACATACATACATACATACATACATACATACATACATACATACATACATACATACATACATACATACATACATACATACATACATACATACATACATACATACATACATACATACATACATACATACATACATACATACATACATACATACATACATACATACATACATACATACATACATACATACATACATACATACATACATACATACATACATACATACATACATACATACATATACATACATACATACATACATACATACATACATACATACATACATACATACATACATACATACATACATTACATTACATTACATTACATTACATTACATACATACATACATACATACATACATACATACATACATACATACATACATTACATACATACATACATACATACATACATACATACATACATACATACATACATACATACATACATACATACATACATACATACATACATACATACATACATACATACATACATACATACATACATACATACATACATACATACATACATACATACATACATACATACATACATACATACATACATACATACATACATACATACATTACATACATACATACATACATACATACATACATACATACATACATACATACATACATACATACATACATACATACATACATACATACATACATACATACATACATACATACATACATACATACATACATACATACATACATACATACATACATACATACATACATACATACATACATACATACATACATACATACATACATACATACATACATTACATACATACATACATACATACATACATACATACATACATACATACATACATACATACATACATACATACATACATACATACATACATACATACATACATACATACATACATACATACATACATACATACATACATACATACACATACATACATACATACATACATACATACATACATACATACATACATACATACATACATACATACATACATACATACATACATACATACATACATACATACATACATACATACATACATACATACATACATACATACATACATACATACATACATACATACATACATACATACATACATACATACATACATACATACATACATACATACATACATACATACATACATACATACATACATACATACATACATACATACATACATACATACATACATACATACATACATACATACATACATACATACATACATACATACATACATACATACATACATACATACATACATACATACATACATACATACATACATATACATACATACATACATACATACATACATACATACATACATACATACATACATACATACATACATACATACATACATACATACATACATACATACATACATACATACATACATACATACATACATACATACATACATACATACATACATACATACATACATACATACATACATACATACATACATACATACATACATACATACATACATACATACATACATACATACATACATACATACATACATACATACATACATACATACATACATACATACATACATACATACATACATACATACATACATACATACATACATACATACATACATACATACATACATACATACATACATACATACATACATACATACATACATACATACATACATTACATTACATTACATTACATTACATTACATTACATTACATTACATTATACATACATACATACATACATACATACATACATACATACATACATACATACATACATACATACATACATACATACATACATACATACATACATACATACATACATACATACATACATACATACATACATACATACATACATACATACATACATACATACATACATACATACATACATACATACATACATACATACATACATACATACATACATACATACATACATACATACATACATACATACATACATACATACATACATACATACATACATACATACATACATACATACATACATACATACATACATACATACATACATACATACATACATACATACATACATACATACATACATACATACATACATACATACATACATACATACATACATACATACATACATACATACATACATACATACATACATACATACATACATACATACATACATACATACATACATACATACATACATACATACATACATACATACATACATACATACATACATACATACATACATACATACATACATACATACATACATACATACATACATACATACATACATACATACATACATACATACATACATACATATGTACATGCATGCATACATACGAGAGAGGGAGAGTGGGGAGAGAGAGGCTTGGGGGGATGGGGAGGATGGGAGCAGAGGGAGGGAGAGAGGACGACAGAACACACAAGGGAGACAAGGAAGAGAGGAAGAAGAAGAAAAGGGAGAGGACAATGTCGGCGGACTGAGCCGGAGGCTCTAAAGTTATGATATTGGCTTTGCTTGGTGCCCAGGAACGAAATAGTAGACCAGCGAAGCTCATGGTTTGAGCAAATATGCCACCAATAAGTCCACCTTCAATGCCTTGCTGATTGTACTCCACAGCAACATTGAAGATTTCCTAAGCGCACTACGAGGGACCCCTTGGTGACCAATGGTGTGCCTGCAAAGTCTCTCTTCAGCCTCAGCCAACGGCCCATAGATTGGACACTGACAAGACCCTTTTCTTGGTACGCATCGCTCGGCCTTTTGATAGTCACCTAGATTCAAACCTTTCCATCCCCTAGATTCCTTCAGGTGTACTCTTAGCTCCAGGCCACGTTGGTTTGTCTTAAAGTTAGCGAGCCACATTGCGGTTCTCCGCGAGGTTTTCCCTCAACATCAACCATCACCAACAAAAAGGGGTATGAAAGCGACACCGACTTAGCACCCCGGGCATTCTCTAGCACTCACTGGCCCAGCCCTTTGCAGAAGGAGGCGCACCAGTTCTCGGCATCCTCCCTGGCGCGCGAAACCAATGTCACTCTTTATGGGTACCTTCATCATTCTGCAGGGACTCGAATCTTTGCAACCAAAACTCCAAAGGGCTGGACATGCACATGTACTGTAGGCAAAAGTCGAAGCATCCGAAAATTGCTGCAATTGAACCATGGAAATCCGCCGATGTGAGGCCACCCAAGTCTGCCCTGGGCGTGGACGTGGGAGGTAGCAAGGACAGCCAAGCCCCAGTCAAGGAGTCCAACGAAGGGGCAGGGCCAGCGCAGGAAAAAACTGTAAGAATCGACCAATCCAGAAAGCAACAACAAAGGTTTCCTGATAAGAAGACTGCAAAATGGGTTAGTTCACACACACACACCCTCTGTCAGGTCACTATGCCAAGATCCATGTTTGCAATCCAAGGACAGCTTTGCCTTGCGACCGCTGCGTATAAATATATAATATCTATATATATATATATATACATATGTACATATTTACATATACGTATCCCAAGACCATGTGCCTAAACATCGAATTCAAGACGAAAGGTAAAGCTAGGAAACGACAGAGTCGATCTGCAAACCAGTTTTAACTGAGAAGTGTCTTTCCCGCTTTTGGCAACCTGACCACCAAAATGACATTTCATTAAATGAGTTGGGACCCGAAGCTCCCCCCCCACTTTGCCCCCGCCACCCTCCCCCCCAACAACAAAAAGTACATATAAAAGTACAGCCATCGCACTTTTCCCCATCCCCAAACAAAAAACCGAAAAACGGACCCCACCCAAAGCCCAACCTCCCCTGGAAAAAAAGAAGAAAAAACACACACACACACACACACACACATGGCGCGGAACGCAACGAATCACCCGACACCTCCGCTCCAGCAAGGGCTCCTGAAGGCCCACGACCTGCGCGCCACGTCCCCATGCTTCGTGTGCGCAAAGCCTTTCAAAACTTGAAAAGAGTGCCTTTCTTGGCAGACAGGGTGAAAACGGTGACTGGCAAGAAATAACACTGCCCCAGCCGTGTGGTCCTCAACTTACGCACCAGCACAGCTCTATCATCCGCGAGCAAAACTCAAGTGTGTCAAGTGAGATGCAACAAAACTCCACCTGGATGTGTGTGTGTGTGACAAAATGGGAACGCTTTTAGATTCTATGTAGATGGTTGGTTACCTTTTAGTTTGCCTTGAATATACCCAAGAGCATATCACACAGTCACACCGGTCACACCCAAAGCTACACAGAGCAATGGTTGTGACAGGATCTTGCGGATTTCTGGACGGCGCCTGTCGTCACTCGTGGGACGTTCCCCTTTCAGCCCCGCCAAATTTCTGCACGTCACTTGGCTCCCCGGCGGAACCCTCCGAGTCGGAGTCCAAAACGGCGAGGTCCTACACAGCGCAAGTTTGGAACCTAGACCCAGCCCGTTCCATACATCAGTCCCCACCAAAACAACACCCATGGATGACTTTTAAGGCAAAAGAGGTGAAAGTACCTCCGCTCCCTGCAGCATCTATGGGGAAGGGTCCCTTCTTGGCGGGAACGTCCCCCCTTCCGTGCATTGCTTTGGGGGCTGGAATGCAGCCATGGGGAGGGAGCTGCGGGCTTGACTCTTCAAACCCGGGGAGATTCGCCACATGACAAACTGGCGAGGTTCACAAGAAGACATGGTCATTCATTCACACTTGCTATGCGATGTTTCGCCCCAGACCTTGGCAAAATAGTCAAAACGCCTGCTTTCTGCTGGCAGCCCCGCAAACAAACTTAAAAGAGTCGGCTAAGACACAAAATAAGCATGTGCCCCGAACGGTCAAGCTTCCTTTGATTGCCAAAATGAGCACACACCGTGGACCGAGCAAAGCCGCTCTACTCGGTCTTCCACATTCAAAATGAAAGGGCCCCTGTGGCAACTTCAGCCTTGGCATATGTGCGTGCCATGGTCAAACATGCAGGCATGGGGGGGAAGGGGTCATAAATATCCTTCAATTTCAATTCAACTACTCAAAAGAACCAGCTTCAGATCCCAGGTCCCAGGTTAAAGGAAATCAAGCACTCAGAGATCAACTCGTTTTGACACCAAGGGCAACAACCGGTCCAAAGGTCGAGTCGCTTTGCCCCAGGCTGTGCCTCTGCCAGGGTGAAGCTGTGCCTGGCTCGGGATCCCAGTGGCCCGAGCCGAGAGATGCGACCATGTGGTAAGTGGAATGGGCGCACATGTGTGCATGTGTGTGTGTGTGTTCGCTGCAGACGAGCAGCCGGCAGGCGCACGGGCACGATGAATTGTGGGCGCACGGGACCGGTGCGTGTGGTGCCAGTGCTGCGGTCAGCGCATGCAGTGCGTGTGTTTGCCCGAGCAGTACGTCAGGGCATGCGGGGTGTCAGTGCAGCATCCGTCGATTGGTTCTACAAACCCAAGAGGCCCTACATATTCAACAAAAGTGCTTGCGGTTCATTTGGGAAGCTCCCTATGGCAAAGCTGGGAAGGTCGGATGTCCCATGGTTAAGTGGTGCTGGTGCTCAGTAAGGAATGACCCAGGTTGGGAATGAACCTAGGAATTCCCTTAAAGGAAACCAGAAGGGATGGAGGTCCTTCTCTCATTCCCTGCTGGGAGCCAGCAAGTTTATCCGAATAGTCTTTCAGTGTTTATTGCTCACATTTTGGGTCGCCGATGGGTCGGTATCACGCAGTACTTGCCATGGCGTCCCCGAAAGCCTCTGATGAGGCATGTCAAGGATCTTTCAGCTGCCGGCGGCTTTGCTGCTTCTGGGCTTGCTAAAGGCAAAGTTTCCAATAAGTCCACGCAGAACCACAACGACAATAGCTGCTGACGGAGCCAATCCCAGCCTGTGGTTAGAAGGTTTGCCACACGTCATATGTATGTAATATGTTTGATTCAGCGCTGGAAGTGCGACATCTTGCTCACTCAACTATTAGGCTTTGGCATCGACCCAAGGAACGGACAGAACACCGCTCCACAGCTCCACACAGGTTCAGCAAATTGAAAGGTGTAAGTTAAAGTTCGTCCATTGCGGCCGATGGAAATCGAATTACGTTGCATCCACCCCCGAAGAGATTCGAAAGTCATGCGGTCCTGCGGCCCCTGGAAGAACGCTTTAAAGTGAAATGTTTGTCCCTGGAAATGGACGAACTTGCTGACTTCAACGGCCTGGGGAGCTCACCAATTGAGGTTTCCTGATTCTCTTTGCCGAACCCGGCCTACCCTGCCCTCAAAACTATGCGTCTACTTCCGTCCAAACGAGCCAGGGAGGCCAAGGAATGATCACCAGCAGGATGATCACTGCGCGGACATGAGCTCAAATTGTTGCCGCGGACTCCCAGGCTGGGTGCCAGAATAGGGGTCCAAAAGAAACACAATCCCCGTATGTTTCCTTTGGGGGGCAATCAAAACCATGTGCTACTCAGCACCCAGGGGTGGTTGATATTCAGTGGCAAGGCTCAATTGAAAACACGACGAGTGTCATGCTCCGTTAAACAAAGCTTTGCGCGAGCTGAACTCGGGAAGGGTGGCCATGCGGTACATGATTATTGAGGTAAACCCCTCCAAAAAAAACGATGAACAGGGAACCATTGGGTGTCTGGGCTCGGCAGCTGGGCTGTCTGGGATGCCATCTTATCGTCACCCGAAGTAAACAGGTCTTCTGTCTGCGTGTCGTCAGTGGCAGTTGGTAAATCATTGGACATGAAGACACACCTAAAACATAACTCATGACCTCGGGGAGTTGGTGAATGGCAATCGAACAATGGACTTAACCGCCCAGGAGATGTCCATGAGCAAGTCCGACTTGGTTCTCTGACCTTGAAGCTATCCCAAAGAACAAACCATCGTAAGTAGTGCCTGGAAAGCTTTCAAACCTTCACCAAACAGGTGCGACTTTTCGACTTTGAGCAACCGTATGTGGAGAATCTT
The DNA here is from genome assembly GCA_963377175.1 of Effrenium voratum. Taxonomy (NCBI): domain Eukaryota; class Dinophyceae; order Suessiales; family Symbiodiniaceae; genus Effrenium; species Effrenium voratum. The sequence goes on from CAUJNA010000147.1 coordinate 546,173, forward strand.
ACCGGAGACATCCATGGCCGCTGTTGTAGAATCTGCTCAACATAAAAATGCTGGCTTCCTCAAAAATGGAGTGGCTTTCGGCAGGGAGGACCGGCAGTACATGGGGCTCCCGACAAAGCACCCGGCTCCATTTCGGGGAAACCCGAACTGCACAAGCGCAACATGTCAGTTCTGACCCCGGGTCAAAACGTCAAAGACCGCTTCCCTTTGCCTAATGCGCCCCTTAAAAAGCATGCGCGACGCCGTCATGGAAGCCTACGCCATGGTTGGAAGATCACCGCCTGGCTATGTGGGCTGTCAAAGCCGGTGGGCTGACTTTTGGAAGCGTGCCATCTCAATGAAAGCTTTGGCCTCAACGCCTGGGGATGCGTTGTACATGACACACACACACACACACTGTTGATTTCATGAATACTAGAGGTAGAGAACAAGAACAGTCCTATAATTAAACATGGTTTGTACTGGGTGGCTCAACATGCCGGGAATCATATGGGTTCCGGTTTGTTTTCCCGAACCAACCTATAAGGGGGTACCCTTACTTAAAAAGAAGAAAAAGAAGAAACACAGACATACTATATATATATATATGTAGATATACACGTAGCCTAAATCCATCTCGCTTCGCACCTGCGGGCAGCCACTCGCTGAAAAGGCACAACACCAGGTCCACGCTGGTGGACCTGGCGAGAGGGTCCAAGTACATGAGGATGGCTTGTGGGGTCCAAAAGGCCCACCAGAAAAAACATGACCAACATTTGTTCGGAAGGGTCGGAAGGGCCGCTCACAGGGATGTAGCTTTTACAGCTCCAATGCTTCCAAAACTTATAGTTTTTGGGCCCCCCCCATTTTGACAAACACCCCCAAGTCAGAGAAGGACCTATTGCACTCGCCAGACTTGTCACATGTTTGTCACACATGCCCGCGTGACATGGCGATGTCTACACTTTCGGGAGGGCCTGTGAACATTTGCCACTCACTACAACCCATTTCCCACTCAAACTCCTGGAACAAATGCAAAACAAGTTGATTAAGTACACGGGCAGCTTGTTTTTCTGTTTTGTCGCGGAGGCAAAACCGGCTTCAGCTTGACTAGGGGGCGTCCAACTTTCGAGCGAACCCTCTCGCCTACATAAACCTTGCATGCGAGCACCATGGAAAGCCATTGCGCTCACCCAACCTCTTCTGGGATCGGCGGGGAAATGGTTGATCTTGCCAAACCGGAACAGGATTCAAGTCTTTGCAGGCCCGAGTTGCCCAGTGACCCTTGAGAGAAAGCAAATGTTGGCTGATTCAGTTTTGGGTCCACTCAGCCTTCAGACATGGACCTGTTTAAGCATGGGCGAGTACATTGTTGTGGTTGGAGAGAAAGGGATTGAACAACTGGGCCAACAACTGGGCTCTGTGAGCCCATCCTAATTCGGCCGGGTCGGAACAAATACACAGAGTGCAGCTTTTGGAGCTGGAATCTGGTTGGCGAAGCCCCACTTTGGCTGAAGGCTGGAGTGGAGCTGTGGCCCAGTTTTGGTAGGAAGCCCGCTGACAATTCCCCCCTACCCAAATCTCCCCCAACCAATCCAAATCACCAACTAAGGGTAACCTGAATTTCTGAATAGTGGCCAGGGCTAAGGCTCTGCCATGGCTCCGCTTGTGGCGCCAAATGGGCTCCTGACAGCTATGCTAAGCAGGCCAAAGCTGCGGCGGCGCCATTGAGCAGCCCCAGCCTGGCTTCCGAAGCCACCAGAACGCCAAGGAAGGGAAAGAGAACAAAAGGCCAACCACTCCCAGACAATCCATGTAAGTAAGAATCAATCAATGTGTATATATACATATATATATATATATATATATTTATTTACATGTATATATGTGTATATCAGTATTTCCATGTATATAAACATTTGATCCATTTGGAGGGTAAATGTGAGTACATTTTGCATATGTGGATTGTTTGAGACTTGGGTGTGTTTTGTTCAAGGGTACAAGTACTTTAAACATTGACTTAAAGGCAAGGCACACCGCCAGGTACACCTATTTCCACACGTTCCCTTTTGGAATCTAGCGCAACACACGGGTTTGTCTCATGGGATATGAAACCTCTGGAATGGGAATGTGTGTCGTTGTTCCATCCCAAAAAGACCCAGACCCAACATGGATCCGAACTTGGAAAGCAAACCGCGGAAAATGGAGGGTGGACTGAGCATCGTTATCACAATGTGCAGTCTGGATGTCTGCAAGCCAGACACGACCCGAAGATACTCTGTGCTCAAAAGAGGCACATTGGCTGAGCAGGGGCTGGTAGGTGGGATCCTACACAGCTGCTACTGGGGCAAAAGGCAGCAGCACTATGCTGCTTCTCTCTCGCTCTCACAAACAGGGTGGTCCTGTTGCTACTTTTGAGGTGAGTGGTGGCACACGCTTAAGACGAAACCTACACGTCTTGATTATTTTTTCACGGGGTAGCCGCATTTTACCCACTTGGGTAATCAGAAAACAACGGTCCGGATCCATCCAGAACTGCTTTCGCCTTACATGGGAACACTCAGTTTGCAAACAGGTTGTCCTGGCCCTACTCGGAGAGATTTATGCTCACTTCTTGCTGCATTGATACGATCCAAACCCTGTGGCAGACGTCGGCACTGTGTTCGAAGTTATCCTTATATTATAAAACACGGCTTTGCTGAGCGCACTTTGGAATTCACCTGACCCTGTTTAAACCAATATGTAGTCAGCAGTACTTCTTGGTTCTTCAAAACCGGAGGAAGGCCCTGATCCTGTGGTGTGACACCACTCCAACAACGGAGCCGCTTACATCTGGGATAGGGAATTTGATTGAACTGGCCAGTGCGCCGCATCTTCTCAAACGACCCCAAGTGAGTCCAAGCCCCGGGCAGAGCATGCACGCAGCCCTGATGAGAAGCATCAAGGGGCAAACGACCTGACGGCAGAGACTGACATGCTCTGGCTGAGGACTCCAACGAGTCAAATATATATCTGAATATATAGACGTCGTTAGCTGCGCTGTTCGCAAGACAGAAATCTGCCACGCACAGGAGAAAAACATTGATCGTGAACCAACAAGGGTGAATCGTGCTTAAGAACAAGCATGAGTTGCGAGGCGTCATTTCGCTGATTGGCGGAGGCGTGCGAAATGATTCACAAGATTGTGTAGGACTAGAAACTTAGGCGCTTCAGTACCGAAAAGCTTGTCGAAATAAGCAGTCCTCTGCTTCCATTGCGATATACAATACGATACGTAGAATAAGATGCATTGGATGCACGGTTGTGGTTGACAACAGGCATGATCACATTGGCAGCAAGCCGTGGGGAAAGCACAAAGAAAACACGACACGCTGGTGAGAAAGCTATCATTCAAACTCAATTCAAAGGTGTGCGCTTGCTTTGCCTCCCGCTACCTCGCCACTCTTGTGGCCGATCCTGACTCAACTGCACGGGTGGTCAATACCAGGACAAAATGGGCATGTCTCAAAATAGGGGTCCCCTAAAATGGTTGGTGTCCTTTTGGTTTTTCTTGGAATACCAAACAAGGGGACGGCTATTTTGACAACTCAAATAGGACCAAAAAACGAGTAGGCCTTCCAGCTTCCGATCGACCAATTTATTGTAGGCGTTTCTCCAAATTGACCCATGTGCTTGGCAGGGAATTCATGAATCACTGCATACGCCATGCGGATGACCCATTGAGATCGCCTGCGGATCATGCCGCCATTGAGAGGGGAACCCCTGATTCAGCCGGAGTTCAGGACTGATGGCTGATGGCGCTAGGTGACTCCGACTCTCTACCTTGGCGCCATATGAGATGAGACCGAAAGAAACATGCGAAAGGCACGACACGAAGCGCAGGCCCAAGCGTTGCACCATCCAAATTTAAAAGCAGGGACATGTGAACACCCTGTCAAGGTCCTGGTACTGCTGACCCCTGAATCCCAGATTTATCAGAACCCCAAATTATTGAATATGAGGGGGCCCTCGGGAATTGTTGAAAGAATGTCTGATGAACATGTACAGGGCCCCAATCATTTGTGAATGGGGGGGGGGGCGGTTTTTTTTGGAATTTCCAGCCCCAGGACTGACGAATGCATTCCTGGCATTCTTGGACTGGATTTGTATGAGTCCCTTTGGGTATTTTTGCTTGAATGCACCAGCCCCGGCAAAACTTTCTGGGGCCCCGGCGGACACCAAGGCCACCCGAAGGAAGGGCAGCTTCCTGTGAGTCATGAATTTTGAATGTTCATTAAGGCCTTAGAAAGGTATACGGCCTCAAACCCTCAAAACGCGGGGACCCCCGGTCAGTATTCCATGTTGGGCAGAAAATGGCTATAGGTCTCCAAAATAGTCACAAAGCCAACGCTATCGAACACTCACTTCCGGAGTGGATTGGCCAACCGAGTCCCAACCTGTTTGTTGCTTGCCGCAAATGGCCTTCCCCGAAAAGTGAGTCCAGGACCTCGGAAACTGAGATCATGGCTATGAACCAACCGTACCTGACTGTCGAGCGTGTCTGAGTTCTACTTCAAACATCAACCAACGTGCCAACGGGGCTGGCTATGTTGAGAGAAGGCGCGAAAGCGAGGGTCTGACATTGGGCTTGAACGCCCTAAGACATGTTGCTTGTTGCTGGACAGGTTCAAGGGACTCTTACCGGTCCGGTCTGATAGTCCCACTGGTTCATGTTCCCATGCATCGGGGAATCTATCGCGGATATCATTTGTACTGACATGGGGCACCAACAGCCGCCCCGACGACGCAAATGAGGGTGGTGTCCGTTCAAAGCTATCCAACAAGGAGTGTTGTTGAATCGCTCCGAAAACAGTTCAGGACTCCAATATGCGTCAAAACTTGGAGCGCCTTTGGGGTGCAGCTCAAAACCCCAACATGCAACCAGACAGTTTAAAGAGGGTGATTCCTGGTTTTTACACTGTCTACCCGGTTGGAGCTCACTCCAAATGGTCAGCGTTTTGTGGCTCCCCTTTGTTCAAACCATCCTGAAAAGAAGTTGTCCGCTTCGCTTCGACACACAATGACACGTATACACCATACATACCAGCAAATTCTCTTGGAGAGTGTTGTGCTTTTCGCCGGGGGGGCCATATCTATATATACACACATAAGAGAGCACGAGAGATGCGCAATTTGCAGTGCCAGCCCCGCAGCCCAGATCATCCGAGTTCAAGCGTGCCGGGCGGTACGCAGAGTGCCCTCTTCTCAGCGCATCACCCAGCTGGCTCATGATCTTGGCCAGGGTAGACTACAGTGCCCTGATTGATATGCCCAGGCGATACCTCAATAAGGGGGGCCCCTCCAAAAAACTTTTGGGCACCATGTTTATCATGTATGCCCCATGTCCCCCCCCACCAGATGTCCCCGCCAAACAAAAATTAAGGGCTCAAGTCTATGTTGGCATCTGGGGGGGGGGGACATGGGGCATACATGAGTTTCTCCATGCCCCAAAAGGAGCTTGCTCTCATGGCTGTGCCCTTTGACCCGCTGACATGGCACCTGGCAGGGGGCTTGCTGAGAAGGAAACTGACCTTGCAGGGGGCCCCCTTCTACAGGTGCAATGCTTGGTGGGGAGGGTACCCCAAAAGGAGATTGGTCTACACATACTATGGTTAGGTGCTCCATCCTAATCTACATGGGAGTGACCCATGTTGAAAGGTTCATGCTACATGCGGGGCAAAGTTGCAGCGCAGGACCCAGGTCGGGTCTCGACTCTTAAGTTCGCAAAGAAACAGCAAATTGTCAACACCTCTCCAGTAACTGATGTTTAAGAATGATGGCTGAAACATCAGTAAACCAGTACCAACACAAGAATAAAACGTTGGGACAAGTCGGCGCAGTCAGCCAAGCCTTAACCAGCAAAAGCCGCAGTGGCGAACCACACCACTGGCTTGGCTAAGTCCAAGAGTTTAGTTGAAACACACAAATCGATCTTCTCTCACATCTTCCCAAGAACACAAAGCAATACAAAGCAAGTTGCCTTCCATGGAACCCATATGGGCCAGGGTCTGACGGTTGAATCGCAATTTCAACTTTTAATCCTACCTCATACGGCGTGAGCACCTTCAGTCTGCGGGTAGCTCACAACTTTTGCTCACAACCTTTGGAGGTCGGGCCTTCGGGCCTTCGGGCCTTCGGGCCTTCGGGTGGTAATGGCCGAGTGCCATCTGTGCACATTGCAACCAAGGACGCTGCCAAAACCTTACACATTGCCAGTAGCCGAGCGTGTGACCCAAACAAAGGGCTCGCTTAGAGGGAGGCCTTCATCATGGGTGAGGTCATATCCCACAAAAAAACGAGGTTGCCATAATTGGTCAAAAGCAGGGAACACGGTGGTCAAAAGCAGGGAACACGGATTCGATACAATCATCTATAATTGATTGGCCGCAGCGCTAGTCACTCATTTGGCGGCTGAGCGCTACTTGGTTCGCGAAGGGCGCCACCCCACCCTCCCGTCCCTCCACAAACGCCAACCAATCGTCGGTTCGGTTGCGGTGTTAACCCAGAAACACGGCCGGGAAGAAACCAACAGAAGCTCCATCCACACTGAATCATTCAAACCAGGGACTGCAAACATCTTGCAACGTAACTGGCAAGACAAAACCAAATGGCCGGCAACTTGCCAAAGGTCCAAACACAAGCATCATGCTCCCTGCAGCTGCAAATATTAATGCATTCTCCCAAATCAGACAGTGACTGCTCAGGGTTGAAACCCGCGACCCGAACCCACCAACCAATCGGATCATCCGGGCAACCATGATGCCGTAGTACAGCAATGACCAGGCCAAGGTGGCCTCATCGACGTGTCGGCTGGATGTTGGTTGCGTCTGCAGCATTTGGGCGAAGATAACACGACAGAAAAAAAAAGGTTATGCTTCCATGCACAAATGCTTCACTGGACCCCTACTTTCTTCGAGGATCCCTTTCACAATACGGCCCGCTCAATCAACTGCTGCGTCCCCAAGATGTTCAAGGCTACTACCGTGAACCTTGCTTAACAAACATCTAACCCTGTTCCAAAGAGTGTTTCAAAGCCACCCCGTGCCATGCTCGAATTTTGCCCGACCGACTGGCTTAAGCCGCGGAGACGCGGTTAATGGTAGCGCAAGGCTCGGCAAGCAAAAGTCAACTGAACTCAGATTAGCCCGAAGCCAATGGCCAATCATGCCTCGAGTGGCTGGGGCCCAATGCAAGGGGTCTCCGCCAAACAAACCTTCGAGCTTCATGGGTGAGGATGAGGTTGCCAGGATTTGCCCAGACTCCTTGCGCAACCTGCTCAGGTAGCCCTCACCTTGTGATATTCAGGGATTGAGGCATTGTGTAACATGGTTTGGAGAGGGCCACCCAGTGCCTCCAAATCCCAAAATCAAAGTCATAAGTGAGTCATCAGCAAAACATGGTATGCATTGGTCTACCCGAAGCCATAAGGGAATCAAAAGGGCGGATATCCGCACCTATATGGCTATGATTTTTTTAGGGGTCTGTAACGCGCGACGCGCCACGAATCTTGTTACGGAGGTGTGTAACGGAGGTCCTTGTTACGCAGGTCTGTAACAGGACAAACATTTCCTGACAAGCAGTATCAGTAGCACAATGTAGCGCAGCACAACGAGGTATGTAATGGCTATGTAACGAGGTCTGTAAGGAGGCAAAGCAAAGCGCAGGACGCAAAGCGCGCCTCCGCAGCTCCAGCTTGATTGCAGCTACCCAACGCAAGCCAATCTGCGGCGAAAAGCAGGGTTGCTGGCCCTGGCTGGGGTTGGGTCTGGAACGAGGTATGTAACGGCTATGTAACGAGGTCTGTAACAAGACAAAGCGAAGCTGGCCCGGGCTTGGGTTGGGTCTGTAGCAAGGTATTGAACGGCTAGGTAACGAGGTCTGTAGCGAGGCAAAGCAAAGCGCAGCACGCAAAGCACGCCTCCGCAGCTCTATTCAATGCAAGCCAAGCGGCAAAAAGCGGTGGTTGCTGGCCGGGCTGGGGTTGGCTCTGTAACGAGGTATGTAACGGCTATGTAACGAGGTCTGTAACGAGGCAAAGGAAAGCACAGTTTGCAAAGCGCGCCTCCGAAGCTCCAGATTGATTGCAGCTACTCAACGCAAGCCAAGCTGCGGCAAAAAGAGGGCAGTCACGTCACTGGCCTGGTTTGTTCATCTGAGGTGTGTAACGAGGGTGTGTGACGAGGGGTGTGTAACGCGGGGTGTGTAACGAGCCAGCTGGTCTTGTTACAGAGGTCTGTAACGAGGTCTGTAACGAATGTCCGCCGCAGCTTTGTTACAGACCCCTCAAACAAATTCGCTGCCATATATATATATATATACATATGCCACGATCAAAACTAATTGTGTGAGGCATGGTCCATTACTAGGTACTTTTACAATATTTATCTGTTGCTAACGTAAAGCCCTCTTCCTGTAAGGCGGTGTGAGTGTAGCTCAAGTGACCTGTGCGTTGCTCCTAAACAGAAACCCGAAGGCGTCACACTGTGGTCCGCCCTGCATGCACCATGGACCACAATGTTCACACGAGATTGGCTGCCACTATAATGGCCTGACCAAAGAGTACAAAGTCCAGGAACTCAGGAAGTGAGTAACACGTCGGCAAAATGAAAAAAACACAATTTGCCGGCCTGAAATACGTGCTTTGCGGTTTGCCTTCCCTTCAAACACGGATATAATAGGTCATCCTGGCTCCGAGTCCGATGAACAAACCTAAACACTCCTATTTGACGCAGAAAGCGCAAGTGCTCAAGCCTTCAGTCAGCCTCATCCGATTCATCCGGTTGGCAAAAACGGCTCTGCCTGCCAGGCAACAGTTCTCATGTGCGCCCAACACCTGTGAACTGTGGGCTCCAAAATGGCTGTATGTGGTGTGGTGTGTGGTGTATGATTCTCCGTGTGTGTTTGCTTTGAGGCTACTCTTTTCATCATGGTGTAAAGGAAAACCAAAAGGAAAACCGCCAGTTGTTGGGTTCCCCTTTTCGACAAATTCGGACGAATTGTGGGCTTTGGAACTGCTCACCCTTTTTCACCTCGTTGCCACCGTGGATATGGGGTGGTCCTTCGTGCTTCCTTTTTGATTGCGAAAACACTCATGTTTCTCACCATATGTAGCCGCTTCGGGGCATGACTGAAAAGCAAACGCTGGAGAGGAAAAGGTTGCAAGGCCGGTGTAGGTCATCCACCATCGACCACGAGTTGTGTCTCAACTGGTTTGCTGAGTATCAAAGTTGGCTGAACATCTATATCAGTGGCAAAGTGGTGGGTATGGGCCATGTCAGCCCTTTCACAACTGCAAATGCTAGGGCACATGTTTGGACGGTTGCTGGATGAGATAGGTTGCTGCAGGTTCAGGGAAGCCATCTGCCGCAAACCGCAGATTTCGGAAGCTGGTAGCTAAGCCTCAGGCATAGAGAAAGCCAATGATGCAGGAGAGGTAGGCACGCAAGTGCTCGTACCTGGGAGTGTTGCTGCGTTCTATCGACCAGACTTAAACATATTCTTCTTGGGACTACAACATCGTTGATCCGCTCGCTCTGTTGCTCCTTTTCCCGGGTTCGACTGGGGAAAATGTCGGAACATGTTGGAATCGCGGGCAAGAAGGACGGCACCATCTAGCAATGAACCAATCAAGGCACGATATCTCAGTTCAGCATTTTGCTCGTCCAACTTTCTAAAAATATGACACCTGGCAACATGCTCACCTGCCCAAAAGACCGGGAATTCAAATGAATCGACAAACACAGACGTGAAACCAAAAAAGCGTCAAAAGTCTTGCCCCCCCCTATCGTAATGCCCAAATATAAATTCTTGTGTGGGGAAGCTTAGGAGAGGGGTGTCAAGTATCCCATTTTGTGACCTTGCAAGAGCGTGTCAGAGGCTTCAGGGATGGACCTTGGCTCAAGCGCTGAGCTTTCAGGTTGTGGGAATAAGCTTGGGCTACCTCTGACACGGGGAACCTCCCCCAGTGAAACGTCAGTCATGAAAGTGCTATTGCCCAGTATCAGAGAGGCCGATGCCTCGAGTGGGTGCAAATTACTTGTAACTAGGTCTTGTTAAAAGGAATTCCCGCACTGCAGCTGCTTCTGTCGCAGCGTCTTTGAAACTCTTTCGCCCCTCTTCCATCAACTGTCTCCATTTCTTAGCATGGCCTTGACAGCAAAAACAAGTGATGGATGGAGAAGAAAACGAGACAGTCAATCCAGATATGTGTACAGCCTGGTCTTTCACCATTTCATCTCTTATCTCATTCAACCGCGTCAGCATAGAAGAGTGGAAGCGAGGGAGCAATAAGAGATGAAACATGTCCATGCCCTTCCAAGGCTCTGATTCACTTGTGGAACTTCGTCTCCTTCCCATTGTTCCATCCCTATCATAGATTAATCATGCATACAGATAATTACGAAAACAAAAACAAAAAAGAAGATAACGATGGCGTGACATAACATATTGCACCCAGCCTCCGTAGATGCATTGCACCAGCAACATATGAGGTGACCACACTGTTTTTAGTGCGAATTGCGTGCGAGAGATCTGCCAGGACAATGCCCCGATCCGGAAAACGCAAACAACTCAAAGAGAACAAACAGCCCCGGTCCCCCAGACAAAAGGTATTGGGCATGACCACCAAGTATCTCCCTCACGTGTTGTTGTTTGTTGTGTTCTTTCTTTTGTTTTTGTACTTTCCTTCAGGTTGTTTGGTGGCCTTGCAATTAGTTTGCCTTTCAGGCACCACTTTTTTGGTTTTGCACATGGGAGGCCTTACAGGATTGTTCACAAGCAGGCATGTGCGGAATTGTCTGTCTTGATATTCCGCAAATACTTGGACTAGTAAATGTGTCAACCACACTTGTGGTAATCCAGCAACAAAACACAACTTGGAGCATTGGCTTCATCAGAGATGTGGCCATGTCCAAACATGGATCCGCCAATGGGCTAGAAAAAACATAGGCTGTCTGGAACACATCAAGAACCATCCACACCCTTGTGGTCTCCTTTGGACGAAGCAAACACGAGTCCAGTCAATCCTCGCAGCATACATGCCCCCCCTAGTTTCACTCAAAACGCTTCAAACGCAGGGGCGAGGCATGGACAAACATCGCATAAATCATGGGTTTCATCCTTCACCAAGCAGCGCAACCAAGGCCCCCATGACTCAAGCTCCAGGCACGGTTGAGACTATCGGCTGACCTGGGTCTCCATATTTCCCGCTCTGAGCGGGTCTTAGTTCTACCTGCCGTGCACCAAGCCGATTCCTCCGGGCCAACGGCATTTTTCTTTCTCCGCTTGGGTCCGAAACGCGGCCCATGTGATGTCCATGGGTAGGCATGGTGTGCACCTGAGGCGCGGGCGCACAGAGGAGGTACGTGCCCACCGCGACAGCCAGCACCTGGCCGACTTCGAAGGCTCCTACGCGGAAAGGATCTCTTTGAGTCAACCCTCTATATATAGGCTTCTTTTCTGGGGCCGGGGGGGGGGGGGGGTAGGCAGTTTAGGCTGCTTTGGGGATGGGGGTGGTGGTTGTTTACAAGGAAAAAACGAGCAAGCCGTCACAATCCAAGCGTGGCTTCACCTAGAACCTTGTGTACACAAAGAGCCCGCCCTTGGGAGTTCCCCACGTTTAAACAAACCCAGACTCAGACGATTCACGGGGTATAAAGGGTGCAGCCGCCAATCCTGTACTTGTCGCTGCCTTGGCATCCTTGAGATGTTGGGCCTCCGGTCCATCCAAAAAAAGGCGGAAACCTGCATCACACAGTTTCAAGCAAGTGGTCTTGGCATGTGCAAGAAGCAAAACCAGTGGGTTATCAAACGTGCGCCCCCTTGCTTAGAACACGGCTGTCCTGCTGTCCCGCCATCAAGCGCGCAGGAAAGGGTCCCGCATTGTGACAAGTGCCCTCTCTCCAAGTCAAAACAATGTCCACGTATGTCCCGAACCTGGTGGCCCCCTTTGACAGGCACTGTCCAAGCGGCTGTTGGATGGCAAGCAAGGAATATCTCGGACTTGAATATCCTGAACTCAAATATCGTGGACTCAACAAGACTCTAGGCGCCTGTTTTCGGGTGGTTTGTGAAACAGCAAAGGCAAACACTCACAGACATCTCCTGCAGCAATCGGCTCAAAGGACACCAAAATCGAAGACTCGGCATGGTAATTCTTCAGGCTGTAATTATCCCAAAAGCCATGTTCCGGATCTATGTGACTTTAGAAGTCGGTGTGGGTGAAAGCCGCTACCCGCACGTTTCAGCCATGTGCTGGCTTTCGGCCATACACATGAGACATATGTTCATTCGAAACCAACTACTGAACCGCCATGATGAACACGATAGTATGAGTCTGCAAACATATGTAGGTTGGATTGTCAAACACACGGACATTCTTTGAGACCTTGCCAACAAACCTGCAAACCACAAACCCAACAAGATTCAGATGATATTTTGACAACCCCATCTTTTTTGTTGCTTCTTTGCCTAAGCGGCAGCAGAAGATGTTTCGGCCGAAGCAGTCAGATGAGGCGCCAGAAAGTAGCAGGCGATGTTGAGCCACACCTCTGGCGCGATTTGCTTTGAGGTACCTCTGTGGGTAGCCAGGCATCTGTACCTCTAGGCTTTACGTGATGGCGTCCCCTCATGGCTTCTTCTTACCTAATACAATTGGAAGCATTGTGCTCCAGAACGCATGCACATCTGAAGTCAAATCCGCTGCAATTGACGCAAAGTATCTTGCTTGGTGTGCAGGATCTTGCTTGTTCCCTAGTTTTGCAGATTCACTTCCTCTAGTTTGAGGAAACATCCACATTGTACGGCATGATGCCTCACGATGATCAGTTTGTCTGTTTCTGAGATAAGTGTTGCGTTCTCACAACGTTAAACAAATCAACATTGCTCTTCCTTGCACAATGGCCTAAGGCACCAGCAAGTCGTCAGATCCAAACCGCTGAATCACTTTGGGAGTAGTTGATTGGGAAAGTTTGCCCCACCTGCCGAAAAAAGTATAGGTCTGTTTCTCTGATATCGCAACATCCAAACGGCCATATCTTGTTGGAGAGGACCCTATTCGTTGGTTGCTTTTTGGAGGAAGATTGGAACCACCAGTTTTGGGGTGCCTCATGTGGACACAAATCAATCGGGGAAAGTTGCCTTGGGAGGAAACAAAAATCGGAACCACCCGTGTTTGGGGTTCGTCCATTTGGAGACAAACCTCGGAAGGAACATGTGTGCCATATTTTCTTGGGTGGGGCTGCTGCCCGTCCCAGTGACTGTGTCGTTTCAAAGGGATGCACCTTGTACAAGATATAGTCACGACTTCCCACGTTGCTTCAGGCTCAGACTAATTGACCACTCTCCGAAACCGAAATACAGTTGATGGCGTGAAACTCCCGGAGTCAAGTCTATGTTGACTATATGCTGCCTTCGGAATTATTATGATGAATATAACAATCACCTGTCAACATCTACATCTATAGTGCCCCTGTGTGCGACTGTGAGAGGAACATGAACATGCAGCTCCTCTCGCCACAACAACCCTTGCCCCCCCCCCCGCCACCAAGCATGAAAAACACATCTGACCAACCAGCTTGTTCTTTGACAGCCCCATGGGGCCGAGCTGGCCCAATCCAAAGATTCTACCTGGAATCCTTTCACTTCTCCATAGAAAACCCATAGGCCTATAGGCCACATTTGGGTCATCGACTCCTATCAAAGAAACAGCCAACGTTGATCAAAACAAGGCAACGTATCACACATACCATTGTGCCACAGTGACAAACAAGCACAAAACCTGATTTCGTTCGATCCTCAGAGGACATGATAATCAAGCGAGCCATCCAAGACGATTGAAGATGTGTTTTGCTTTCTCAGAATAAACTCAACAGAAGGCCAGCATCTTTTCTGATGATCCTCTTCCGTTGACATTCGACCGCGGATTCTGGGCCCTCGTGCAACAAAGCAGTCCAGCAGGGGCAAAGAGACCACAGAAACGATGTAGTGCAGCTGCCATCAGTGCGCAAGAATTCACCAGCATGTCTCAACATGCAAGGTCAGCCTTAAACACGTTGTCCAGTTGACCTTTTGCAGAGAAGTCCATCCACTCCAATGAACGACTCCAATGAACGCTAACATGAAACGCCAAAACGGACCCCGTCAAGGAGATCAATCTAAAGCTGTGGTTGCTTGGGTTCCGTGTAAGCATTGGGGATGCAGCTTCTCAAGTTGATTTGGAACCCTTTCCGGACCCTCTGCGGCCAGCAAGCCGAAACGCGTCACCAAAGGGGCCCGATTGACCCCTCCGACTGAAAGGGAGATGTGCCAAGTAAAGCTCTTGATGTAATCCCGCGTTTCATCTCTGGCAGGCAGGCAGACATGTAATGCTGCAAGACCACGATGTGTTTGTTGCTACATGGGTACTTCGCATCACCGAAAAGGGGGAAATAATTACCCGATGCCTTCTTCATCAACCAATGGCAGGAATGCAAAACGCTAAGCTCCACAAACACGGCAAGCAAAACAGTTGTGATTGAAACTGTGTGACCAGGGGCTTGCATCTTGTATTTTCAAAAGTGATATAAACAAACAACTGAAACAAACATGCTGTTTCTCGCAAGTCTTAGAAGCCCCTTCCAGTTTTTCCAGCTCAGACTTCAGCTTTTGCTCACTTGCCTCAGAGGCCGCCTGAACAAATTGACTAATGGCAGATCCACTCTGGGAAACAAAGGCCAACAAAGCAAACAACTGTCTTGAGTCCCATACGAAATTCTCAGCTAAAGGAAGCCAAAGGGGGATAGATGACGGATGTTCGCGCCCCTTGCAGATGGCGTCCTGCACGGACACATAATCATTCGAATGGCGGGGTAAAGCTTTGGGATCTCTAGAAAACTCGCCCTTGAGTCTTCATAGGGGACTCACAAAGACGGGTGCCCAGGTGGGAAGTGGGTGCCGCTTCCCCGCATAAAGTCTTTGGACACCGATACTTGGAAGCGGAGAAGCCCAATGAAGTCTGTTCTATGATTTGCCAACCTGAGTTGAGGAATCGTAAGGGATGAACTCATGTGGCTTGTTGAACCGCCAGGTCAGCTCGCTTGCACAGGTGCCAATCTGCTCTCCGGCCTGCGCCCAAAAGGATGCAATGATGGAGAAGGCCTCAGCCAGACCCTGAGAACTGATCCAAAAGGTTCGGCTTTGATCAGAGGGTATGTCTGCGTTGCTTTCCGAGGGCTCCATTTTGCCCCGGTTCTGTATGGCCCTAAGTGGGGAGTACCCGCTGAGCAACATGTCCAACGAGGGGCGATTCGGTCATGCCACAGACCAGCAATGTTTCAACTGCATTCGCATTGCTCCAACCGACCCGAAAAATATGACCTTGTCTCCATGTGGGAGAGCCCCCAAATTGGCGGTTTCCCTGAAATCAGATTCATGTTTTCACCAACCCCACACTTCCAAGAAGGAACGACTAAACCTCCCAAGGTCGAATCTGTAGCTGGGGCTGCGGCGGACATGAAAACCACCGCAGGGAAGAGGGAGATGAGATCCCAAAGCCACCTCACGCATCTTCGCGCGCGAATCGAGCCGAGTCATGGCCCGGAATTTGATTATATCATCCGTAGCAAACATTCGGAATCCCTTCTTGGAGGAAACTCCTTTTGGGGGACCCCCAACAAAGAGGAGACCCTGTGGTTTAACAAAGATGTAGAGTCCCCATTCGGGACTCTAGTGCAATCTTGCTTCGCTATGAAGGGCTGCAAAGATCGTGTGCCGGGTTGCCACACCAAGAGGCTTCAGCCTCGTTGCAAAGAAGTCAATTGACAAGGAGTCCGCATGCTTGATGCCACCAGGGTCCAACTGGCGAAGACCAAGCATTAGGCAGGCTCACACGGGCAAAGCGCCATTTTTTTCCGGCCCTAAAGGATTTTAGGCGTGCTCCTGTCGGTTTCCTCGGAACCATGGCATTCCAGCAGCTTTCATGGAACGACTCATCACTCATTTTGCGTGGTTTGCGCTCCCCTCGGGGAGTCTGACCTGCGCGCCACCAATTTCGACGACAGATATGACAGTTTCTCAGTTCCGGGTCCGTGTCTCCTTGGGTACGGGCCGTCTGGCTGGACATGGCTGTCGAGCTACCATGTCCACCCATCTACCGTGGCAAAGCGAACTGGTATCCCCGAAATCTTTAGTTCCAAATATTTCCAGTTTCCGTTCCAACCACGTGTCACAGTGTTTCGGTTCACATTGCAATGAGCTGCCCAGTGGATCGCAGTTGTAGTAAGTCCCTGACAGTGTGGTGAGGGTGGTTCCCCTGGTTGCCGACCATGGTACATGGTGTGCGCATTTGAACCGCTATTGCTTGAACAACCTCCTTTGGGCCTCCATTTACAGCGCACCGCCTGCTAGTTTATCTCAATTTTGCCCTGCCCGGTAGCCGACAAAACCTGGGTAAATTATAATATTTCACCAGCCAGAAAGAAGGTGGTTTGGGGGCTATTCCCAACATAAACCACCATTTAGGATGAGGTAGTGCGAGGTCATTAAAATTCACCCAAACAAATGGAATCACTCAGCTGTTTCATTGCGGCAAAGTCGAGACAGTCGAGACGACTTGAGGCAGGCGCTGGACTTGTCGGTGGCCCAGCTGTTGCAGGAACTCCAGCTCGCCTTCCTGTGGGCCAGGCGGGTAAGGATACCGGACTAGGACCAGAAAATCTAACCAAAGAAAATGAAGTATGAACGTCAAACGTTGGTTTTGGGTCCCAACGCCAGTTGCAACTGGCCCGAGAGAAGGGAGCCCGAAGACATTTTTGGGGATCCCGGAAGGGAACAAGGGAGCAGTCATCAGCTGGGCTGTTGGTCGAGTCCCCGAGAACATGCCCAACTGCTAAAATGGAATGTCAACCTGTTGAGAGCAGGAAAGCCGAGCAAGCTCTGACGCATATTTGAGCGTCGAAACCCATGCTCTTGAGCACTCTTGTCACAAACACATCGCTTGCGATCAAACGATGCACGGCCGTAGTATTTGTTTGTGAAAAAGCCAGATGTCACAGGTCACTGCAGATTCTATCCCCTTTGCTGGACCCCAGCGATCCAGGTTACCCCTGTAGCAGGTAACCAGCCGTGTTCCTTTATATACATGGACATGGAATCACGGGAACAGGGAAACTCTGCCATTTACTGAAGTGTTAGGACCTGCACGGCGGCCACTACAAAAACCCGAAACACTAAACTTGAGACCTAAACTTGGACATGTCCAGGAGTGCAAAGAGTCTCATCAAAACGAGCTGGGAGCAATGACGCCTGAATGTATTCTGCTTGGCACATTGCTTGTTGACCCTTTCCCCCATCCCCGCACGTCATGCAACTGACTCCTACCCTGATCTAAGTCCTTCAAGTAGAATTATCCAAAAGAGTAGAAATCGCGAAAAGGGTACTCAGGCTACAAACCAACCCAAATATTCCTGAACACGTACATAAACATTGGCTTCCTTGTGTCCAGTTGAAACAATGCGAGCATGCTGCAACAAACCATGCAATAGTGTGCGATGTTGTGGAGCAATAATCGGTCACATGCACAGCTAGCCTTCCCTTTGTCCACCGGTGCGCGGGAAAACACTACAGTGCTACTGTACTGCATGCAGTATGTGTCCTGATTGCTCGCTTTTGCCACTGCGTTGCTTCTGCTGATACGTGGAGTACAAATCTCTTGTATTATGTGGTTGCCGGGCAGTGACATCGCTGATGCATATCTCTCAAGCATTGCTAGCCACACAAACACAAATCCATCTGACGCCAACGTTTGACATGTGTTAGTGGCATGCCTCATGATTGAATGATACAATATTCGAGTTGCTTACAGCAATTCAGCATCTCACAAATCAAACTGATACTCATCCCACAGCTGGAGAAAATTGGGTGCTTTGGGATTCCGTGCATCCTTCTCCTCCTCCCTAACAGTGACTTCTCACCTTACAAATGGCCATGGGCAAAAAACACAGACAAGGGAACCCACATCCGCAAAGCTGACGAAGCCACTACGCAGCTGTCTCTGGAGAAAACCAAACCTCAATCTACAAGGATCCAAACCCCGATCCAAGGAGCCAAACTGCACGTTTGACCACCAACATGTGCATGGCCGCGAGCACGTTTGTGATATCAATGGGAAACGGCCATCTAAATGCAATAGTCGTCGCTCAAGGGAGGGACCGCCCCCTGGACTCACCCAAGAGGGAACCATCCAAACCACAGAGGACCTGCTTTCCACAAATGCTTCAAGGTGCTCAGGTCTTCCCTGTGCCCCGAAGTTCCATGGGTGTTTTCTAGATTTTGGAACCCTGCTTGGTTCTTTGCAAACTGAACAAATGATAGCCATGTGTGGTCCGCCAGTTGGCACATCGGACACAACCCCATCACATCCTCGGGCAAAACTTGGTACCGAAGTGGTCTACCCAAAACAATGGGCCGCACCTATTTCCAATTGGGACTATCCTGTACAAACTCTCACATACTCGTTTATTATTACTAAGGAGCACTTGGAGGTGTCGAAACATCGTTTCATTCGGTATGAGGGACGCATAGAGGAAACTGCTCATCTTTTTCGGGGGCCCCGCTTGGAGGATGCAAAACGTCGCGAGCCGGCCGCTTGAGGTCGTGCCTTGTTTCCGATCTCTGCCAGCAGGCTTAGACCTCAGGAAAGGGGTGGGCTTCAGGTGGATTCGGCTTAGGGGGGTTGTGGTTGGCTGTGGGTTGGTTTGGTGTCGTCTTGAGCCTGGTACAGGGGGCTTTATTTCGGCTGGGCTGGGGGCTGGCTTGCGATCGATTTGGCTTGGGTTTAGTTGTTTTTTAATGGTTGGCTTTTGATATTCGAAGGTTGGGTGTACGGAAATGGGGGTGGTTTAAGCGATTGGTTCGGGGCTTGTTCAGGATGGTTTAGGGTTGTCTTTGGAATGGCTAGGTGTCTATTTTCAGGTGGGTGTATGGATTTGATGAGGCTGTAATTTAGGGCGGGTGGGGTTGGTTTAGGGCGGCTTTAGGTCTTGTCTTCTCAAGGGAAGCAAACACAAACACGAACTGGCAATGAAGCGCTGATTCCTACTCCTTTAAAGCCTTCCGACCCAAAACACCTTCTCTGGAAGAATCTCCTTTTGGGATCCCCCGTTTGTGCTTCATATTAATTAACCGGAATGTAGCACCTGTGGGTTGCCAATTTCGGGTGAGGTTCCTTTTGGGTTCCTTTTTGTGGGCGCTATGTCGGTGTGTGATGTTGGAGGGTATTCTTTTGGGGTGGTCCTCAATTCTAGGGGGTCCGCTATGTTGGCGCTGTGTAAAATTTTGTTTGACGGTGGATTGCAGGCAAACCTCGAAAACCCTGGGTCTGCCTCAAAAACAAGATAACCGTAAACCCAACCTTCAACCAGTCCTACTATTCAATACTATTCAATAAGAAGCCTGCAAATAAACGCTAAGTTCATCCTAAACTGCTCCCAACCTCAAGACCAAACCCCTTACCCCACCCTAAACCATCTGTAAACACCACCCTCAAATATGCTCCAAACCGACCACAAACCAAACCACCCGCACCACGGCCAACGGCACCCCAGTTTCTGGGCGCCGCGGCACCGGCAGGCGCTCGCCACCGCCATGCCCATGGCAAGCAGGCGACGCATGCGCCTCAGAACGACTTGGACCTGCGGATGGAACAAAGCCGCTTGCACCACTTCGAAACTAGGGGAAACCACAACGTTTGCTGATATTTGCAGGGGAATCGAATCAGTCATTCAACGGTTTCTCAGGTGGTGCAGGATTTCGTCCATCCACAGTATGGGTGTGTCCTGTTTAAAGAAACCCCGTTGTTTTTGTCTTTTTATTGTTATTAAAAACAGTGACGCCAAGCGGAAGCCACAATTGTTGGTTGCCCAATTTTGACACAAACTGCTATGGCGTCAAGACCAGGAACCTCTTTTGGGCTTGGTTTTGCCAACCTCAAAGGGAACGAGGGCTGCTAGTTTTGACACGCAAATGATTGAAAGGCCAAACTGAAAAGGCAATTCGTCTTGCAAGAGTCTCAGTCTTAGGTCCCTAATTTGGGCCCAATCAGTTGGCTGTGGAGCAAGTAAGCAGTCAACTCCCTTGCGGTATCAGATTCCTAAGACCTTCTCGCGCCACATGTTGCATTCACCGGCCTTGTTTGGATCCTCAGCATTCCCCAACAATTGTGGAGGTTTGGGGCTTGAACCCCTGGTTTTTGTCCGGAAACCACCTCCTAACCTCCAGACCACCCCCCAATCAGAAGGAATCAAACAACCCTTTTGCGGACGCGCCTGGACTGAAACAGCAACTGGCTTCAAAGGCCAGTGGCGGCCGCTAGGACCGCTAGGATTCCCTTTCGAGCATGCAGGACAAGACCTGACTAAACTCGCTCATGCTTAGTTTTGAACGCTCAAAAAGACAGAATCTAGTAGCCGAACCAAGCCGACAACCTTCCAATCTACAATGGCTGGTGGCTGCCAGCTGATAGCGGGTCTGAGTTGTGATCCCATCAAGGGCTCGACTTTGTATCCCGGAATGGTCATCGACTGCAATATTATATATATATATATGTATGTGTATATATATATACATGTATTGTATTAAAAAGAATCTGCGCTGCCAATGTCATTGTCCAAGTTTCGCTTGTTTGGGCTCCCCCCCTTCCGTCGGTGGGGCGTGCCCTGAGAGATTGCAAGAGGGCAGAAGTAGGAACTGCTCAGAAAACCGAGTTCATGCTGGCCTTTTTGAACACTGGCCCCCCAAAGGGCCTCATTTCAGAGAGGCTTTTGCTTTCTCTACGGCCTTTATCAGGAAGGGAGACAACGGTGCGGCCGTTGGAGACATGATATAGACTAGTGATCCCCTTTGAAGGTGCTTGAACTGGTGGAATGCACCTGGAAACGGTTGAAGGACGGTGTGACTTGGGCAACTTTAAATCCAACTCCTGAGAGAAACCATTCTTCTCCCGGTCAGAACTCCCTATGTATGTTTCCCCTTGTGACTGATCACCCCATGCAATCTGAATTGCAAACGGCCATGCGACGCTTGCAATCACCTCTAGTTCTCTTTCCCGGGACTGCCCCTTACAAGTGTCCAACTGCACAATATGTTCGTTTGCGGCGTATTAAGGGTCCGGAAAATCAATGTCATATCCCCCCCCCCCCCCGTGGCATCCCTCCAATGAGGCTTCATTTTGTGTTGGAAAACAGCTCCGGTTTGAGAGCGAGGCTCCCAGGGCTCTGGCTGACCAAGAGCTTCCTGGTCCTTGTCCTTTTCCTCCTTCTTGGTGGTGCTGTCCTTCCTGGTGGTTTCCTTCTTCTCTTCCTTGGGCACCGGCCTCGCGCCCCAAATCGGCTCGGAGGAAAACGGCCGATGGCCACGGCAAAGTGCACTGTGCGCTTGGCGCTCTACATGTCTTTGTAGGATAGGGGAACCTCTGCGTAAGGAACCGTGAGCTCGTCACACCCAGCAAGTAAAGGTGCTCTCTTTGTCCCTGACGGTCTTAGCCGATTTAAGGCAGGCCACTGGGAGGGCCTTTGGATGTGGCCCTCGCACAGTGGCCCGTGCCAACAGCTGTACCCCCCGCTAAGGAAATGCAGGGTGGTCTACTCTTAGTTGCAATGGTGTTTTCAAACTTCGGCAAACTAACATAAATGATTATCCCCATTTGGTTTGCCTTCGAGTCAATCTTAGACTTTTAGCATCCAGAGGAAAGCCCATCCCCAAGACGAAGGTGGTTGGTTTGCAGAACCATCCCAAAAGCACTGTGAGCTCCACTGACACCCAAGAAATCACCTCTTTCGGAGACTTCTCCTTTTGGGGATCTTCTTTGTGGGTTCCATGTCAGGTGAATTTGAAGGAAAGCTCAAAGGCTTATCCCATATCCCCAAACAAAGACCCGTGAGGGTCCATCAATAAACTGAAAACATGTAAAAACCCTGCGTTTGGAACACTTTGGCTAACCTGGTTGGATAGATGTTTAGTGGGGGGAAGCAGTTCAACCAAGATGGATTTAAACCATGGATGGTCACAGCCAAAATCGAACCTCAAACGCAGAATCATTTCACTCAGACATAAAAACGAGTGCTTAATTGCGTGGCTCTACTCGTCACTGAAAGGAAACAGGCAAATACAAACCAAAGGTCGGTTCGCTTCGGACAAGTGCAAATGTGTCACTGAAGGTCGAAGGGTTGATTATCGTGCAGGTAGGAACACATGGCAACCCTGCGAGTCACAATGGTTTGGGAATCTTCCCAACCTCTGTTGTGTCAACAACATACAGACGCTCTTTGCAGCCTTCGCTAAGAATGAGCAGGACAAAAAAACAAAAAACCAAACCACATACCAAGTGATTGAAGTACCGGCTTGTCGTTGGTTCACTGGTCGGCACCGTGTAGTATTTCCTGGTTTGTTTGCAGTCTTTGGAAGCTCCACGCAGGGAAACTGGCCGGCTTCGCACCGCGCCTAGGGCTGCGAAGCCACCTGTCAGCTCGGAAAGTGCCCACTCCCTGAAGGGATTGGCACCAAAATGTCAGAATTGTGTATCGCCTAAACGGCCTTTCCAAACAGTAAGTCCAGAAACTTCGGAAGCCAGAGAGTGTTTGTTTGTTTTTAAAGACGCCTTGGTTTGTGACCCAAACGTTAAACGAATCGTGTTCAAAGCAGAAAGGTCAAAAGTTGTATGTTGGGTTCCCCGAATCTTGTAACCATCTTGCAGTCCAGTAGTGTGGCACCACTCAGTCAGCAAATTTCTGAAATATAGTGCCTTTATGACCTTGCAAGGAGTGTCACAAGTCCATGCAAGCTTGCCAGCCTTGGTTGGGGGAACATCCTGAAACCACACAACCAAACCAATCGCCACTAAAAGGCGAGAATTGTGTGCAACATGATTCTAGGAGAACCTTGAAGTTGTAAGGAAATCAAGACCAAACATCGGCCCGTCTTGGGCAAAATATAGGGCATCGCATCGCGCTGGCAACCAAGGGTCGGCTCGAACCAAAGCACTCAACATGAACAGCACCACTCGACGCAACATGTTTATCATACCCCAACCACTACAAAAGCAAACACACGTCGCGGATAGTCCACAAAGTGCCTGTTTGGGTACCCTGAGTCTGGAGTTTGGAAAGCCAACTGGGAAGAGGAACAGTGTGCCTCTCAAGGTCTGTGCTTTGTTTGGCTTTCTCAGAGCGGGCGAACTGAAGGAAGAAGGTCGCGTCTGAAACAGGGATTGCCTCATGTCCTTTGACAAAACTTCTCAGTAGCGATGACAAGAAAGACTTTCTTCTGATATCCACACGTGCTGCTGAGGCATTGCCACTGCATGCTGCGTGGAAGGCGCTGAACGTCAATTGAACTAAAAGCAGTATCTACAATGTATTGTGCTTAGGCCAAACACAAAACCTGACAAACAGATCAAGGTTCATAGAGACGAGCTGACCTTGATGGGGCTAAGCATACACGTGACCCATGCCTGACCTTTCTATCTACGCAACAAAACTTGGCCGTAAGCAGGTCCTGACCATACGATCCACATCACTCAAATACACAGCAGAATGTAAAGTACTGGTGTTGCTGGCAGTTTCATGGCAGACCTTGAAACTTACCAGGTGGGTTGAAAAAAACAGCCCCGTGGACAACCCTTGTATCCTTATGCCCTAGTATCGGTCAGTATCGGTTCATTTTCCTCAGCATCGGTTTGCAGCGTTTTGGCAACTCTAGCTCGAAAGTCGGTCGCGACTTTTCCGTACAAGTGTAGTGCACAAAGTACATTTTGGCAGCTCCTGCTGCAAAGTCGCAAAGTCATTTTTTTCAGTACAAGTGTAGTACACAAAGTACATTTTGGCAGTTCCAAGGAAGGCTGCAGGCCAGCTAGTTGGATGCGGCATGGCGGCTAATGAGTTGGGTATCGGTTGGGTATCGGTTTGGGTATCGGGTTGGGCCCTTCAAATTGGTTTGCGACAACAACTTGGACCTGATGTGTTTTCATGGCTTCTGGGGGTATCGTTTTTGTTCCTCTGTAATTATCGGTTTACAATGGTTTTGGCCTGCAAAACAAGTTAAGGGACGGCCCCTTACATAACGAAAAGGCGCGGGGTTGTTTTTTTTCAGCCCAGGTTGGATTGTGGGTGCAAGAAAGCCGTACACAAGTTCATGGCCAAACGGAGCTCTGTGGCACCCGGCAAAAGAATGGCCAGCGCCCCAGCAAGCACGTAGAGCAGGAAGCAAAACTCAGCGGGGCTTTCAGTTGAAGAGGCACTTGTTGAAACAAACTAGCAGGAATGCAGGAGGTAGGGATAGGGAGGAATTCCAACCCCAAAGGCATTTGGATTTGTTGTCCTCTCCTCGGGGTTAGATGTTCTTGCCAAAGGTCATGGTCTTCGCGTCTGTCCTCTTCAGGAGTCCCCACATCTGAAGCACCAACGCCCTGACACGGCCGGTTACTGCGTTGTTGGCGAGGGTGAGGTCGAGAACTTGGTTCATAGCGCGGATTTCCGAAGGAATCATTTGCTCACGCGCCGCCTTGCAGAAAGCCTGGTCTGACAAACGCTTCGCCTTTGCCTCGGCTTTGCGAGCCGCCTCACGCGAGCTTGGCTTGGCAAGCTGTGCGAGGTTGCCCTTGTACTGCCGAATCTCGAGCTTCAACTGCTTCGTCTTCTCCAAAAGGTCTGCCAACGCGTTTTTTTCTCTCCCAAGGTCTTCTGCTTGGGCTTCTCCATTGACACAATCTGCTAACCCAAAACCTCTTGATTGCTGGAAGAGGCGATGCTTGGGTCAGCTTCTGTAAGCTCCATCGCAATGTCATCGGACTGTGTCGGTGACTGTGTCAAGTAATGGCACAAAATCCAGCATCACTGCCGATTGTTTTGTCCAAACTTGTGCAAAGGGTCTGCAAACATGATCAGGGATCCTTACATTATACACCTGAACATTGACTTGTAAATGGTGGTGTCTCTTTGTTTTGGTGGAAAAAGCCATGTTTCATTTTGGCATAATGCATCTTTTAAGGAGCCTTGGTGATACTTGTTCGTTGCCGATAACTTGCTAAAACCAAAAAAACACTCAGGCAGGGCAACTGAGCGGGAAATCGAACAGGTCCTTGAGCAGTTATATCCCGCCATCCCTTCGCATTGGACGAACATTGCCGGCTGGGGGGACAAACCACCGGCTCCCCTGCAAACTAGCACAGTTCCCAAAAAGGTGTGCCCCAAACCAAAAGACATGAAACCCAGCAAAGTGCTCGCACAAGACAAATCAGGCTTGTTTCTGCGCTCCAAATTTAGCAGTATAGCTTCTTCTGACTTCCTGCGTTCACCACGGCTCGGCCTTCTCACAAATAACTCGTCTCAAACATGGGTCCCAAGGTGCCTTGGTAGCTGAGGTACGACCCCTTTCACCGCGAAGCCCATCGGCCAAGGGACCCTTTAAAAGCTTGAACCCCGACGGGAACGAGCCAGGCCCGGCTCCATGCACATACCCTTCGGAAAAAATGGACATTAACCACTTGGGTGGGGTTCGGGAAGGCTTTGTCTTGAGGGGAGGGGGGGAGTGGGAGTGTGGGAGGACGCCATTGCTCCCAAAGTCACACACGTGGTACATTCAAAGGAAAAAAACAAAACAGTCACTGGCTTTGATAACCCTCCGTCAAAATAACGACCGCAATTGTGGGTTGCCAAAACAAAATCTATATCTGGAGTCTAAGAGGTGCATGAAACAGGTGCTTTGAGGAAAGCGACTCTCGCCTTGGAGCAAACGTTTGTCTAACTGAGGGATGGAGTTGGAAAGCCGTTCGGGAAAGGCAACCGGAATCACGCCCAACTCAATCGCTGTCATCCAGGCCAAAAAAGGTATCCTCTGAAGCCCAAAAAACATTTGTACTGCTTTAAACTAGACGAGGCTTGACACGAATGCAAGAGCTTCCTCCCAGCAGCAAACTTGCTGCTTTCTGGCGCAGGATGGATGCAAGAGAAGGCTCGCTTCCATCACAGAAAGAGGGAGGCAAACAGAGAGAGAGAGAGGGGGAGAGAGTGAGAGAGAGAGAGAAAGAGAGAGAGGGAGAGAGAGCAAGAGAGAGAGAGAGACAGACGCAGACAAACAGAGTCACAGAAACACATAAACACAAAAGCATGGGAGAAACAAACAACAACAACTACATACAAGCAAACGTGCCACAACGACACAAACACACAAACAACACAAACACACGACCACACAACCACAAATCACACACACACAAGCACCCAACCACGCAGCCACACAAAGATGCACACACACACACAAGCACACTGTGAGCAAACCAAAGCCAAGTACCGTAGGCGAGGACATCTGGAGGTGCTGGCCAGAAACCACACACACAGCGCATTTCAAGGCTACATTCAGCTCCCGCTTGGTGGCCTTCAGGCGCTGTGTATGACTCGGTTTTGGACCTTGAGTGTTCGATATATTCTGTCCGCACTCCCAAAATGTTGCCAACATGAATGCATGAGGTTGAGCATTGCACAACGTTAAATAAAGGGGGGGTTGTGTGGTGGCCATCCCATTTGCAACCCAGCAGTTCTTCATTCCAGCTGAAGTTCTATCCCTCAAAGGCCCAATTCACACGGCTGGGACGCCGGCCAGCTCCAGCTGAAGCAGCACGTGACTGTGCGGAATCGATGGGGTTCAGTTGCGCTTTTGTCTCAGCCATTTCAGTTTACAAATGAGGCTTCCTTACTTCCTTTCGGAATGAAATGCAGTCAAACGAAGCACGCAGACACACACACACACACACACCTCAAGCAACTGGCCCCCAAGAAAAGCACGGAACCTTCATGGTGAGCTCAGCACAATCTACCCGCGCCTTCCAACACCTTATGCATGTGATTCAACTTCTGAGTCAGAGGGAACTCACAAGACAGCCAATGTAAAACCAACGTGAAACCTCTCCGGATTAATTCTACTCAGCTCATATTCCCAAGATGGCCACTCACCTTGACATGCACCTGGTTCCTTGAGTATGTCACAAAAAGAAGACGCCCTGGTTTCAAGCGCAACCGGAAGGAAACCAACCACTTGCAGTTCCTCGTGTTTGAGAAGCACCTCCCCCATCGCCATCGGCAACAATCCGCAAACTCTCCGGGCCTGTCTTCGATCCAAACAGGCTCTCGCTGCCACCAGTCTGGCGCGGAGCATCCAGCAAGAAAAAAAAAAACAAAAACGGGGGCGTCGTAGATCTAAGGGCGTTTCTATTGCATCCTGGGATTGCACCCTGAGGAACTTACCAAAGGGGTGATTCCCCAGAGGTGTAATCCCAGGGTGCCATCGTCGATGCGTGTTTGGCCTTCTGACCGCTTCAAAACTTGGGGCCTTCTGGGTGCCCCGTGGTCAAAACTTGGGGCATTTTGTCATGCTCAGTTCAGTGAGGTTGAAAGCAACGTGTTTTGCCCTCTTGCCAAGGATTGACAGAAATCTTTGATTGGAACATGGCCGAAGCGGTCAGGCTCCTTGCCAGCTGATGGGTGAAGGCAATAAGAGTCACCCCTGCGAGCTTTCTCATTGCCATTTGGGTGTTGTCTAAATATGGCCGCTTCATTGAACAGTACCCTCGTGCACCTGAAGAAGCTGGTTTTAAACGTGATACCAACAAAGACATCACACCTAAAATGCATGCCAAGAACAGTGAAGAAGTTGCGCGAACAAAGAAGCTGGGGGGTCTGCGGAAGAAAAACAAGAAGAATATAAAACACGAATCCCCTCTCTGCCAAAAACTGGAAGCACATACATTGAAGACAAAACGCCGCCGCGGAGACCAGCCAAAACAAACACAATAGGCATGCAGCAAAAAGGAAACCACACACGCGCCAACACACACACACACACAACCTCAACACCTTCCAACGCACACGCGAGGGTGCGCAAGCGATGGGCCAACGCGCCTGGCTCCGTGTCGCCGGGCAGCGTGGTAGTGGCACTGGCGTGCGCCTGGCAGACCCAGTATGATCCAACGGAACATTACACCAGCCCCGAAATTGTGCTTTCACGGTGTTTTCCCGTTGAGTCGACCTAGAAGGGTACCTTCAAAAAACAAACACACACACACATATATCTGGCCCAACCATGGACCATGGGCGCCTCCACACGTGGCTTGCCAATGGGCGGCAAGGTGACACCCATGGCTCGAGCTACGGAAGCAGCTGCAAAGTTGTCTCAGCTTTCTTTACCA
Organism: Effrenium voratum; assembly: GCA_963377175.1. NCBI lineage: Eukaryota > Dinophyceae > Suessiales > Symbiodiniaceae > Effrenium > Effrenium voratum. The sequence continues at coordinate 574,401 of CAUJNA010000147.1, forward strand.
TGGGAAACCCCTCGCCATGGCGGGAAACAAACCATATCCCAGTTCCTGTCAATGTATCTCTCCCAGTTCGTTTTAGTTCTTGGGTGCAAATTCCTTGGTTCCTGTAGCGGTAGCTGGAATCACGCATGTGATCCATTGATCTCGGACTACAATGTCCAGCGCAACAACCTGGTCTGGACTACATGTCTGGGGCAAACAAGGACTAACCGGAAAAGCCAAAGCTTTGCCACGACTCCAGCACCATTAGACTCTGATCAAGAAGTACATGGAACGATAACTCAAATGGGGCGTGCCTTATGTTGAGGGTACCCTTTTTTGGGTGGGCTTTTTATTCAAAGTCACCAGGAAAACCACCCATTTTAGGGGTTCCCCAATGTTCCCAGTGTTGAGACACAAGTCTGGCTGCACCATTTCAACCAGGACACTGAGACTTCAACCCAATCGCTAAGCATTCGCAGACTTCACCCGAGCTCTTGGGCCGAAAGCTGCACAGAGCTGAAGTTGCCTGGGTGTCAAACTGTCAGTTTCCTCATTGATGCTGTGGGTCAAAAATGCGTACCCAAAATGGAACCCTGGCAAATGGAACCAAAGACTATGACTCAAACATGCGGTCCCCGGGTGGTTTAATTTTGACCCATACCCTAATATGGAACCCACCAGTTTCATGTTGGGAGGGTACCTACGCCTGTCCTCTTGGACAGCGTGGGTACCTCACCTCGCTGCGACAGGCGCACGCACACACACACATGGCAGGGCAGGATCCCCTTGTCCTTATGCTCCTTGGGCAGTTGGTTCGACGATCGATCACCACCGGGTGTCAACTGGGGTCTTATCATCCAATCATCCCTACTGGGGGTTTCCTTTGGGAACATTCAGCTCCATGGGTCATTGAGCATGCAAACCAAGTCCTTCGCCGGAAAGCGGTATAACGCACTAGATCTCAATTCGTTGGCAGTCAGTGCTTGGGGGCACAAGCCAGGCGACAATTGGAGCCTGACGGAAGAGACAAGAGCCTGCCTGGGCATGACTTGAGAGTTGTTATTTTTGACAAAAACAAGCAGGCGCCGGCACGTGACAACCCAGGTGAACAAAAATGACAGCTATATGCGCATGATCTGAAGCGGGCTTGGCTCCCACAAGCAAAAACCCGCACGTTCGTTAGCACGCGCATCCGTTTTCGCCTCAGCCGCTAGTCAAAGACTCGTCGTGAGCCAACTCTGCCAACAGCCGGTTGTTCTTCCCGCAGTAGAAAAGCGCTGGCAATAAACAGCCAAAGAGCCCAATGTACAGGTTAAACATGCCTCAGCTGCGTCCAGTCTAATCACGACTACAAGCCACATTGGCAACTAGAAGGCAGTAAGCATACAACGCAAAAGAGGAATTTCACTTAGTTCCTGGTTGCCTCCTGCGCAAAGAGTTCAACGTCGAGTTGTTTGGAGGAAAACAAACCTTTCCCAGCAAGTGCAAGCTTAGACATCCAACCAAACAGAAAGCAACATTCCTGCATTTCATTTAGCTAGCATGGAAGCTCCAAGGCAACCCCAAAGCGATGACCTGCTGTTGAAGAGGGAATCTGACGGCTTCCATGTTAGCCTGAAGAAAGCATAAAGACGTGGGACTTCACCGTCCAACAACACAGAACAATAGCTGGTAGCGACAATACCATCCAACGAGGCGGCTTTGTTTAACAAACATCGCCTAAGCAAATTTTGCCCTAAGCAAACAATATAACAAAATATAACACAATACGCTGCCTGCTGAGTTGCTATACGCAGAGCCCCAGGATGCACACGCTCCCTGCTGTCCATCCAGCACCTGACCGGACACTTGTCCCGATTCGTCCCAATGTTCAACGTGTCTTGTGCCTGTGGGACTCAGACTGACCTCGTCTGCGTGTGGGTTGGAGTTTGTAAGTCGCGTGCGTGCGTGCGCGTCTGTGGGAGTTGTCATAATGGGCAGGTTGCATTGTTGTGTGCGTGTGTGGCACGTGGTGTCAGGGGGGAACACCACGAAGAGGCTTAAGATTGAACGAATTCAATGTATGGTTCCTTGGTAGCTGGAATCGCAGTGTGCGGGTGCCCGTGCCTTTGACAGCGATGTCCCCCCGCATTTGCGCATTTGAGACCCGCGGAAAGATGTCTTGAACAAGGGTATCCGCAAGAAAGGCCATGTCATGACCAGCTCCTAACATCTTCTTGCATGATGGCCATCACACCGTGATTACATGCCTTGATGTTTTCCACAGAACTAGATACTCGGTAAGTGTCTTGGCTCGACTCATGCTGGCAGACAATGCCGATCCAGCTGCCAACTGCATGAGAAACCAAACATGTGGATGGCATGCATCACTCGCTTTTCATGTTTGACATGTGCCATCGGCGACTTCTCAATCTGAGACTGGTACAAAGTTCAAGATACCAGTGAGAAACGGATGTACATCGCATCAGGCACAGCATGTTCGAAGGCAGAAAACCACTGGCGCAGGTTGCACAAGTTGGCCATGTAGGCGAAGTGGTTTGCAGATTGAAATGCTTGTGAATCTCGCCTGTCACTTGATGGTTGGTGTATGTTCGAACGCCAGCCTTCGCGTATTGAGCACTACTTGAGCCAACCGCTGGTCTCACACTAGGTCTTTCATTTGGTCACTTTCTGGGGCTCCGGGCATTTGTGTTGATCGATTGTGATATTGAGCGGAACAAAAACATGAACTAGCGGAAGCCGTTTTCCCCTGGGAAATGGGCGGAACATATCCTTGCGAGTGTTGTGGGTCAAATGGCAGTTCCCGTGTCCCAAAGGTTGGCTGAGCTTGATCGGGCATGTCAATTGTGGAGCGGTCCTTCACTGGTTTTGTATTTTGCTTAGCGGGAAACACCGCGACGAGCCCCTTGATGATTCTGCTACATATATATAATATGAATTACTCCACAGTCGCCGAATTTGCTTTGAGGATTTTCGAATTTCGCGTAGTGTCCCATCACACTGCCACGGTCGAAAGAAAAATTGAGGGAATTGAGAGAGAGTCAAACGATGGAGCTGGAGTGTATGAAACCAGGCAACACGCATTGCCCCCCCCCACGGTAAAGCAAACCTTTTCAGAGGGGTCACTGCCACAGCACAAAAGGGCCGGGTGGCTTCACAACGAACAACTCAACACAAATGTACACAAGCAAACCAACAAAGGCTGCCACAACCAAAAGAAGAAGAAGAAGAAGCATCAGGCTTTGCCACCGCTTCCGAGCCGCGATCTGGGAGAGAGGGGTAAAGAAGACCTGCAGCAGAATCGCAGAGTTGAAGAGCAACGTGGTGGAGATCTCCGGTGGCGTGGGGAAAGTCTCCTGGGACCATGGCAGGGTTCTACTTTTTGACTACCTTGGTTGCTGTTGACCCCCCCGCGAAAAGTTTAACTTTTTGGGGGCTTCGTGGAAAACGCCTTGATTTCCCCAAAAGCTAAAGTCTAAAGATCCAACCCAATGGCAGTCAAGAAGATAGACTTAAACCCAGGCTTGGTTGATGTCCCGCAAAGGGACACCGGATAAGTCTATGTTGGGGTAGTCACAAAGTGGAACCCTGATCCCTAGTGATTGAGTTGCCTCTGCAAAACTATAGACCAACTATTTGGGTGTGGTACCCTGGTAAATGGAAACAAGGACTATAATCTGCGGCCCCCTGGTAGTTGAATTGTGAGCCATACCCATTTGTTGAGTACTGGGAGCATACATATTGTCCAAAGAAGCTAGAGTTGAAAGGTTCGACCAACCACTACTGAATGGCAAGTTAGGGACCTGACAAGGGGCGAGAAGTGCCCTTTGAGTAGCCGGGCACCTCGGGGTTTGCCAAGCCAAAACATATGCCTGACTATGGCCCATAGGAACCTTGAAATACCAACGAAGTTCAAAGAGGAATTGTCAATGAGTCAAAGGCGGCACAGGGTACTTTTCAGGGTCATCTACATCTAAAAGTACAGGTTGTGATCGGGGGAGCAATATGCTAGCAACTACTAACGCCCCCACACACAGACACCCACCCACTCACTCGCCCACCCAATCACGCACGCATGTACATACCCATTTTAAGTTGTCTCTACAGTGATTTGTTGGCTTTGGTTTTCCCTCACTCCTGGCGCCGCGTGATGGAGTTGCAGTTGCCTGGTCTGTATGTTATGACATTGAAGCAACCAGAGAAGGGAAGTCATTGTTTGCTTGTTTGCCAACATCAACTTGCATTTATTTCATCGTGAAAGATGCAAATTGCATATTGCTCGCAGCTCCAGCAATGCAATTGCGTAGCTCATCCAAACAGGTTGCGTGAAGGGTCTGCATTTCTTGCGGTCCAGAACGTGCAGCCAACAAACAAGTTTCCTTTGAAACTACGAGCTGAACAACTTGCAAAGAAGGGTCCCTGCCGAAATTGCATGTCCCCAAATGAAACCACAAAGTCCAAACGTCCAGATGGACAAGAGACCGAGTCAGCACGAGCTTCTTGCCAGAAAAGCTCATGGCATCAATATCTCACAGCTCTCGCTCCACATCTGGGTCAACTGGCACAGCAGCTTCTTCACAGCTGGCGTCAGACCGTGAGTCTCCATCGCAGGACTTCAGAGCTCTGGTCAACAAATCGGCATGGCCTCATGGCCTCTGCGTCAGCCGCTGCCAGACTCAAATCCATCGACCGTGGGGCACCCACGCCTTCCGACGCTTTTTCGTCGGCTGGAGCACTTCCGGCCCAAGCACGTCAACCTGTGACAGCTATCCTTGCGGCGATGCTATCTGCCACCATCCCTCTGAAAACATCTCAGGGAACTCATTACTTCAAACAGATCACATGCTACCCAAACAACTTGCAACTTGCATTTTGCAGTATACCTGAAAACAAAACAAAACAAAAAAAAACAATAAGCGGATCGGCTCAAACTGCATCATACAAAAACTAGCGTTCTGAAATCGTAGCGTTGTGTAAGAATACATTAGCGTTCTGGAACCAAAAGCGTTCTGGAAAACAAGCGATCTGAAGCCACGTATCTCCTTCCCCTTTCATTTGGGGTATTTCTATCTTAAGACGGACCTATGCAATATACACAAACATAGGAACACACTCAAAATTGATGGTCTTCGCGTTTGTTTCCCGTTGACGGCACTCTCTGCAAGGGCTGTCAATAGGTGCCTAAGCTTGGTAGACAACAAGGCAATATTTTGTTGGGGAACCCACGACAGGA